>JALIZH010030946.1:482500-531807 GCA_030522465.1 Rhipicephalus appendiculatus | reverse complement strand
AAGTAACTTCTTCAAAAAATGCACGCATCTCCACGAAGTGAATGATGACGAGTGGGCGAGGTTAGGTCCTAAGGTGCATAATGTCTACGTTGAAGTCGCCGACCTGTATAAAGGACGGAGGCACGGACGGACGGACAGACGGACGGCGCAGGTGATCATGTATTGTGCTGTCGTATACTTGATTGATGTACACATTTTAACACAGATGTTTTCGTTTTTCGTTGGGCAGGTGTTCAGTTTCGGTTTCGGTTTTGTGTAGCGTGGACGGACGCCGACAGGGCTAGGCCCTAAGGGAGCTTCGCCCCTAAAAACATTTCCCAAGGTCCTCTAGGTGGCTCTCTAGTTCCTTTACCCTCACGTCGTGAAGTCATGAAGTCATCCTGACATCACGACGCCACAGCTACCGTGTAACGCTTGCGTGTTCCGAAAAATCAGTTCATTTGCAGTGTGTATAAATCGCTAACTTCGCACGGAGAGATACCTTTTCACGTGGAGTGGCAGCTAGCTTGAGCAGGGGTTCGCCAGAGTGTGTTGAAATGCTGCACGGCACCTGGTTTCTCCCGTGTAGGACCTCGGTGCATTAGGCTGCATGTCGCGCGTGCACTTCCTCGAGATGTTGCCCTACCGGTTAACACTAAACAACATCGGTGGGGCCGAACGAACGACACAGACGGTGCATTGTCCGAGAGCACTTGACTATGAAGAACGCTCGTCAGGTAAGCTAAACTCTATAGTGCAGCAAATGTGCCGAAGGCAATCATCGAATTCCAAAAACAGTAATTTGTTTTAGACGGGTATCTAAAAAAAAACAGGTTGTGTGCTAAGCTTGCTATATATATTATTGCTCTGCGGAGCTGAACGCCAGCATGCGCCACTACTCCGCAGAGAGAATCGTAGTAGCTTCCTCAAATTTGGTACCAATGTCGTTACTTTTTGGTGATTGTGTATACGCTCTCACTGCTGCCGAATTTGGGTGCATGTATGGTCTACCGGGAATGAACTACACTAGAGGGGTTATCGGGCTAGTTTGTACATGTCAAAATAAAACGAGTAACAGCGCGAGCAACGCGGAACAACATAGAGACGGACTAAGAACCTGAGTGTTTGGGATTTGATTATCCCAAAACACTGAGACACTCTACTATAGTGGTCAGCGAGCACGTGAAATACTATATGAGGCCTTCTGGCATCTACAAAAATGGAGATATGTGCGTGAGTGTGTCTTCAATAGCGGTTCTCACCAAGGAACTGGCGCATCTTTCAAGTGGATGATGGCAATTTTTTATTGGTTTATTTCTGTGACGCAGGTACCTTGTCATGTGTTCCTAAGCTTAGTCCGTCTCTGTCTTCTCCCGTAGTTATGCTGTTACTCGTTTTCTTTGCCTAAAGGGAAATGTGTGAAGTAAAGGGGATGCACAAATTAGTAAATCATCGGTACTAAATTTACCAACAAAGGAGCACATCTCTCATTCATATATTCCGCATCTTTTTTTTTTTGTTTCTTACACGACTTGAAAATAGAAAAAAAAAAGAAAACAATATCCGCAGACATAACGCAGACCTTTGGAATCTGTATAAAGAGCTTCCTCAAGGAGGTAAAGAAAATGCTATAATCTTTTTTAACGCATTTTGTAAAGTATTTATACCAATGCCTCCACATTGAATCGGCAATACCGATAGAGCCTTCACCACGGGATGCAAGCAATCCACGTGACTACGAATTGATATGCATCTAGTGTCGGCGCATGCGTGCCTCACCCGCGTGAAATATACAGCGTGTTTCAAAGAATATGTCTTAAAATCCTCACAAATAAGGGAAATACGATACTTGCACGTTGTGTACAAATCACTTTTTTTTCTGCGTAGGCAGACATCTCGAGACATTATTTACAGCAATATATACAAAAAATTTGGCAGATCCCAAGTACGTTGGGAATCGATGTTATGCGAAGCATGCGGAGGCAAGGTGACTGGGCTTTAATTTTTTTATTGAACGAAACGTTACGAAATGACGCTAAAGATATGTACAAATGTTGTACGCACAGATGTATGTTGAACAGTCGCATATGTTTATATAACCAGTTGTTTACAGTTGCGTAACGATGCCAACAGAAACATGGGTATTACCAACACCAGAACCGGTAAGCTGATATGTAGCACTTGTGCTTGCGAGGATGGTAGCCCTGGATAGTGCTTCGTTGACCAACTACGGTGGATGGAGCTTAAGTATACAACTGACGTTAACCCGACATGACGCCTGCCTCATAGGACTATATATGTAATGTTTATTAAATTAGATAGCCAGCATTGCAACCGCAATTTACGTTTCACCAACATTACGCCCGCATAGGGTCTTTTTCCAAAGGAGTTCCGAGACCTGGCGTGGCTCTGTGGTAGAATACTTGATTGCCACGCAGATTTCTTGGGTTCGATTCCTGCTGGGACCCTCATACGTATTATTTGCATTTGTCGGGTCAACGCTGCCTACGTCAGTTTTTCTTAACGCTCTCGCATTTAAATTAGTAATGTCTGTCCTCGCCGTTCCTGGGTACGGGCCGCGGTATGCGGGTATGCGCCACAGGTGCTTGAAAATTTATATCTATAGATATAAATTTTCAAACACCTGTGGCGCATACCCGCATACCGCGGCCCGTTGTATACGGGTATGTGCCACACGTGTCTGCAGGAAAGGGTTTGACGACGTACGCGACAGGATTTTCCCGTTATTCTTGTCATGACCAGCCGGACACATTCGTCAATACCTCTTACCCTCCCATACAAATTTTGGTCCACTCCAAGTTAAGGAGGCGATCACGAGAGCACCCAGACGTAGGCGGCTAGATAGATGGATAGATAGATAGATACTTAAAAGTGCTTGCAGTACGCAAAGAAATGCTTCGCATTAAAAAAAAAAATTAAGGCAGCTTCGCACTGTTGGTGCCAAGCCTGAAGGAAGTGCGGAACTGGGCAGCCTTCTTTGTTTGTTTTCGGTTTTCTCTTTCTTTCGTCCTCTCTTTCTTTATTTTTTCTCTTTTCCAGTTGTTTCTGTCTTTTTTTTTCTCTTGATTTCTATTTATTTCTATTTTTTTCCCCTATTTTTTCCCTTTCTTTCTATTTCTCTCTTGCTTCCTCTTTTTTTCCCAGTTTTTAAACGTGGTTTCATTTAAAGTGACCTGCACTTAATATCATCGTCAAGGCGCTCGAAGAACAAGAGGAAAAAGACTTCTCTTTGGCGCTAGTGCACGCTCAGTACCTATGCTACAGATGACTATGCTATATGTGGTTTTGGCTGCGTTAATATCATCATCAAGGCGCTCGAAGAACAAGAGGGAGAAGACTTCCCTTTGGCGCTGAGCACGCGCTACAGATGGCTATGCTATATGTGGTTTTGCCTGCGTTACGCCAAGCGACGACGACAGCACACGACAGCATACGACAGCGCAGCCCCCTAAAGTGCTCCGCACTTAATAAACCAATTAACTTTTTAATTAAATGAGGCAGGTGGTCGGGTCGCGTGAGAGAATTGAACTTCCTGCGTAGGACCCATTGCCTCTTTGACATTTCCATAAATGGGCCGATCGTAATTGTTTCGAATCATGAAATTCTACCGAATTCGCCACCTAAACCGAAACCGACGCCCCGAATAACGCTACTGCCATACCCCAGCAGACAACCAGAATGACGACACTGTTTCCGACAGCGACTGCAGGCGTTTTCGTTCTGCATTCGTTAACCTTCGTTCGCCTAGCGTGCTATCACGGCAAGCGCAGCCCGTAGAGTCACGAAGCGAAGTAGACTGATGGTTGATATAATGGCGCTCGCTCATTCGGGTCGTCTAGAAAGAAGATGGCAGTTGCGCTATTCGGCTTTTCGGTTTAGGTTTCGCCGGCGATATTGGTCGGAAAGTATCTCTCCGTAAAAATTACCAGCGGCCGCCGTTGTGGAAATCTCAAAACGACAATGGGCTGTTCGCAGGAAGCAATTCAATTCTCCTATTCGAACCGGTCGCCTATCTCCGCTAATGAAATAGCTAATTATTTCAATTTCTATAAATGGAGGGATAATTAATGTCTCTAGACTACTTAGGAAGTCTGTCTCCACAGAAAAAATGAATTATAAAGGCACCGAGCAAATGTCGCATTTCTTTTAGCCTTGAGGATTTTCTCGCATCTCTTGAAACACCCAGCGTAAGTATTCCACGTTGTGTGATATATTGTACAATCTCCAGCGCCAGCTCATGTTATTCGACAGGGAGACAACCGAGACAGCTCTCGCCTTATAAAAAGGTTCGATTAATAAATCAGTTATAACATTTAGGAAATATATTTATTGAACAGATATTGTTCAGGTAATGTATCTCTTTATACGGCTCAATTCCACCAAGAACGGTTGCGAAGCGCACACACATAGATGTAGTTCGGACGAGAATTGGCAAATAAAGCTTATGTTAAAAAACGGCGGATGAAGATTACATTCCTTTGCGTAATATCGAAACGATCCATTTCCATTTGCTAAATAAATTGAATCGTCTGACGTGCAGTGAAACGGTCCGACAATTATCGAAATACACGAAAGAGAACAAGAAAGCAGAAGGCCAAGGAAATCATATTTCTCTTGCTTTTTTATGATCACCTATACTACCCGCCGCAGTGTGCTGCAACAAAAGAGAAGATTAGAGTCTTAATAAAGAGTCTTTGGATGAAATTTGTTACGCTTTTGCATATGGCCCATTCAGGCCCCAAGCAGTGATGTGGACCATGCCAAAGTCATTTAGCTTGCGTTGACTTGATCACGCAACTTTGCCCAAGCATCGACCGATATGAAAGCCGCACTGTCTCGTCAGTACTTTGATCCATTGTTATGCCGTTCACAAAGCGTTGTCTGCTCAATTGTTTTCTGTAGTCAATGCACTAAATCTCGGTGATATCATTTCTTGCACCACCTTATGCCCCTTTGTGATTATTAGAAGCGACAGCTTTCGAAGTAGAGGAGCATATGCATATACATCAATTGTGTGCATATGCTACTCTGGTTGATGCAACAAGATTTGCTCCTCTAAACAGTTGATTGTTCGCATATGCAATCACTTATTTAGGGAACCCATTTTGCACCTTCAGACAAGCCCGAACTGTGGGAAAGTAAACTGTCATGTCGTGTCGCACTCTTATACGGCTTTACAATTACAATTATGGGGTTTCACGTGCTGAAACCACGACATGTTTATGAGGCAAGTTGTAGTGAGGGACCACCTGAGGTGCTTTAGGGTTGTTGTGATCGCGCAAGCATTCCCCGAAAAGGAGGGGGGAACGTCTGGCAGAGGAGCACCGGTGTGCAGGTGTGCCATCCGCAGCAACTGTATCTGCGTGGGAACCACGCCGAACACGTTCTGCCATGCATTACTTCCCCCTGCCGATACAACATAGCCTTTACCTGGTTGGTTTTCGCTGCCTTGGGATCTCCGTGGAAAGCAGCTCGCTTCAGAGGAAAAAAAGGGGAGCGAGGACAACTAGGCCTGCGCGAGGTGCCTTGCATGCTGCCCCGGCGCCGATTGGACTGTGCCGTGCGTGAACTATGGGCATCCGTACCCTCTTTCAATCGACCACCACCAATGAAGGAGGAGACCGGTCTTAAAGACCGATCTCCTGCTTCAGACGGCTCGACGTCATAGTCGACATTTGATGTCTCTGTAACATCATTACTCTGTACATATTGCAAATAAAGTTGTTGAAATAAAAGTGGTCCTGAATCTCGGGCTCCATGCTCTAAGGTCTAACCGATCGTGGTGGCTTCGGCACAAGCGAACCCGACCCCCCATTCGCAACAGGGTACACCTAAATCTAAGTACGTCTCTGTTTTTTTTTTCTTTTTTTTGTTTAAATTTCACCACCAGTAAAATGCGGCCATTGTGGCCGCGCGGGAATAGAACCCGCTTCCTGTGCTTATCGCGTCCTGCGTTTAACTAAGCTTACTTAGTCAATGCTTGCGCAACAATGTACCTTCTACATTTCCTCCCTTAGCTGGTGCCAGCCCTTCACCAGATGTATGGTAGTAGATGTCGGCCGCCTGAATCATGTTTGTCTTCAGAGGCAGATGAATGGATAGGTGCAATGAGCGTCACCTTTACTACGGGATGGTGACATGTATGCCACCGGCCTCGACAAAAAAGAAAGAAAAAAGAACACTTTTTTTTTAAGTTGGTCTAATGCTTTGTGTACTCCGATAAAATTGATCTTACTATAGAAAAAAAAAATTAATTCACAGCCCAGCTCTCTTACTCATACGGGAGAATGTCCTTATTTTTTCCGACTATTTATATGTGGTCCTTTCTCTCTACTTTTCTGCCACCAATACTCTAACCGTCTCTTACCTATTTCTATCGCGGACGTGTTCAGTTTCCATTGTTGCCCCTAAAACCCAAGCTCCATGTAGGCTCGCGTCCACACATACACCTGGGTGGATATCTCCGAATTCAATCAGAATATGCTCCGTGGTTTCCTTGGCTTCCCCACAGCATGTACACGTTTCTTCTTGTTTACTGAATCTCGCTTTATAACTACGCGTTCTAAGGCAACACAACATCGCTTAAAACAGTAAAGCGCGTCGTCTTGAATTATCATAAAATGTCTCCCTCCTTGTTCCGTTTTTGCCCTTTCGGTAGTTAACCAGAGCCAGTTTTTTCTCCATCGCTGCCATCCAATGAATCATCTCCACCTCTCTGACTTTTCGCTTAATGCTTTTTGTTCCCTATCGCTTACACTGCCAGCCGTATACTTGCTGGGGAGCGTCTTAGTTCTTTTCCTCCACTGTGTGTCAACTCTCTTATGATACAAATACCGGAACACCTTCTCTGCCCATCTACTCTCTTTCATATTCCTTAGCAGCTCTTCGAATCTCATTTTGCTCTGAGTTTCCCTTACCTCGAAACTCGTCCATTTCATGTCGCCCTTTACAGCCTCACTTGTCTTCCCGTGAGCGCCCAGTGCAAAGCGTCCCACAGTCCTTTGATTCCCATCCATTCCCGATTGCACCTCTTACCTCATGCACACCACTGAGTTCACAGATGTAAGCCCAGAACCATTACTACACCTTTCCGCAGACCTCGAAGCGCCTCTTACATATTGTATCCCCATTATGCTCTACGCTTCATTATTGGTTGGATGAAAACGCTCTTTGTCGGCGCTGCGAGCTAGTTTGCGTGTGGAAACAACGCGATGGTCACGCTTCACAATAACAGCCTCGTTGTCAGCGAGTGACAATTTCATTCTTGCGTGATTCACGCAATAATTCTTGGCGAATTCGTTCTTAGCGTATGTTCTTTAAATACTGTTTATTGTAATTGAAGTGGGTCGTTAAATGGATTCATGAAGGTGCTCTAATAATGTCTGGTAAAAGACAAAATAGAACAACCACTGCTTGTATCCTGTTTCTTTCTCCCTATTATTTCTTACCGTATTTATGATCGCGAAATAAGATTGGAGGCTACAACATAGTATTGCAGTGATACGCAATCCAATCGGTACGAAGTCAAAGTAACTGTACTACTATTACATAACTCAATATACTCATTTGTGATTGATTTTCCGTTACATCCTAGAATGTACTAAATTTGCACACTAAGGCGTTCCTCGGGTAAATTGCGAAATGCCACCCTGATCCACGCTTCCCTTTGAAGGAGTCATTTTAGGAGCACCAAAACAAAACCACGTTATCTCAAACGGAGAAATGCGTTTGCACTTCCCTTAATAGTACTGGAGAGGGATTTGTGGGCTGTTCTTTCTGGTTGTCTTTAAGCATGGTTTCTCAAACTGGGTTCCGCGCAACCCAGGGGTTCCGTGAAGGACATCTAAGGGTTCCGCGAGCTGCCAGAGAGAGTACAACCCGCCCCGTTTTACCCCCCATCAGGAACTAATTTATTTATTTATAGAAGCAAATTTGCATTGCATGTTGCACTTAGAGAAGCCATCGCACGCCGCACATCGGGTGCCTGTGGATAGCGAGAGACCCACATGGTACCAGCTGTAATGGTTCGTCGTCTAGGGCGCGCCATGAAATTTCACGATTTGCGGACCCGTGGTGACAAAACGCGCGGAGCGTTGCTAATTCATGATGCATGTTTCATGATGCACTGAAAGGGTGATGTAGGGTGATGCATGCATGATGCACTAATTCATGATGCACTGGCAACGCTCACAAGTTGTGAGCGTTTAAACCAGTTCAAACGACATTAAAGGGGACCTTGGCGCTTTATTCGTGGCTGATGGCGCGTCGGCGATCATGTGGCACAGTTTCCATACACGGTGATTTGCCACTTCTATATGCCGGTTTTGTCAATAAAACGCGCAACGAGCGCTTTGATACGAGTAAGAGGCGTCGCTTCGTGCCGGTTAGAAGCTACACGTATGAACGAAAAGAAAACGCCAAACGCGGGACAGTGTTAATACTATGGTGGCGCGCGTCGAGAGGCGTTATATCACCCCCCCTCCACCCTCGTTTTCGATTTTCTTCATGCTCAAAAAAAAGTTAGGGGTTCCGCGGCACTCTGAAAAAGCCGTTTGGGGTTCCTCAAGGCCAGCGAGTTTGAAAACCCTTGGTTTTTAAACATAGTAGTTGCACGTAATGACATACGTATAACTAATGTCTTGGCCTTTATCCCATATTCGCTGGTGTTGTAATTGTTTCGTAGCATTTCTTACTCTGCAATACTCGGTGTATTAGTAATACATTTTTGTAATACATCAGATATAACGGGATAGTACATTTACGACAGGAGCAGTTAAGGACGATGCAGCGTTGACAACTCGAGTTTGGTGGGAGCAACAACACCGTAGTGAGCTGACACGCTGATGCACATGTTCATCTCTTGTTGATTTGAGTGTAACGCTCCGCTATAGATAATCGCAGACAGTCGGTACTGCTATACTTTGACACCTACATCCACTTTAAACAGTGTGGCCATGAAACGTCTTCAGCATTCTTATTCGCTCCTACGTCCCTGCCTAGGCTCCTACTCACATCCCAGACAACAATGAAGCGCCGCTCTTTAAATAGATCCCAAAAGCAAGCATCGCTGCCCTTGAACAAGCATGATCTGAACAAGCATGATTCGTATCTTGCAACATCAAACACCCCCTAAAGCGTGTATATGAACGTTCAGTGATACCACTCGTGTGTTCGCAAGAAAACGTAGTAAGATAAAAGGGTTGCTAGAAAAGGTTAATAACGTGCGAAGCCCCGTTGGGGACACATTGAAAGATGCATGCCTCTCGTTCAATGTACTATGCTCGCGTAATAACAGTATATGTTGCGGAGAGAGTAACGTCAGTGTAGTAATTAAAGCTTAGAACAAATCATTCTCCTGGGGCAATATACTGCAAGCGTTGTCACATCCATTTCCAACAGCAGCTTTCTTTTAATAGAGTCGGTTATCTCTAGCGTGTACTATATTCCGACAATTACGCAGTGCCCTGTTTCGGTTACTGTCGCCTCTTTCTATCAGCCGGCAGTATTATGCAACGAAGTGACCGACAAGTAACTGTGTTGAAGTGTCTCGGCATCTCAACGACGATGACAAGAGATGGCGACAAAAACGCGCAAAGCAAGCGCATCGAAGCAAGAACGTTTGGCCGCTCAAGGACAACGCCTGTCTGCGCGTCTCCGCGTGTTGGAAAAACGAAAGAAGGAACGAGCCACGTCTGCCTGACACACGGAGCAAAAGTGGGAAGCAGGGAAGACGCATTGACCTGGTCAAACGTCATATAACGTTCGGGAGGCCAGCATATATGAAAGATTCTCGTTCAAGCGCCAGCGTCTGAGGGACTACGAAGCGACAGGTCTCGGGCTCTTGTCACCGAACAGACGCACAAGAGCTTGCATGATCCCGCCTGCGGCTTCTCCTCTAACGACCTTTCTTTTCGTTTCTTTTTTACTGCAGAACATACAGAAACAGACTAGCCGACGTGCTGTATGCCTCAATCTATCGGCATCAATCAAGCTATAACAGAACAGAACCTGCGAGAGACACAGCCACGTCAACTTCGTCGAGTACGAACTTGTGAATTGTGATGTTGCTCGAACTCTATTGTAGCGACGCTTCTCGTAGTCCTTGTGTGCCAGTGCTTTGCATTCATGTGTTTTGTCCATTTTGTGATTGAGAATATTGGTTCTGCGTGCGGTGCCAGTTGTCGCCTCTTCGTTGCTGTCTTTGTGGGGGGGTCACTGACTCCTGCAAATGAGCCTGTTCCCCGAACCGAATCATAACAGGAACTAAGGTGTTGTGCTTCGGTGGGAGCAGTTTCTGACGCTTCCGCGGATTTAGAAGACGATTTAAAAGCCACGCCGATTGAGGTCTTAGTAGTTTAACCATGACGGACCATCGTTATTTGTAACAAAGACTCAAGAAATAATCGCATTAATGCTCGCGAAACGCTTAACACTTGCAGTTGGATTTCACAATTGCACTCCAACATTCTAGAAAATTGCGGACGAACCGAATGCGCAGTCAAATAGCAGCAGTAACATGCAAGGGTACCTGTTGCACTTCGGAATTCAGTGAAGGAGACAGACATTTATAACTTTATTGATACGAACGCATCAACTGGCTCATTGAGCGAAAAAGCCGGCTTCTCTCCCGCGGCGAAACGATACCTGAATTCGTATTGGCTGTGACGTCGCGTCACGTGCGTGCGTTGACACAGCAGAGCGGGCTTAACTTTTTGGCCCAGTGGCACAACAGGTGTTGCGCGAGGCGATAGGGAATCGCCACTACGTCAAGTCAGCCTGGGTCTCGATATCCTCTGTTATCCGCCGGTTCCTTCTAGAGGCTTTAGGCTCTCGCGTGCGTTTCAACTTCGCCTCAGTAATCGCTATAATGAAAATAATATATAAAAGTACCGAATAAGTACGAAAAAAAAGTCATAGTTTCGCCGCAAGGGCGAAGCAATGAATGCGATAGCAAGAAATTGGAATGTCACACGAACAACGACAAGCAGCTCGATCCTTGTAGCGTGCCGCAGAAGCACAAAGACGGACGCTCGACAAGAACGCGCAGGTATACACAGGACAAGCGTGAACTAACTGTCACAGTTGTTAAACCTTTGTGTTTGAGCAACGCGTTGCAAGTGTCGACAGTAAAGAACCTGACGCTCTCAGATATTTCTTTTTCTTTTAAACTGCGGCGCGTGGAGGGACCCCTCTGCGTCCCCTGCCAAGTGATGGACGCCTGACCCAAGGTGTTCCCGGCGTTTTTTTTCTTCTTTCCACATCACGAGTGGGTACAGAAAGGGGCCACTTTTTTGTGCGCGTCTCAAGGGCAGTTTTCAAACTGAAAGAAAATGTAGGAACCTTGCGTGATAGAAAACGCGCTCAAGCTCCTCCGAAATCGGTGTACCGCCAGCGGTAAATGGTGTATATAAATAGCTTGCCGTTAACATGCCGGCGCAAGCATGGCGCGTGGTATAGTTGTCTAAGGCGGCGCGTGGTGGAGGGAGGGGTGACTGGTTCGAATCCCCGGTGGGGTGCTTCGAAATTATATATACATACATATACATACCCGGAACGTGACGGCGACGGCAAAAATCCGCCGAGAGTGTCCGTATAAGTGCTATCGCAATAATAAAAAAAGTCACCGTTTCACCGCAATGGGTGAAGCAATGAATGCGATAGCAACAAATTGTAATGTTATACGAAGTGAGGCTGGCAGCTAACTCTTTTGGACCCGATCTCACGCACCTCTACAAAACGCTGGTTTAAGAGAATACGGCCGCTCCAGGTACACTCTTCGCACATTCTCTTCGCGTTGAGAGCGCAGCACGTAGAAGGATATACAAGCCGCCCGCTGACGGATGCCGAGATGGCGAGATAACACGCGCGCCAGCGACTACCGCACTCGTAAAATCAAAGGTCGCAGTGGCTGCTCGAAGGAGGGACCCCCCCACACCCCCCCTCGCGTCTTTTCACGCTCGTTACAGCCGGGCGGTGCGTTTCCTCTCTGCTTGAGCATTCGACGGCTGGTCTAACAGGCGGGGTGATCTTATCGCATGCGCCTAGAAGCGACGGAGATGGGCCCGGCTCGTTTGATCTCCGCTTCAGCCGCGTACGTCGCCCCCCACTCGCGCGCTATTACCCGCGGGTAGAACGTACGATGCACTGGGGGATCTTCTCAATTTGGACTTGATACGGGGCATGAAGGCGACGGCCACGGCGACGGTGACGGCGAAAATCCGTCGAGACTGTCCATATAATTGCTATCGCAATAAAACGCTTGCGGTTGCAAACCCCACGCTCAGACGCCGAATGTCTTAACTACTATAGGCTATCCAGCGCCCAAGGATGGCGGGCCTGTGCGCCTTGATTTAGCACAATGTTTCTTTTGAAATTTCGGCATGACCGGATTCGTCAGGTGGTGCTCGGTAAGGCTAATTTCATTCCAGGTAGGATCGTAGGATGATGTGATAACTCAAAGGGCGCAGGCCTGCTATTTAGGAGGCGTTGAATGTGGTCCGTATTATTCCCTTCTCCCCCTCCCCCCTTCTGGACATAGCTGTTGCTTTCCTCGGTCTTTTTTGGCGCAGGATGTCCGATGACATTACACGCAGCGCACGCAGATCTCGAACGACCGCTCAGCGGCGTTCGATTGGACAATAATGCTTTCGCATTGACAACTCATAAGGAGTGCGTTAATGTCCTCCGACGTTTCAAATCGAAGTGACAGGATTCTGGTTAATTTTAAAGAAGATAGCGTTACAGAGCTCGTGTTGCAGAAAATTCCGGTGTTGGCGTCGGTGGCGTTGGTTGTGAGCGAAAAATAGACGTTATTCGTGAGCGAAAATGAATAATTGATGCAGGTAATAAAAAATCAAAGGTTCGAGGCCATAATCGAACCCAGGCCTTCTGCGTGCTTTCCTACCTCGTTGCAGTCGTCTTTCTTACAGTAACCCAGTGTCCCCCCGCAAGAGTAACGCGATTAGAGTAAGCTACAGCTCAAGAAGTTGCCGAAGGGCGGTTTTCACAAGTATTTTTCCTTTGATCTGGACCGAGGCGGAAGACTGCGTGCATTAAGACCCCAGGTACGTACATCATGTTGTTCGCAGCGGCGGCATGGTCTCTGCAGAAAAAAATGTCTATCGTATGGTACTATCTATGATTCACGGCGTTCACTTTCAATTAAGTGGAGCTCCTACGCATCGTCCACCTATGGAATGGCCCTCTAACTTTCACAGTCGCCAACTTTGTTACCGAGGAATTCAGTTTACACTTCGCCGCCCCGCACTTTGCAATATGTAAGAGACGGGAAGCTTTTATTCGCCATCTTTGGCCGTTTTCACTGTTAATCATGAGATAGCCATCAGCATTGCGTACATTGGTATCACTTGACATCTTTACATTTCATATCACTTGCTGACCATATTTATATAGCTGTTGTCCCTCTTGCCTTTTTGCAAGACATACAATGTTGTGCTACATATGTTGCCATTCTTTGTAAATGTCTCTAGTGTTGATATGCCAGGGAATATTCGTTTTTCTTTCTTACATAACCAGATTGTCGTAGTCGCATCCTTTGCGAGGCCTGTAAGGTATTAATAAACAAGTAAACGTGGGCCTGCAAGATAACAAATGAACAAATACTTACCTCTTAGCAGCGTGCGAAAAAATGGGTTTATGAAATTGAGCAAGCTCAATTGGATTGCGACAAACTATATTTCAGGTACATGAAACAGACGTAAACTCACTCAAATGCAAATAAAAAAGTCCAGAAATTTACGAAAGGAAAAGCCGACGAGCTCGCGTCAGGTGAGGTAAGCGCTTTTCTGAAGGGCCATTTCGGAACTGCGGGTGCCTATAGACTCTCCCGAAGCGCATGTTGGCGATGTCTCCGATCAGCCCTCGCGACGGTTACCAACAGCTTAACACCCGCACCCAAACACCGCTTCCACACGTCTAGTGAGGTAGCTCGCGCAGCCTGGATGACATACACAGACGAGACAGCCAGGCCATTTGCGACAGCGAGGACAGTGTCATGGTGGAAAAGACGGGGGCCTGTGCATCCGGTCGCCGTCGGTGCAGCCTAGCGCCCAGGGTCATCACTTACGGTCTGACCGCTGCATGAGCGCAGGTAATCTGGCAGGAGAGAAAGAAATACTATTCTGTATGTCTAAACTACAGAGACAACAGATGTCAAGAGCGGCACGTACTGAATGTCACACTCGCAAGCATTGCGACAGGATATACATTTAGAACATGTAACAGCTTCAAGCTTCGCAGGTGCAACACTTAAAGCCTTGTAAACGTAAATCGGAAGTACAAAAAACTAAATACAGGCTCTATGCGCTGTGGGAAGTTACTTACGGAAAGCTTTCACTAGCGTTTGCGAAAAACCTGGTTCCTTCTTAGCGGCACTTTCGAATGCACAGCCTACGAACAAGTTGGACGCACTGTCACCATGAGACACCTGGCTCAACATAAGTTGTGGCGTTCGCAAATGTGGATACAACAAATGAAGGTAAATGAATCACGCTAGTAGACTGACAACGACGTCGTGAAAACAATTGGGCGATCGTAACGGCGTCACGACGACCCAATGCCTACGATAAGACGGAGTTGGCACGAAAAACAACGGTTTGACGAACGCTGTATGATGACACTGGCTTGTCGAAGACAGCATGACGCAATTGGTGGATGGATCTGGAATGACGGAGACGGACGCAAGGGACTGACATCGTGACGACGACATAAATGCGCAGGTATAAGGACGACGCCAAAAATAAGATAATGATGACGTCGTGATGACGGCGGTATGACGGCGGCATGGCGGCACTACAACGTTTCATGCCAAAATACCAACAGGTAAGCGACCACGACGCTATGACGAAGGCAGTGCGAAGGCGATGGAACTGTAAGGACGGAGTGGTGGTGGCAGCGTGATGTCGAATAAATGACAACGCAGGGACGATGACAATATAAGGATGGTGTAACAGGGGTGGGTGACAGCTTTTGGACAACGGAATAATCACAATGGAGTGAAGGCAGTTAAAAAATTTACACCATCTTCCCAAAGGGAACCCTGATGGGATGCGAAGCAGCAGCGTTGCGCACGGGTGGCGTCACGGGTTGAACGGCGCTAACGCGGGTGCTGCGGTGAGGGCTGGAAGATTCGTTTGAAGCGATGGCTGGCGTAGGTCTTGTCGTTGCGCGTCAGGCGGCAGCTGCGGTAGCTGCGGGCGCTCCGGCGAGCGCGCGGCAGGCGAGGGAGAGAGTGACGTCAGCGCGCACTGCGAGGGGAGCGTGACGTCAACGCGCAGCTGCGGCGTGACCTACTTGGCACCGCTCCAACACCTGCGGCGAGGGGAGCGCGTTGCGGCGCGTTCGTCCGTACGCACGGAGGGACAGCGTTACACAGCCTAGTCAAATAGCTGCTTCGCATCTAATATCGCAAAAGAAGTTAAGGTAAAGTATCCTGTGTCCGCTTGCACAAGAGAACAACAGAACTCTAACGCCGTCAACATAAGTTGTGTTAGAATAAAACACAGATACAGGTGTTTGTGTTGTTCCTGTATCCGTGTTTGCATGCCTTACCTTTTATTATGATGAATTTTTACCAATTAGCTCAGCTTTCTGTTGTTGTAAAATTAAATATGTCCGGATGTTGTTGAAGCTCACGTCCACTGCTTCTGTATATCACCTGCCACCCGAGGCCGCTTCGGTCCCCACACAATCTAGAGCCGGTTTGTACTGTACATGCTACCTGACAATCAGGAACACAACGCATCGGTGACAACGATTTTCTAGAGCCTGAAAAACGCTTTTCTAGACCCTGAATACGAAATATGTTGACAGCGTAAAGCTGTATGATGAATATATGAAAATGGCAGGCGCTGAGAGAATGAATCTGAAGTTGGCCTTCACATACGATTGCCTTAGCTTTTCAGTTAGGCGTTCGGCCACTTATGGCAATACAAGTACTACTTAGCTTGCGTAACGTTTCTATCAAATGTAACTCAAGTTTCTGAAGGCTGTGCATATTCACGAATACCCGCCGAGGCACTGACTGACATAGCAAACACTAACTACGTCAGTCGCACCTTGGTAACGAAAACTTCGCTATAAAACTCTTCTTAAACACCTGTCATTGCTCATTATAACAACAATAAATTTAATGACTCAAGGGGGGACTTCGAAGGGAGCTTGAAAGTCTGTTCATGTACGTTCGGCTCGAAAGGTGGGAGCACCAAAGCCATCTCCTCATGTTATTAGAAGGGTAATAGCTCGAGGGCCTCGTGTCTATCACACACGACTTAATGAAGCTAACAGACAATCAAGCCAGGGAAAGCATGACGTGTATTCTTTATAGTTATTAACTGTAGTTCAGTAATTATGACATAAACGGAAATGGACGCTTGAAAATGCACGACACAAAATAAAACTACATGCAAGAGTGAAGGCTAGTATATTAATTATTTTTAGGACGTAAAGTGTTCAATTAATAGATGTTTAAGCTGTGTCAGTGTTGCTTGGCGGTGCCTTGCAAAGGCGTACGCAAGCACGAAAAAATTTCGTTGAAAAGGTACGATGAGTCATGTATAGATAACCGACACATTTGAAACGGAAATAAGATTTCGACTGTTGGCTGTGCTCACCGCAATCGTTGTGTAGGTATGCCTTGCTTTTATGGGCACGGCTTCGCTAAAGAAAGGGTAAGTTTGCATTACTGACACTTCTGCCGCTATAGATCTTCACAGTCACCACAACGCAATTGTACTAAAAGTTGCCGAAAAATTGTTCATAATAATAATATCTGGGGTTTTATGAGTCAAAACCCCGATATGATCATTAGACATGTCTTATTGGAGGGCTACGGAATGTTCGATCACCTGCGGTTTTTAACGTGGACCTAAAGTACATGGGTCTCTGGGGCTTTCACCTTCATCGAAAATGCGACTGCCGCGGTTGGAATAGAACCCGCGCCGTTCGGGTCAGCAGCCGAGCACCGTATCCAGTGTACGACCGCGGCGGCTGAAAAGTTGTTCATGCATAAACTGTATAGTATATGCGTTAGAAATCTTATATTAGGTGCGAAGCATCTTAGAGCCGAGCTCAATCCGGTGGTGTTGTGCGTCCTGACCAACCTTACTTCGCCTACTCTCTCTCCCACTCTCCTCCTTTACGCAGGGGTTCGGTCGCCTTCTCTCTTCCTCCCCCGCGCTGCTGCCGCGCACTCTCCTCCTTTACGCGGGCGCTTACGCAGGCGTTCGGTCGCCTTCTCTCCTCCCCCCCGCGCTGCAGCTTGTAAACCCACTCCCTCCTCTCCCTCCCGTGTGCGCTCGGTCGAGGAAGTCTCGCTGGAATCGTGCGGTCGCTCCGTCGGTTCCCGGTCGCTGCAGTTGTCTCGAAAGCCTCGCTACCCTCGCCGCAGACTCGCGTTGTCTCTTTGTAGCGGAAGCGGTAGCTTGACGCCGACGCTTGGCTTCGACGGCCGAGTGAACGTAAACGGAAACTTGGTGTGCACCACCAATGCTGCTTCGCATCCCCTCATGGTTCCCTTTAATGGGAGATGGTGTAATTTTTGTGTTCACATTACTGAAGTTTGCAGTTCTGAAATGATGCTTTTTTCCACCTACCACTCAACCTAGTTTTCGAGTTTCGATGTTCCAGAAATGTAATGAAAAAAAAGTTCAGTGCTCAAGCCTGCAAAGCATTTTTAACGATGTTGGTTTGATTATGCATATTATGTTTTTAATAACACCTGCGATGTAGTTTCTACTGCATGCGGCCGAGGCTAAGTCACCAATGCAAAATCAACACACAGCCACATGGAAGTGGCATCTTCAGCATAGACGATAAGCGATGATTCACTTGCCACTTGACACACGAAGAGGACAGGAAACAGACAAGAAACTTTCAACTAAGTTTAAGAAACGAAGTAGAGCGGCTTTATACTATAGTCGGTGACAAGCGAAGAATAAAAAGTAAAGTGTACCACTATCCATTTGTGTTATGCGCGTCCAACTAGAGCTGCCCTTTGCTATGACGTAATGGTTAGGACAAACCAATAAAAAATTCAACTGTTATCGACACGTACACAGCATCATCCTCACCGGTCGTCATTCGATCCAGTAGAAGTTTGTGATTGTGCCGTGTTTGACGTGCACCGAAGCGGCAGCAGCTCGGAGTGTTTTGCAACGCTTGATCGCGTTCCGTCATTTTCGCAGCGTGAAGTAGCAACACGGCGGAAGCATGAAAAATAAGGGCAATGCGGCCTCGAGGGCGGAGCCTATATTTTATTCTTGGGCTGTCACCTGACTATAGACATATGTGACGTGGCATTTAGAAAAACCGCCTTTGAAGTATATGAGGAGCCACTAAAAAAAGCAAATACCAGGCACGCAAACACACACACACACAAACCCCCCCCAAACACACACACACACACACACACACACACACACACACACACACCCACACACACCCACACACACACACACACACACACACACACACACACACACACACACACACACACACACACACACACACACACACACACACACACACACACACACACACACACACACACACACACACACACACACACACACACACACACACACACACACACACACACACACACACACACACACACACACACTTCATTCATTAAAAGAAATTTAGTTGAAAGTTGACGCTTGTCTGCGTGCCTTCCAATGCTCGTTTTACAATTGGATGAGCAAATAATATGGATCATGAATTGTTACAAACTATTACCTTCGGGAAAGGTAATAGTTTCAGGAAAGGTAGGAGTACCTTTCAGAAAGCAGCTACAAATGTAGTCCCACTGTTCAATGAGTATCTTCTATCGTCTCGAAGAGCCCGCTGAAAGCTACACAGGGAGGGATGGCACGGGGGGAAAGAAGCTACGTCAGTACTCGTCATGACATCGAACGCGCGTGATCAAACACATTTTCCCTCTCGCCTCTCCCGTTGTGATTTCTGTGGGTCTGTGGGCGAATGTGGTTGCTGTGTGGTGTTAGTTAGCAGGCAATGGAGCGCAAGGCCGGCATGTGGCGGCACCCCGCGCCAAAGAGAACATCTGATCCAAATGGCGCTCTTGATTTATGTCGACTATTGACCAATAGCATGCTGTTTTCTGTTCCACGTCAAACAGCAGGCGCCGGCAGCTCCGAACAGAGTGAGCACAGGGGTGCTATGCAGGATGGCCCGAGCTTCTCGGGAACACGAGTTTCCTCCGAGCTCGCACTCGGCGGTCATGTCACGAGGACAGCGCGGAGCGCGCGATAGCAGCATTGATAAAAATGGCTACAAGAACGCGCATGGGTTTCACAAACGCATGTGCGGCATTTGCAGCGGTTTTAATAGGAACACCGCGCACGAACGCGTCAGCGCCGCCACTCAGTTGACATTTCAACAATGCAGCGACGTCACCGGGATTGTCGCACTATCTTTTTGCCAAATGAACATCGCGCCTCCCACAGGCGCGTTCGTGGACGTTTGTACTCCTTCGGGCAAGTTCTTTCGTTCCACCTGCAGCGTGGAAATTTCCACCTGCAGCATTGGAAATACTGCCATTACAATTTTAGACTTAAAATCAGTAACGATCAAGTCAAAGTAAATATTCCTATTTATTGAAAATACAACGGTCATTGCAAAATTATATAAATAGTGTCCACTGAAATAAACATACAGGGATGAAAGCAGTTATACACCGATGATGATAAAATTTAAGTGTTAAAAAGTCGGTTAGTGTCAACATATATCACCCGGAACGGCTTTTGCCACCAAGTATTTGGGTGCATGCCAGGGAAAACACTGCCACCTGTGTTCTTTCTGAGAGAAAACGCCTTTATACATTTCGGGAAGGGCAGAACATACGGAATATCGGTATCACTTTCTGCGCAACGAAGCGGGTAGTCCATTTATCAGCTGCGTAAACAATCCTTGTGTGTTCCTTAGTTGCGGTTGTAGGGCCCAAATTTTTTTCATTATTCTACTGCTATGGTTACTCTTGCCTATTACACATCAATGGTAGCGTCGCACAATTTGTCATTGGTTGGAGCGGAAAAAGTGTCGCATTGATCGCCGATTTCTTCAGTTTCCGGGTGAGAGACCGAACCAACGGGATTCATTTTTAAGGCAGCTCAGAAAACACAAGAAACTGAAAACTGAAAGACGGCAACACAAGAAAAAGCCGGCAGATCCCACGCACTGTAGGAATCGATGTAATGCGAAGCAGCCAGGAAGGAGCAAAATCATGCTTTACAAAATTTGCATGTCATGTTTTACATGTTACGACCTGTCATTTGTGTTCGTCATACAGTCACGTCGCGATATACCAATTTTGGTGTATGTCAAGCTAGCGAACTGGACGTAAGCGCACTATGAGCGTGGCATGTAAATGGCATTGTAGATGACATGCATGCCAAGATTTTCATGTTACCACCTGTCACTTATGTTCGTTATACAGTCATGTCACTCAATACCAAATTTGGTGTATATCAAGCTAACGAAACGGCCGCGAGCGCGCCATGAGCGTGGCATGCAAGTCATGTCGCACATGACAACTTATGATTTCCTTATTACCACATGTCATTTATGTTCGTCATACAGTCATGTCACTCAATATCAAATTTGGTGTATATCAAGCTAACGAAACGGCCGCGAGCGCGCCATGAGCGTGGTATGCAAGTCATGTCGCACATGACAACTTATGATTTCCTTATTACCACATGTCATTTATGTTCGTCATACAGTCATGTCACTCAATACCAAATTTGGTGTATATCAAGCTAACGAAACGGCCGCGAGCGCGCCATGAGCGTGGAATGCAAGTCATGTCGCTCATGACATGTCATGATTTCCATATTACCACTTTTCATTTATGTTCGTCATACAGTCATGCCACTTAATACCAAATTTGGTGTATCTCAAGCTAACGAAACGGCCGCGAGCATGCCATGAGCGTGGCATGCAAGTCATGTCGCACATGACAAGTCATGATTTCCATATTACCACTTGCCATTTATGTTCTTCATACAGTCATGTCACTCAATACCAAATTTGGTGTATATCAAGCTAACGAAACGGCCGCGAGCGCGCTATGAGCGTGGAATGCAAGTCATGTCGCTCATGAAGTCACGATTTTCATATTACCACTTGTCATTTATGTTCGTCATACAGTCATGTCACTCGATCCCAAATTTGGTGTATATCAAGCTAACGAAACGGCCGCGAGCTCGCCATGAGCGTGGCATGTAAATCATACTTTTCATGACAAGTTAGTCATGATTTTCATGATATGACCAGCCATTTATGTTCGTCATACAGTCATGTTATGCCATACCAAATTTGGTATAAATCCCATTAACGATACGGCCAGGAGAGCACAAAGTCGTAGGCGGCTAGATAGATAGATAGATAGATAGATAGATAGATAGATAGATAGATAGATAGATAGATAGATAGATAGATAGATAGATAGATAGATAGATAGATAGATAGATAGATAGATAGATAGATACGCTCAAAGTCGCCGAAGTTCGCTAAGAAATGCTTCGCATTTAAAATGAACGCTCATCAACTCGCCCAGTGCCACATTCTTTTGCAGCGTAAGTCGCACGGCACGGGCCGTATATGGCATAATTTTTAAACTGAATCACTTTAGATATTCTAGCCGTGAAAATGCATACAACTCTGAAAAATTTAGAGCTCGAGCAGGTTTAATGTTACGCATTCATATTCATGCGGCATTGCCTCTTGCGTGCTTCTTTTCACTGTACCTTTATTTACTTCTTGTGAGCTACCGTCAACGCGAAGAGCTTTGACATACATATACTCCCTCTGCACCTCAATCATGCATGGTCTTTTCCTCTATTGCCAGGGCACCTCGCTTTTATGGCGACAGCAGTACGGATTTGCACCCTTCGCAACCTGGCCGACTTTGGCAGGATGCACCGGCCAGTTTTTGCCGCATTGCAAGTGTGCCGTGCATCTTCTAAGCAGCGACACCTTTCCGGTCATCGAGACTGGGCAGCAGCAGTCTCACTCCTGCGGGCCTTTATGTTTCGTTTTGTTATTTCCTTGCATATGTGCCATGAAGTTGGCCTTTGCGCGTCGCTGCTTAAGAGACCAGGAACGTCTACGCAAGGTGTCATCCCTGATGTCGAGGACGAACTCGAAATTTGCAGTCGCAGTTCGAGCACGGAGACTCGAGAACGACCGCTCATTCCCGGCCCGTGATGCGTGCTCACCCATGGCTTCTGGATTTTGACGATCAGTCAGCAAAGCAGGGCCTCTTGTATTCCCATGGACGCTCACAGGTGCAGTCGTGTAACGTGCCCCGCGTGCACGACGAAAAATCACAAATTCTCAAAGTAATCCCGCAGGATATCCCAGCATGACGCCTCACGGAAATCGCCGCGCAGCTTTATAGAGTTAAGCCTCATTATTTAATTTGCAATAGACGAGTTGCAAAAAAAAGAATCAGTTGCAGCGCCATCTGTACGCATGTACAGAAAGCAGCCAACAGCCGCCATTGTGCATGAGCGGTCCCGTGCATTTGGCCGGACATGCATACCACTGGATCACAAAAAATGTGCACATCAAAATGAAACGAGTATCTCACGTTCATACTTCCTTTCACTCGCACGAGCGTGGCGTTATTGCGTGTTCTTTTTATTTTCATGGACAGTGGCTGCTCAGCCCAGTGTTGCTTGAACATTCCGGGTCTTTTTACAGTGTTGCTGGTATTTATGCAACTCGTCTATAGCAGACGACCAATACCGCGAGAAATAAAAATGCTCACGGCAAGTCTAATGCTGAGTACCCTGGGCAACCAGCGTTCAGAATCTGTGAAATAATAATAATAATTGATGGGGTTTAACGTCCCAAAACCACTATGTGGTTATGAGGGGCGCCGTAGTGAAGGGCTCCGGAAATTTCGCCCACCTGGGGTTCTTTAACGTGCACCTAAATCAAAGTGCGCGGGCCTCAAGTATTTTCGCCTGCATCGAAAATGCAGTCCGCCGCGGCCGGGATTCGATCTCGCGACCCTCGGGTCAGCAGTCGAGTACCGTAACCACTAGACCACCGCGGCGGGTTCGAGAGAGTCTGTGAAAGAGTAAGCATATCTGCTAACAGGGGAGCCTACTACTGAAACAGGGAGTTCACCGAACTATAAAGATGGGCTAAGGCCGATACAGCAGGCCATTCCAAATGATGACAGGTAATTAGTTGTCACTAAAGTATAAAAGTGTACCATCGTTGCATTCTTCCAGTAATAGCCGATGGAGCCGTAGCTTAGCGGATAACACAAAAGCTCGAGAAATTAAGGACAGCGCAGCATGCGATGCAACGAAAAGAAATAGGCGTGAGATTAAGAGATCGGGAGACATCAGAATGGGTCAGAGAACATACAGAGGTAGCCGATGGAGTTCGGCTGGGCAGTTGATCCGTAGGACAGGCAAATGGTGGCTGGTTAGGGTAACATTGTCGATACCAAGTAATCGCAGCCGAGAGAGAGAGACAGTGAAACATCTTTATTATTAACGTAAATTAAGCGAGGAGCATAGGTGGAAGCCCTAGTCCGGGGTCCCTAGGATGATTCCGGCTTTGTGTCGAGCCCGTTGTATAATGGAGAAAAACGCGCCCGAGAACGGCAGTGAGTTAGGTGGGATGATAAAATTAAGAAGTTCGCAGATTTAAAATGCAATTAGCTCTCCCGCGAAAAGGCAAATGAAGACCATCGGGAGACAGCGTCATCCTGTAGTGGACATAGAATAGAATGATGACGAATGATGATGACTGGGAGGAAGAACGATCACTGTTGATCGAAATTAGTGCTTTCTCCATCTAACAATTGTTGCGCTCCTAGAGTCTTTTTACGGAATAGATAAAAAAGGTGACGTTGGTTTCATTTATGAAAGGAGTTCTAACGGCGATGTTTAAGCTATCGGCAGCTTGTGCTTAGTCGTGAAAAACTCCACAGGAGGGCATGCATTATAGGAATCGCGCAAGCCCCACTAACGAGTACAGCCGAGGCGCTTGCTAAGCGAAAACTCGGCGAAGTGGAGCATATGAAACACAGGAAAGAGAAGGAGTGAGAAAGAAAGAGATACACAGAAAGAGAAAATAGAGAGACAGAGAAAGAAAGTGATAGAAGGAAAGAGAAAGAGAAAATATAATTAGAGGGAATAAAGACATAGAACTATAGAAAGACAGAGATAGATAGATAAAGAGATAGAAGGAATCGGACACGAAAAAGAGATAGAAAAAAACAGAGAGCAAGGCAGGAAGAGAAATAAATAGAAAGAGGAAGCGATCAATAGAGAGATACAGATATACAGAGAAAAAGAAAGGAAAGAAAGATAAATGAAGATCAAAGAGTGAGAAAGAGAGGGAAATAGATAGAGAGAGAAAGAAAAAAATCGAAAGGAACACACACCAAAAAGAGATACAAGAAATAGAGGGAACGAGAAAGTCTGTTTGTCGGTAACGCTACGTTCAGAGAGCAGTTTTGGTTGGCTTGTCATACAGGCGTTCTAATCGACTATCTGAAATCTCCGCTACGGATTATATGACCAGCACAGCTGCAGTTTCATCTCTTTATGCCAAACAGAATATTGGCTGCTGTCGATGCTGTACAGTTCATTATGCAAGCTTCCTACTTCTGCCTTTGCTGAACCTTTGAAATTGCTGATGACACTGCACTGCTTATTTCGCGCTGTAAACACATCGCTATTTTGTATGCCAAGCTTCTTGGTAACTGATTTCCTGCTGTCATTTTTTCTTTAGTTCCGATTTCAGATATTGTTACCTTTTCATCTCAGTCTTCTCAGACACAGATTGACTCTCCAAACTTCAACATTGCTGTGCTTCGCTGTTAGATTCTTTGTCCCTTGAAAGAACTTACCCACTTCTTGGCCTGGTTCTTCACCTTCCGCTTTTACCAATACTTCGGAAATCTGTCTTGTCACCGCCTTGTGCGTTATCTCAGTCCTCTCTGTATTCTTCTCCTGAAGCAGTACATTCGCTAGCGAACACTGCTACCCTGAATTCCGTGTGACTGCTTTTGCGTGACCACGTGACTGCCGATTTCCTCTTGACTACTCTTCTTCTTCGCTTTTCAAACTGATGATCCCCTTGCTCTGGCGAACCAAGATTTATATGAAGCTGCCCCTTTGCGTGCCCCTAAAACTTCCATGTATACCGCATCTGGTGGACCAGTTCTGCGAAGGCCCGCCATGAATGAATCTTTCGTTGAAAACAGCAACGAGGCGTTGGTGTTTACCTTAAGGCGCAGACTTCTGAGGGGGATAAAATATGGAGATATGGAACAGTGTATATAGAGGTACAGAACAAGGTACCTGCAAATTTGAGAAACATGTACGCGGCACGATCAGGAAAGGGACAGACCGATTTGTGCGTTTCATATATATACGGCAGTGGCATAACCCATTCCACACTTAGCCTGTATATGCAGAGCGAACAGGGTGGCTTACTGCGGACTTGTATGTCCGCGAGTGCGGTTGTGCTTCAACGGTTTCTCTGTGAGCGTCTGGTTCAGTGACGAGTCGCGGACAAATCGCCTCGCACCCATCGTTGATCGTAACCGTAAGCGTTGCCGTAACCGCCACCATGATCGCAACTTCACCCATATCTGACCGTAAGAAATCAGTTTGAATTTAATTAACTAAAGTACACTTATTTTGCGGGATATTTAATTTCTTATCGTCCGAACAGTGTCCATTTGTCAGGGTAACCCATGTCATGAAACACGCTTCTGCTACTTGCCAAAGGCGATTTCTAAGAAAAAGCTTTTTTTCAATGGCCAGAAAGAAAGCTGTATACATAAATTTTGCTTTTCACGGAGTTTCCTTCCTCTTCCAGAGGTTTCGCGCATTCTAAATCTATTCCGTTTCGCCGTATCTACGTTACTACGGTACGTTCCTCCGGATCGATTTTCTCTGCCAAGCGGAATGTGAGAGCGCCGCATCGACAGAGAATAGATTCGAGCGATCTGGCCGCCTACATTCACTTTCGGTAACGTCAGTGCGGGAATGGCTGGAGAACAATATACGAAAAAGAGGCTACCCTGAATCAAGGTGAGTAAAAAAAAATAAATAAGAGCGAGATGTCTCTAGTGAGCGGGCTATACGAGCGACCATTATCGATGGCGTCCGTGACTGCACCGCCGCCAGCGAAGGTCACTATAGGTGCAAGAATTTCTCGGGAGTTCTTGCGTGTCTTGAGCGGTCATAGCGCCCGGCTATAGTGATGGACGACTCAATCGGCGGTATAGAATCTCCGGCTGCACGCGTATTTTTCGGCGTTATAGAATCTCCGGCTGCATCGTATTTTTCCTTTTTCTTTCCTTTTTTTTTTCTCGCGCACGCCTTTGTCCGTGAGCGTTTGACCGTCGTTTGGTTCTCTTTGTGGTCCGCTCTCTTGAGTGATGTCTCAACATTATATAGCTCCCGCAAATACCACAAGATAACAAAAAAAAAGAAGGAAAATAATTTTCGCCCAGGCGGTTCACCGTAACGCCGAATTCGTTCGTATACCGTCCACGAAACCGCAGCACACATTTTCCATTCGTGCCGAGTGAACTTTGTTTGCCTCTGTGCCTATAAGTCCTTCCTCGAGAGCGTTATACCCCCCCCCCCCCCCGCCTAACGGTGGCTAACTCTACTCGCCACGTATAATAGAGTTCCGTAGATGACTGCCCTATCATCTCGGAAAGTTCACTGCCACGAAGCGGCAAATTTCCGACGAATCCTTTGAACTATGGTTGACCGAGAAGCCTCGTACGTCTGCCCACCTTATCACGTGCACAACGCTTAGTGCCTCTAAATAGGAAAACAAGCTAATTTTATCAATTTTAATTCGGTCCTAGGTTTCGTTTGTAACGCTTACAGTGTGTTCCATCCGTCATATTTTGGGCCCTAAAGAATTACAAATAAATCGCCCTATGAAATGGCAGTTTTATAATGGTTGAGCTCGATTACTCCAAGCGGCTAACCTTACTTGAACGTAAAATAAAGATACAGCTTTTTAACAATAAGACTAATAATTTTTTAGGTCGATTGCTTTATGGTACGCGTCGGATATTACTAATTGTAGCCCATTAAATCGCAAGGCGTAACCACATCGAATGAATTTTCAAGGTGACGCCAGTTTTGAGTTATTCATTCCTGAAGTGAGCGACGATGTACACGGGCGTTCTAGTTCGTTTCGCACTTCAATGCACAATGAGGCATTTTAATAAAAATTGACTGGAGCGCATTGTCAAAATTCGTGCCAACGTCAGATTGTCTTTTATGTGGATATACCTTGTAAACTCAACGTCTGCAGCATGTCAGTTGTGTATCGTAGGTAATTTTCTTGAATTAAACGGCTGGAAAATATTAATTAACCACTGAAATGTTTGCACCATTTTTTGGGTCAGTAATGGCCCCGCGTGGAGCGATAGAGCTAAAGAAACAATCATTATGCTTTCTGTCACTGGCTATTTCTTTTAATAATCATGTATTTTTTGAAAAATGCGGCCTTCGTAGGCCTATATTTAGTGCCCTCATGGAAGCTTATGAGATAGAAAAAATGCTGCTGTTGGCAGTAAACAAGTTGGAGTTCGACGAATCGTTGAAAGTTACTGCTATTTTCTACAAAGAAAACAAAAGTAAGCATTGACTTTTTGCCGCTTGCAATATATACAAGCGGAACTGCTTGCGTTCTATCCAAGAAAACGTAACCATGATAGAGCAGGTGCACTTTTAATGCGTTTAATGCAATAATTGCAGCTATAAGGAGAGGATCCTTGATGAAAAAGAAAGCTTTAATTAAGAATGATGTGTGTTGCAGAAAATTGTTTATGAATTGTCACACAGCCATCGGATTGAAAAAAATAACGCAATACCCACGGCAGGGTGCCAATGCTTTTTTTTTCATGTGCATTATCATGTCACTTACATAGCTAATAATTTTACCTATTCCTTTGCCCCACCAATATGCATCTCATCCGAACGTATCGCATAAGAAAAGCGTCTCTCGGAATTTAAAGAAAGAAAGAAAGAAAGAAAGAAAGAAAGAAAGAAAGAAAGAAAGAAAGAAAGAAAGAAAAAAAGAAAGAAAGACAGAAAGAAAGAAAGAAAGAAAGAAAGAAAGAAAGAAAGAAAGAAAGAAAGAAAGAAAGAAAGAAAGAAAGAAAGAAAGAAAGAAAGAAAGGAATATCTGGAATATACATGCTTGCACTTTGGCATTTAGACATGCGTAAAAGACAGAAGAAATTTGAACGAAAAAATCCGGCAGTTCCCACGCAGTGTGGGAACCAATTTCAAGTGAAGCAGTCAGCGAGTAGCAGCCTAAATGCCGGATTTTTGTTGCTTAGAACCATAGGTCGGCAAAACTTGTTGAGCTCACTCAGACTCACTGATGAAATATATTTTGCGCTTAGGACTAACTCGGACTCAGACTCACCAAAATTTTCCTGAGCCGGACTCACTCGGACTCACACTCATGAAAATTTTCTTCAGCCTGACACTCGGACACAAACTCACCAAAACATTACTCACCCGGACTCACTCAGACTCAGACTCATGGCTCGATCTGATTCTTAGTGAGTCCGAGTGAGTCGACTCATGAGTCCGCTAGCCTAGAATTAGCTTTTCGACCATGGTGTCAATGCTCTTTAACACCAATATCTCACGTAATCGGTGCCCTTCTTGGCGCCTTTTGATATAGCACATTCGAATACGAATTGTCAGTGCTCGAAAACCAGTAAGGTCATTTTTCTTAAGAGAGATGACAACATAAGATATATATATTTATCAAAAATTTCTCTGGAAATGTTGGCGGGGGGGGGGGGTAGTCAAGGCACCCCCTTACGTAATGCACCCCTCTGATCAATAAATATTGAGATGGTGCATGAACGACACTGCTTTGTAATACGTGTGAGTAGTCGTGAGTATAAACCTGAATCTAAGCAAGGCTGATAGTAATGCTGAAGATGAGTAGATAGGAACCAAGCGTTACGAGGTGGATCGACGTGTTCATGTCAATTGAGTAGGTCTGCATATATCGTGGGCTTGGCCAGGCACACCGAGTACACTGGCGTGTAAAGGGTTCTTCATGGCCCGACGCAACGTCGCCACTCACGTCAGAGCAAAGGACGTCAGTCTTATGACCACAAAGTGCGTGCTAGGGTGCGATGATGTGCACATCGTGAGTAGCGGTCGTTGGCGTATTCCCGCAAGAGTTGACTGTTGCTTACAGAGTCACAGGTGTTCGTATGTAATGTTTATTACATTCATATAAAAGCGCATAGCTAACACTGCTACTTTATTTGGCGTTGTCCTGACATGACGCCTGTATAAGGTTTTTGCAGGAAGCTGTTTGAAGCACTGGCGTGATTGCATGGTAGAAAACTCGACTGACGTGCAGGAGGTCTGGTGTCGATTCCGGCTGGAGCCGTGACTTCAATTCTATGCTTCCGTCAGGATATTTCACCCATTTGCAACGCCATCGAAGCCGGCACCACATGTTCTGTGACACGAGCTCCTTCACGCTGTTTCATTAAGATTTCTAGTCTGGGTTCATATAGAATGACTCACCTGTGGTGTATACCCGCGTACCATGGGCCGCGGTATGCGGGTATGCATGGCTCGTGCGTGGTGGAAAGGACTCTATATGACGTACTCGATAGGAAAGTCACGTTATTCATGTCATCATATTCGAATCGTGTTTGTGATACACTCACGTCCTCCTATACAAATTTTGATACACACGATGTGAAGGTGACGACCACAAGAGCGCGAAGACGTAGGCGGATAGATAGATGTATAGAAACAGTCAAAGTGCTTTTGGTTTGCTGTGAAATAGCAAACCGTCCCGTATTGAAAATAATATTTAACAGTTCATATCACCGCCATTCGGCACTGCTTTGGGCAATGAGCAAATTACAAGATGGCTGTAAGCATTAGCACTTTTTAATACTGTACAGATCTGCTCATCTCTTTGAATAAATCGGCTGATCGCAATTTGGAGTTTCATGTAAAATATCGCCTATACATCGGGGTGTAGTACACTTCACGTATAATACATAGAGAAACTTTGAAAAAATAACCTAAGTTTTAGGAGAGAAAAACAAATTTCGAACTCAACAACCACAAGGTGGTGATAAGTTCTCATATATATATATATATATATATATATATATATATATATATATATATATATATATATATATATATATATATATATATATATATATATATATATATATATATATATAGGGTGTTTCAAGAAATGTGTCCACTATTTTTAACAAATCAGCAAAATGCGGTATTTGCTCGCTGTCTTCATATATGCTTTTTCTGTAGCGGCAGGCATCTTAAGATGGTTGAAGACATGATTTGGGACAGTAAGTAAGAAACTTAAATTAATTAACTTTTTAATTAGTGAAGTTAGGTGGTTAAGTCCAATGGAAGAATTAAAGTCCTTCATGCCAAGAACCCATTTTAGCTTTGAGATTTCGAAAAAGCGGCCTCTATTAATTATTGTGGCGTAATGAAATTCAGGCGAATTCAACGGCGAAACCGAAACCCAAGCACCGATGAGCGCAACAAGCAGACGACTAGAATGACGTCACTGTTCAAGACAACGGTTACAGAGGTGCTGTTCTTCTCCGTTCGTTAACGTATGTGCGCCATGCGTGCAATAACTGCAAGGGCAGCCCACACACTCACACCAAGAAGTCGGTTGATGGTCGATAAAATGACGTTCACTCATTGTGGACGTCTCAGACGAATGTGGCAGTTGCGCTCTTCCGCGTTTCGGTTTCGGTTTCGCCGCTGAATTTGGGAGAACTTTATTACTTCGCAATTATTCGTAGAGGCCGTTTTTTCGAAATCTCAAAGCTGAAATGGGTTCCTCGCAGGAAGGACTTCAATTCTCCCATTGGACTTAACCACTTAACTGCTCCAATTAAAAAGTTAATTAATTTAACTTTCCTAGTTACTGTCCCAAATCATGTCTTCAACCATCTTAAGATGCTTGTCGCTACAGAAAAAGGCCGCTGTGAAGACAGCGAGGAAATACTGCATTTTCCTGATTTTTAAAAAATAGTGGACACATTTATTGAAACACCCTGTATATTATGTGTGTGTGTGTGTCGGTGTGGACTCGTCGGTGGCATGTTTTCGTACCGCGTCCATCGATGGGAGCATGAAGCACTGTACAGTGCGGCGAGAAACGAGTGTAGCCGTGTATCAACCAAAGAACGCTTGTAAGCGCTTGATTTGCACCGTCTATTTCATTTCAGCATGTCTCGAGCGCTCTTATTTGTGCTCCGAAAAAAAAAAAAAACAACAACGCAGATTCCAGAAAAAAAAAAAAAACTTGATTCTGAGGTTATTTGAGCCGGCCTACAACTTAACATTTTATCGATACAAGCAAAACTTCAACAGTTCGACGAATTAACTTTAAATAACTAATAATTATTTAGTAACGAAAAACAACACCGGTTCTTAGTACACACGACTACCACCAATATACAGTTCGCACAACTTTGCTAGAGCGCTCAGCAGCGCTTGCTGCCGGGCTAGTTCGTACATGGCTGAAGCTGAATTGATGGCGCAAATGATCGGACAGAGACGAAGAACACAGGACGCGGAGAAGTGCGCTTGGTCGCATCCTTTGTTCGTCGTCCCTGTCCGAGCATTTGCGCCATCAATTCAACTTTTGCGAGAGCACATGGCTTTTCTTTTTTTTTATATACCTTGGAGCGAGTTAGCTGGAACACCCGGTATATGCAGATATATGCGAGCCTATATGGTCTTAGGGTATTAGAAATTACTGCCGTTATGGCTTGTCGTCTGTGACGTCGCGCTACTAACCAACACCTAACGAGAACAAATTCTGGTCTCGTGTTTACGTTTACTTGTCGATGTCCGAGCACCTTCGGCCCGTCTAGCGCGTTCGAGTCGACGGTGGCAAATAAATACGCCCAAATAGACTCTTTCTCCGTTCCGGTTTCCGTGGCGTCCGGAGTGTTCTTCGAAATGTTTTTCGCTGAATGGCCGAAAAGAGCAAACACTTCGCCGAGATGGGACATGCCTGACCGATCGTATGTATTCGTCACAAAAAATATTTTAGACGTCATTCGATCGAGAGAGAGAGAGAAAGAAGCAAGTTTATTTGAAGAAACGATTTGGGGCACGTGGGTCCGACGGTTCCGGCACAACCCCGCCGCACTGCACATTTTCTCTTCCCATAGAAACGGAGCTCTTGAGTGTGTACTGCCTGTTGTAGGGTAAATATCACCAGGTGAGGTGGTCGCATCAAGGCGTCGCGCCGCTCGGAATTCTTAGTGTCAATATCAAACAAAATATAAAATAAATCATGCTACTTGTTCAGTAGAGTTTTCGTGCTGTATAAGAAATATGTTGCGAAAAAAAAAAAACAATTGAGTGGTGCTTTCGGGCGCTCCAAAGTTTGAACATTGCCTTTTCTACAATATATATATCTTCACTTCCAGTGTGCTATATAGCATGCAGTTTCTAGACAGTACTTGTTTTACGCCTACCCTAACAGCCACCCTTTTTACTCTTTTAGGACGTCTTGCCCTGGGCCAGCATTTTCTTGGGTTCACTGTTTCATTTTTAGGGTACCTGAAACAGTCGAACATTATTTATAAAATTTCCTGGGAGGGTACTTCTTTTGGTATATTATTGAACGAACGCTTAGAAAAGACCAGCCTATAGATAATTGCAACATTAGATTTTTACCTGCCAACTGTGAGGACGGTACGCCCAATGAAATGATAATGCTTCTGTGCTTGCATCTTAATAATTATTGGGGTTTTATGTCCCAAAACTGCGGATATGATTATGATGGAAGTCGAGGTGGAGGGCTCCTGAAATTTCCACTACCTAGGGTTCTTAAGCGTGCACCTAAATATAAGTACACGGGCCTCAAGCATTCTTATCTCCATCGAAAATGCTGCCACCGCAGCCAGGATTCGACCCCGCGACCTTCGGGTCAGCAGTCGAGCACCATAAACCCTAGACCACCGTGGCGGGTGACGTTCAATTTTCGCTCTTGATGAGGTATCTAAGGCTTTCACCTTAAAAATAACTTACGGGGTTATGCGTGCCAAAACCACGATATGACCATGAGGCGCGGCGTAGTGGAGGGCTCCGGAAATTTAGGCCATCTGGTGTTCTTTCAAGAACACTGACATCGCGCAGCACGCGGGCCTCTAGCATTTTGCCTCCATCGAAATGCGACCGCCACGGCCGGTATCAAACCCGTGTTTTTCATGTAAGCGCTTCTATAACAATGTAGAACACTCCATGTGTGTACTCCTATGAGTCAACAACCTACAGTCAAGCGTTATTCATCCCGGCAGCAATAGGTCAAGGAATGCTACTTATGCGCATCCTCGCACCGCAGCGGGCACTTCGCTTCGGTAAACCTGACGTCTGTGCTCTAAGATGAGTGCCGCCGTTACGTCGGACCATTAGCTATACCCTCATACCCTTTAGGTGCCAGTTAATTCGACGGGTCTAGTAAGCCCACGATGTGCACCCTGGACGCTTCCGGTTTTGTCCACCGACGCAGCAAACCAGCAGTGGCAGGGAAGAAAAGCTTTGGCGACAAGCCCGAAGACTTTCGACACTTTTATCTGTGTGTTTAGCCAAATATGTCAAATAGATATTCTTCTAAGTGATACGCAAGATTGTGAGAGGTTTTCTTGAATTCTACGCGCCCTTCTCTAATCCGAAAACGTAAAAAGAGGCTTTCCTTATTCTGTGAAAACTTAAAAACATGGTTTACGCTTCGGTGTTAGAGAGTGATAAATGAAGTGACCGGAAGTATCTTGGGGTGCAACGCGTGCTGCTTCTATCGCAACCTTGAAAAGGTCTAAAGTATTCTGGCGCCCGATGATGATGTTCAAACCATGGCGCTATTAATTTCTTGTTACTAATAGTAATAATTGCTGGTCTCTTACGAGGCAGAACCACGATATTATTATGAGGCACACCGTAGGGGGCGAGGGGGGGGGGGGGGGGGCCTCCGGATTCATTTAGACCACCCGAAGGCTTTTAGCGTTCACTTAGATCTAGGTACACGGGTGTTATTGCATTCAGTCCCCATCGACATGCAGCCGCTATGGCCAGGGATCGAATCCACAACCTTCAGCTTAGCAGCCAGCTCAGTGTGCTAGACTACCACATCGGCTCTATTACTTGTTCCTGTCGCATCAAGCGGTACCGTATGCCGAGGCTCTGCGTCTGTACGCCAGGAAAACAACTCTGAAATACGGCTCATGGGATAACCGTTTAAAAAGAAACACAACACTTGCACGTTAGTAAAAGGAAGCTAATTAGTGAGGAATGAATAATCATACTTGTTAGCTGATTATCAAACACTTCCTGATGTTATAACCATTGGGAACACAAAAGTCGAGAACCGTATGCGTTCCAATTTTCATGGTGCTGTCTCAATTAGGACATTTTGCTCTTATTTTAGTTTACGGGTCACGTCAACAGTTCGGGAGTTGTGCATTCATCGTCCCTAAAAAGTAATAATGACTGCTGAAGAAACATCAACAGTAGTGAGCCTCTCGCTTCCGCTTTATACCATAACTGCGACAGGTTTACGCATTGCGCAAAAACACAAGAAAACCTCGACGCTTAGATATTGCGTGGTACATGTCTCGGTCCAAAAATTAGCGTTAAAAACAGGCTACATCTTGGTGTATTTGAAAGTAAAAACGATGCTTTTGCCCCGAACGTATGAAGTTTCTTTTTTTTATTATTATTATTTTTTTTTTGTGGAGGGTGGAGGGTGGTATTCTCCATACCATTCAGCGGACAAAGATTTCGGGACGCATGTTCTTTTTTTTTATGCTTCTTTTTTCTTAGCGCCAGTGATTATAGCTTGCAGGAATACAATCAAAGAACTAAAGTCGAGGCAGGAATGACGAACACGGCTTTATTCCGGCGCAGCAAATGGGCTGCTGGCAACCATGAAGACTCGAGAATGGCCCCGGGAGTGTCGTGAGAGATAAGAACCATCCGGGGCGCCACCGGCGTTCTTTTCCGTTTGTTCGTGAGACATTGAATATCTTAAAGGGTTGGTAGAGGTTGGGGTGAAGGGGAAGGGTGAGGGTGGGAAGGGAGGGGTATTTGTCTTTGTCGCTCCGCAGTCTCGCGGGAAAAGTCGTATGCGGCGAGAGTTGGGGCTAGCTAATTGGGGTAAGATAAGCGAGTCTCCCCTTACGACCGTCATTAAACAAATAATGAGAAAGGAGAGCAGCATTTGAGACGTGCGCAGCACCATTGTTCTCTTTTTTTCCTCGTTGTTGTTCTGGGGAGCAGGAACTGATTAAAATACGATGTCTCGTGAGGCACGAATATCGTAAATCTAGCGCTTTTTATATCGTGTTCCTTTGTTTTTGTTTATCAGAGGCAAGCGCGCGGAGCGTATTGTCACACTTGAGTTTGTGTGCCGACCTCGTAACGAGGCACATCGCCTTTTATTGCGCATAATGCCCTCCTCTAATCTGCGCTGAAGCCCATAAAAAAAAAGAAAAAAAACAGCGGTGCGTTTCAATTTCTCACGTGATTCGGCAAACGTAGAATGGGAGACCTTGACAAGTGTGTTTATAAAAAAAATGTTCTTACACGAAAATTTAGAGAGAGTATTCCAGAAAATAGCGATATTTTTTGCAATATTAGTGGTAGTGGACGGCCAATGGTAAAGAGCAGTTACAAAAAGCTTCGGTAATTGGGTCCCTCGTGAATATTAATGTCGACCAATACTTTCTGCTGACGTTCGCAAGGATTATAAATGATGAGATTTCTGTATGTTGTGTCGCGCGACTCTTGTGCCCCACTTGTCAAGAGTATGGAAACGAAAATGCGCAAACACTGCCTCCGTTATCGTTGAGAGACATGGAAATATGGAATGTGATATGCAACGTGTCCTAAATTACCTCGAAAGGCATCAAACTCAGAATATAGACTGCAAAAGCATAACATGTCAATCTGCACCAGAGAACAACTCGAGATATTTACGGGCTGCAAGTAACTTAATCTTTAAATCTGCCTTCAGACGACGGCAAATCTGTGATTAGAGCGCAGGCGATTGTGTCACGACTTGACGTGAGGAACAGCTGCGCTAACTGCATCATTGTCCTTTCATGCAGTGCGACTCAGTATCAGCAAGCAACGTCATTATGCCCAGCGAATTAAATTAGTAATCCGGTTCGTTGTAGGGATGGTCCTTATACTACATCCAAGCTATATTTACGAACCTGATTTCCGGGGACAACAGGACGTGGCTCATAATGCCACTGAATCGCGCCGAACACGAGGACTTCGACTGGTGAGTTGCTAGGAATTCTGCTAGTTTCTGCTGAAGCAGGTCATGTCACTCAAAAACCGTGCCGAAAACTTTTCACAAACCCAGCCACAAGTTGCGGAAAAATTATTCAGGGCAACATCGCCCCAGTTGCTTGTCGGCTGCACCTATGTGAAGTTGTACTGGAGTAAAAAAAAAAAAAAAAAAAAGAAAAAAAAAAAGAAAAAAAAAAAACGACGGAACCAAAGTGGCCGAATGTTGCTGTGTGGCTTCATTGTTGCCACACGCCATTCCTACTACCACGGCTATGTATGGGAATTCGATAAAAAAAATGCCGTGCCGACACGCATTCTCGTTGCCTCGTTGCAACTTTCTTGACACCCGACTACACTTTAACGCACGCCGATGGCACACATAAGCTAAGTAGCTGGGAGGCTGTGGTCACCATACTCGAAAAATCTTCACATAACGAGTAACACACATCTTGAGGAAGGTTTCTTCAATCGGTACTGAAATCGCTTCACACTCTTGCGCACATTAGCGACGTAGCCAGAAGCCTTTAGAAGGATGGGCAGCGTGATGTGACTACAATGCAGCACTGCATTGCAGACGCCATGTGCCCGACGCCGCGAACTTGCCGTCACGGTATATTCCGGAAACTAATCACCACAGCCGTGACAAATGTCAGAAAGTAGAACTATAAGTCATTTTCAATGGATATATGAAACATATATGTAACACGTTGCTTGATGTACCTTGTAGCGCGTTTGACGCATGCGGGTGACGTACTAATTAGCGTTCAACAAGAGCAACATTCACGGTCAAAGAGAACGCAGGGGTGTGAGCGCTGGTGGTGAGTTAGTCTCACTTCGCGGATGCACGTCTGTCCAAGGTTCCATTCTGCGGATATAAGCATTCTTCAGTTATTTCTGCATCTATTAGAAACTAATTATTTATTCACCAGTCTATCGTGGACCAAATAAAGTTGTTTAACTCACTCACTCACCAGCCGCATTAAAACCCTATACTGGTGACGTATTCATTTCACTGGCTACAGTTTCCCAGTTTACGGCCCTGTATAACTACGCCGAAAAGATAGTCGCCCAGGAGGAGACATTGTAGCTTTTGCCCTTTTGGCGTTGGTGTAACTACGAAGTAGCTCTTCCACCCTATAATCATTTTGACGTCTATTCAGGGGCATCAATAACCCGAGGTGGTGCATTAACCAGGCGATATAGAATACCGTCATGCAGGTAAATGTATCACGCTGCTCGTACTGTATATAGAGGCTCACGGTGACATACACCTAATGTCGGCCTGTGGGCTTGCCGTTCACTATGGCAGACCGCATTGAGCAAGGTTAATAGTCTTATATATCTATTTTTATGTTGAGGGCAGTCAGCGGCGGTTTGCTCACGCTATCGCCATTGCAACAGCCCTCGCTGTTGCAATGGGGCTGAGCAATGGCACTTTCCCTTTTCTTACCGGTCTCTGCCAAGGCACCCTAACACATTTCATTCCTCGTGCAAGAGATCTGATGTTGTCCCCTATGGTTTGGGGCTGTGCGTGGGATGCGGGCATGGGGGGAGAGCGCGCCATAAGCTTGACACCAACGGTCAAAAATAGATCTCTTCGTGGCACGCCACGAGTGTTCACGTAAAAAAGATATTAAAGAGAAAAACGATCATTGTTTCACAATGCCAAAAATACGACTTTTGTGCTGTTGCCACGAGAAGCCGCTTGGTAAGCGAGAAAACGCTCCAAAGGAAAATGAAGCTGGTGGCGCCGGCTTGAAGGGCCCCGCAAGTCGCTGTGATGTCATAGATATTTGCTACGCGTTACTGCGTACATACTTCTTAATCAGGTAATAATGAACTACATTTTCCTCTGAGGAGCCAGGAACTTATTCTACCCAGTTTCGTGAAACATTGTTGAGCCAATGTAGCCAAAATAATTAAAAAAACGCTTTGAAATACAATACGACACGCTATTAATGAAACTAACAGACAATGATGCCAAGGAAAAGTATAGGGGATGTCATTATGTAATGTGAATCTGAAGGAAAAAAAAGTAAACGAAAATGATAAGTTGCCGCTGGCAGGGACCGAACCTGCGACCTTGTAATAACGCGTCCGATGCTCTACGAACTGAGCTACAGCGACGGTCATCCCTCCGTCAACTTTATGGGGTATATATGCGCATTAAACCTGGAAGTGTCTTCGTTGGCATCCTTGTCTGATAGTTTTCATTAATATTGTGTCTAACAAAGTCAAACGAGCCCTTAAATTTCCACTTTGTCATTCATAGCGATGATCTCGTTCCGGCAAACTTGGTGCCTTCAGATACGAGGGATTATTGGTCAGCTGCCAGCTCGTAATAAGATCACGTACTACGTGACGCCAACAGGTAGAAAAGGAGTATTCCACACTCATTGTCATGGCTACTGGCGGCGCTGACTAACACCCCCAGGTTTAAATGCACACATATACCCCATAAAGTGGACGGAGGGATGACCGCCGCTGTAGCTCAGTTGGTAGAGCATCGGACGTGTTATTCGAAGGTCGCAGGTTCGGTCCTTGTCGGTGGCAAGTTATCTTTTCGTCCACTTTTCTTTCTTGACATTTACATTACAATTACTTCTAATAACATCCCCTATAATTTCCTTGGCATCATTGTCTGTTATTTTCATTAATATTGTGTTTAACAAATCAAACGAGCCGTTAAACGTACAATTCTTTCCTCATTCATAGCGACGGTCTCGTTCTGGCAGACTTGATGCCTTTAGGTAGTATGCGAGGGATTATTAGTCAGCTGCCAGCTCGTAATAAGATCACGCGCTACGTGACGCCAACAGGCAAAAGAGTGTTCCACACTCGCCGCAATGGCAACAGGCGGCGTGACTGATGCTCCCATATTTAAATGCACATATATACCCTATAAAGTGGACGGAGGGATGACCGCCACCATAGCCCAGTGGTAGAGCATCGGACGCGTTATTCGAAGGTCGCAGGTTCGGTCCCTACCGGTGGCAAGTTATCTTTTCGTCCACTTTCCTTTCTTCACATTTACATTAAAATTTCTTCTAATAAGATCCCCTATACTTTCCTTGGCATCATTGTCTGTTAGTTCTCATTAATATTGAGCTTAAAAAAAGAAGAAATATTTGTCAACTTAGTGCGTTATTTTCTAATGTGACCTATATTTTTTTCTTTCTTTCGCACTTTTGACGTTTAAAATTTTGTCTGTTTTTCAATGACATTGTGCATTTAGTGCGTTATGCCTCTTATGAATATGAAGTTAGAAGAGATAAAACGGAGTTTAGTAAGCAGTACGTGGGATTGAGATCTGCTGCTTGTATATGGTTAGAGAAAGGCAGAAGAAAAAGCCGGCAGATCCCACACACTGTGGGAATCGATGTAATGCGAAGCAGCCAGGAAGGAGCAAATCATGCTTTACATAATTTGCATGTCATGTTTTACATGTTACGACCTGTCATTTGTGTTCTGCATACAGTCACGTCGCGATATACCAATTTTGGTGTATGTCAAGCTAGCGAACTGGACGCAAGCGCACCATGAGCGTGGCATGTAAATGGCATTGTAGATGACATGCATGCCAAGATTTTCATGTTACCACCTGCCACTTATGTTCGTTATACAGTCCTGTCACTCAATACCAAACTTTGGTGTATATCAAGCTAACGAAACGGCCTGCGAGCGCGCCATGAGCGTGGCATGCAAGTCATGTCGCACGTGACAAGTCATGATTTCCATATTAGCCACTTGTCATTTATGTTCGTCATAGAGTCATGCCACTCAATACCGAAATTTGGCGTATATCAAGCTAAAGCTAACGAAACGGCCGCGAGCACGCCATGAGCGTGGAATGCAAGTCATGTCGCTCATGAAGTCATGATTTTCATATTACCACTTCTCATTTATGTTCGTCATACAGTCATGTCACTCAATCCCAAATTTGGTGTATATCAAGCTAACGAAACGGCCGCGAGCGCGCCATGAGCGTGGTATGTAAATCATACTTTTCATGACAAGTTAGTCATAATTTTCATGATATGACCAGCCATTTATGTTCGTCATACAGTTATGTTATGCCATACCAAATTTGGTATAAATCCCAATAACGATACGGCCAGGAGAGCACAAAGTCGTAGGCGGCTAGATAGATAGCTAGATAGATAGATAGATAGATAGATAGATAGATAGATAGATAGATAGATAGATAGATAGATAGATAGATAGATAGATAGATAGATAGATAGATAGATAGATACGCTCAAAGTCGCCGAAGTTCGCTAAGAAATGCTTCGCATTTAATTAATTATTTTTGGGAGATACGGTGCGTTCTTACGACATTTTTACACTGTCAGATATACAAAGGATTCCCGCATGATGGCACTCGCGCCATGGCTTGCAGGTGACATCTCGGTGCGCCGCCCGGGATTTTGAGCAAAAGTATTGAAAGTTGGGCTAGTTGGCACGGTAGCATGTTTGGGTACAGCACGAGAACGACGAATACGGAATAGAACAGAAGGGATACGAACGAGCACTAACGTTCGTCGGTGTCCCTTCTGACGCTATTTTTACTAATCGCCATTATGTGGGTGGCCCTTGTATACAGCCAACCTTGGAATATGCATATATGATCCTTACGCTCCATTACGTAACTTCAATAGCAGCCTTGTTATGCAAACGCTAACCACATCCCACTAACGCAAAGAAAGCATGTTTGACATTGACATTTTTTTCTTAAGCAATATGAGGTCCGTATGACCTTGTAATAAAAGAAGGTAGATATCAACCATATTATAGGATACGTTGCAAGGCACAGACATGCTTAAAGTAAAGCTCCTGTATCCACCCGCAATACCTCTTCGATTTGTTTTTCTCTTGGACAAAAAAAAAAAAAAGAAAAAACAAAACAAAAACTAGAGAACCTAATGGACTAAGTAGCAGTAGAGCGGTTTTACAGCTATAAATGCACCTGTTTGCCTTATATCTTCAGTGATTCTTCTCGCGTGGCGTGGTTTGTTTGAGACAGATAGACAGGGTTGCCGCTGGGTAAATTTTTTGAAAAGGAGCCAGAACTGAAGCTAAAAATAGCCAAAGTAGCCGTCATTTATATTTGGGCTAAATTTGTAGCGAAAATATTAAATAAACCGATATTATGAATGTAATGAATATTATTCAACAATAAATAAGATGATTTTGAATAAGCCAAAACACGGAATAACTAGCACAATCTTTTTATTATTGCTTGGTCTCCATGCCGCAGGTAAGTAGCAAATAAATTAATAAATTATAATTTCAGCGCGCCTGCACGCAGTTTGTCTAGAATGGATAGAATGCTTACCAAAGTAATTTTCGGGCAACAACTAAGTACGAACATTAAACGTTAAATATGTTTTCCCTGGAATACGTAGAACGAAAGTGGTACAGGGTTATGATTAATAACAGTTCAGCTTCAAGTAGCAAAATCAGATGGAAGATGAACAGTCGAGCTTCATTTTGTTGCTGATATCTCTTTCACGCGCTGTGCTTCAGCATTAAAACCTCGTGTTACAAGTGTGCCGTAGTCGTGGACTTCTTTACATGCGCTCGTCACTGCGTCTTTACAGTCGCGCAGCGCGTAAAGTACCTCGATGCGCACTAGCCCGCTGGCGTGGGGAAGACATCACGACAGGCCAACGCGACAGGAAAGCTTTATGCTTGCTTTATGCTTTAGGTAATTCTTTAGGCTGGCTTACTATTTTATCTCCAAATAATAAGAAAAACTAACTAGTAAATGCGCCAAAATAGAAGTTCAGAATAGCAGAAATAAAAGTAGCCATGGCGCCAACCTGAAATTTTTGTCGCCAGACAGGGTCGTAAAGTAGCCAATTTGGCACAAAGTAGCCACCAACGGCAACCCTGGAGATAGAGAATAAACTTTATGACATCTATAACTCAGTGGCTTAACAAGGGCTGAGTTAATTTCAAAAAGCATATTGAAAGAGAGAATGCATACACAAAGATTGTTATAGCCAGCCTCGCAGACGAACTCCCACAAGGAGCTGATAGTTCGCTAGGCATCAGGCTGAGGGGGTGGCGTACTTGAAATGTATGTTTGGTTTTAGCGAAACATGACATGCCTTGAAAAAATGCACACCCCTTTGCTCAGCTTTAATGTTGCTGCTTGCCAAATGGCAAACCAGCAAATGCAACTCACTCTTCCTTATAAAGCTGACTCTTCTCTATAGCTGCGGAATCCTTTTCAGGCTATGCTGGAGGCGTGACCTCTTTGTCCAACGTTTCCCGCTTGACATGCCTCAACAGGGGTTTGAGAGAGTTCTTGAAAGCGTTTCGCGAACGCTTTGGACAGTTCATTTAATAATCGCCGCATCGGGTTCGGTTCCGTGATTACAGAAAACAGTGTTTCGGTTTATTTCTAGGTTAATCTCAGAATAAAAACAGAGCCAATGAGTGCATTCATGAAACTTTCCTATAAGCAATTATAAGTGTAACACGAGCGGCCAAAGCGTAATATTTTCATTGCGTATTACTTCGTCGCTTACGCATTCAACGCGATATTAATTACATTGTGCTGGACGGTAAAAGGCTACCTATATTGGCATTATAAATCATCAGGGGTGATCTACGTAAAGAGATCCGCCCTTGGCGACACCACGCGCAACTTCTCATTTTCTTATTCTCGCCGTCTCCAGTAACGACCGTCCTCTAACTGAAAAGTAGCGAAAAACGGTAAGAAAACAGATCGTTCAAGAATAGCGGCGACCTTTCGGGCGTGCGTTGCCCTTATCTGCCTTCGTAATTTGCGACAAAGTGCCCGTCTCGTAAACGTCGAAGGATTTAAAAAGTTGAGCGCTTCAATCGCAGCTCCCTCGTTCGTGAGGTCAGTCTACCTTCGAACAAGTGCGCACTAACCACAGGACGTTCATTACAGCGACGCAGGGAAGAATTTATTACGCGTGCTTCGACGAAGTGACCATTTATCCGCGCAGCCGCCGCCGCCCGTCTTTTCGAAACGAGCCGGCCACAAATTTAGAGCGGCGCTGAGCGAGCACGGCGGCCTTCATAAAACTTGGTCACTTCTCGAGTGCGCCAACTGCTGTATAACGACTGCAGTAAAGACTCGATAAAGCGTGAGTTCACTCGTGAGGTCATTGGTTGTTCTTTATAGATTGGCAGCTACTCCAGTGAAAGCCCATGAAAGGAGAAATGTACTTTTCAAAAAGTGTGTGTTTTTTTTTTTCAGAATGTTGATTGTACCTGGTGTGATTGAACTCTTATGAAATTTCCTCGCTAGAACCGCCATCGGCAGACTATCTGTCAAAACGATCTCCCACGGATTGTAAAGTGGTTGGTGCGCTTCTTAACGACTTCGTGAAAGTAGCATTCTGTAACGATTACTTCAACGACGAGTCGCAATGCCCTGTGCGACAATTACGAATCTCACAAATGGAATTTTCTCTATTCTTTATGAGTGCAGTCGCGCATCACAAGATCAGGGTAAAAGAATGAAAAAGAGAGCGCAGCATCTCAAGCGCTACGAAGCTTTAAGTATCATTATCGATTACACAGCTGGTTGTCAGTTCCATTGTATTTAACTATTCACTTTAAGGAGAGACGGTGAAATGGTAGAATTCAGGTCTGGTAGAATGATATCTTGATATCTGAATGAATGATGGTCTGGTAAATGATAGAAAGCCAGGTCTTCGCACATTACCATGATTTGCGGGCATCTGTACGTGGCGACATCTCTCGGCAGCATCAACGGCGTCCTGCCATAACTGAAGGGAAAGTAGGCGAAAAGAAATCATATCTCCCGAAGAAAAAAACCTAGTTACCAAAAACAACTCCCGGTTATATGCAGCAGAGACCCTCTGGAGAATTCTCGAAAAATTGCAGTATCGCACTACAGAGCGTGTGGCTTCCCAGGACACCGTCCATTAGAAACACATAGGGGCGCCATTTTAATATATTAAACACTCTAGGAAGCCACGCGGCTTGTAGTACGGCACTGTAATTTTATCAGAATGTTTCGGTGGGTCTCTGTCGCATATAACCGGGTGTCGTTTTTGGTAACTAGCTTTTTTCGTCAGATATGACTTTTTTTCGCCTACTTCCCGTTCAGTTACGGCAGGCGCCCGCTATCGTCGACGAGAGATGGCGCTACGTGCACATGTCCCGAAATCCTGGTCATGGCCTAGCAGGGAACCACACCTCTGGGGTGAATGCAACGAAAACTGCCATTAAAAATGTACAAAAAAAGCACTAGGTATTCAATTCAATGTTTGTCAAAGCCGCCCTCTAGCCGTTTGACACCGTCAGTGCCTCGCAGGGATACTTATGGAACGTATATTTGTCCTAAGAAATATTAATGCTAAGATTTTTTTTGCGCCATTATGAATTCATTTTCACTGGGATTTTATTTCGCAAAGTAATTAACACATAACTGTTGAGACTATTAATGTGTACATGTGTCATTTTGTATATCTCGTTTACTCATGTCGATAATTAATGCCTCGCCCGAAAATACACGTAAAAAGGGGCACAGCAGCACTATCTGCCACATACAATGTCTTAAGATTGTTCATATATGAACATAAATATTCAGCTGATTTATCGCACGGGGAAGAAAGCTGCAACCGTCTGAAAACGAGTTTCTATAATTAGACACATAAAAATGACACCAAGTTTTGCGTAACTGCCGTTACAAATTTAAGGGACGATGAGCAGCGGGAAACCATGTTTACGATTCCTAAACAATTACTCCACACAATAGGTTTAAAGATACTGGACCAAAACACACAACACTGTAATGCCATGAGGCGCTGTGGGTATGACATAAATAAATAAATAAATAAATAAATAAATAAATAAATAAATAAATAAATAAATAACACACATAGTGAAATACACTTACATTATGTGGCGGGTGATGACATGTTTTGCAGAATTAGTGATATTCATTTATTGTTTTACGTGTATGTCATGAAATATTTACTCCCTTTTTAATTATGAAGAATGAGGTAATTTTCCAATAAATTAGACACAGAAGTGCCCATTCTCGAGTGAAATGGTTACCGCGGTATTTCTCTTCCAGTAATTACTCTTTCACTCTATGAATGATTTCGTGGCCTCACCACCGAAAAATAGTAGTGGTAACAGAGATAGCCGGCGAATTGAAAGCGGCAGAAAGGTACTAAATAATGGTTCGCGGTATTAGTTCTTAACAAAAATGAACAAAATAGAGAAAGAGAGAGAAGCAAGGAAAGATGGCCAACAGACTTCTTAATACTACTGCATATTGAATGCGTGTTCTTATGGCTTTTACAGGGATGACATTGTGGTGCTATATGTGCAAGCGTAATTCTTTTTTTTTTCCGAAATATTTGCTGCGCACATAAATAAGCCCTGGAAAAGCTTGGCGTGACATGAAGATCATATTCGTGAGACTTACATATCTGCGCGTGACTCCAAGGCAGAGTGCTAAAAGTCAAGGCACTGAAATGCCAACTGCAGTGTCTGGTGCACTTGGTGTTAAATGTGTCTCACGTGAGGTACCTTTGTGGAAAAGAATATCCCACAGAAATCAATCATATGAAACGGGCTTTAGTGTAAATCAAGACGGCATTGGTAGGGGCCAGTTGGTAATTTGTTCATTTCTTGGTTTGAACGAAACCTTCCTTTTAGGACGACACTTGAACGAAAAACGACCGAGTTAATTAGCACCTGTGTCTGCCGTTTCTGGCTGAAATGCAGGGCCGAACCAATTCTGTTCTGAAACTAAAAAAAAGCGATTGAAAAATATGCAAGCTGCTTTCTTCGAGTGAAAAATGGCGTGTCACTACTTGTGGAAGTCAAAGGAGGACAATGTTTTCTTAAGAGTAGCAGTGTACCATGTGAGGCTTTGTGCATTCGTTATTCAGGATAGAAGATGACGTTTCTCAGTAAAAATTGTCTTTCTTCCACGTCTACCACCGCTGAGCCATGTTAACTTATCATACGCCGCCTTATCCTAGAGCTGTTATACCACATTATGCTTACACAGATCCTTTCACAACAACTTTGCTTAAAACACTGCGTAACTCCGGTGCCATCCTCATTTATAGAGTACACTTTATCTCTAGTATCAACCCATACTTATCGTTTTGTAGAGCTTCACTTGCGGTTCTCTTTTTCAGCACGCAGTGTATACCGGTGTCTCGCAGGCAATCAAGCACGAAGCATTTTGAAGAGGTTGGCACGTTTTTGTCCATGTAATTGTGAAATCAGACATTTGCATTACGACAAACGATATTATTAGAACCAAATCTCCATTACCTTAGAACATGTTCCATTTTGCAAACCGTAACATTAGAAAATATGCGAAAAGCAATTTGAACTCGCTAAAGTGAACAAACCTGCATGGCGAATGGTTAATTAAGTATGCAGGCGCGAAAGTTTGGAATTGGCTAATAATTATGTAAAAGTAGGTAGATATTTTAAAACAACTAGCGAATTGTATTAGTTATGCAACCAAACTGAAGGAACACATGCCTTGCTGGTTCCATAGATGAAGGAAAGAAGTGTAAATTTTTTGAGGGTTCGTTTTCTTTGTTAAACACAGTGTTAATGAGGACTAACAGACAATGATGCCAATGAAAGTATAGGGGATGTTATTACAAGTAATTGTAATGTAAATGTGAAGAAAGAAAAGTGAACGAAAAGATAACTTGCCACCGGCAGGGACCGAACCTGCGACCTTCGAATAATACCCCTGTCACACGGCACGTGTAATGTCATTCGCTGCGAATGACATTAGGTGCTTATGCCATTTTTGTTGCTGCTACACGGGCATAGCGAATGACATTCACACCTGATGACATTCGCCCGTTGAATGTGTTCACCGAACTCATGCAAGGGTGACGTGTATTCTCGTCAACAGGCGCTTGGCAAGAGATTACAAAATTGATATCTTAAAGCAAGTGTAAACGATGTGCAGATGTTTATTAAGGGTTGTTGTTAACTTTTGGGTAACTTTTTAACGTACAAGGCGATAGTGGAAGCAATTTGTGCAGCTATATTCTTTTTCCCAGACTCTGACTTGATGCTAGCGCCTCCTGTCAGCCATGTTTACAAATGCTCGCTGTTGTTTTGGTGAAGCGCCGCCGCGGTAGCACTCGCTAGTAGCAGAATACACACGCACGTATTGGACACCAGGTTAGGAAGAGTGCTTTCAAACCAGTTTTCCTTTCTTGGGAAGCACCACACTTCTCTGTTAATCGCCGACGAAGTCGAAGTTCATGTAGGCGCAGCTCCAAATCCCTCGTCGTCTGTGATCTTTTTTCAATAGCAAGCTTGAGCCGCATCAGTCAATTCTGATGCTTCATTCGCAGCAGCTGGAGAGCATTTAACGTTCGTTTGCACTGATCATCATTCATCGCGGTCACAAGTTCATGAACGCTGTCACGGTCGCAAATATTGCCGACTGCAAGTTGTGAGCGGCTTTAGCTAGTCTTGCTTTGGATATGTGCGAGGATTTTTTTTCTACTGATGCTGCTGTCGCGTCGCAATATATTGTGAATCTGCAGAACAATGTTTACCGTTGTATTACTAACAATGAAGAGAAAATATGTAAATTAAATGGGTGATTTGTAACTTTTTGGTATCATAGCAGCCTGCCGATAAACATTGACATCAATTGCGAATGTCATTTCATATAACCGTGTAGACCCGGAATGCAAGATTGCAATGACATTCGTTATGAATGTCATTCGCTGCGAATGACATTACACGTGCCGTGTGACAGGGGTATGACGGGTCCGATGTTCTACCACTGAGCTACGGCGGCGGTCAACCCCCCCCCCCCCCCGTTCACTTTATATATACCCACATATATGCCCTATAAAGACGGGTGGGATGACCGCCGCCGTAGCTCAGTGGTACAGCATCGGGCCCTGTTATTCGAAGGTCGCAGGTTCGGTCCCTGCCGTCGGCAAGTCGCCTTTTCGTCCACTTTTCTTTGTTCGCATTTACATTACAATTACTTCTAATAACATCCCCTATACTTTCCTTGGCATCATTGTCTGTGAGTCCTCATTAATATTGGTTCCATAGATGTATCTGTAGTTTTTTTAACCTTTCTTTCATCTTTTACTTTTGAAACCATCAAATGCTGTTGCAGGAGTATTGTACATATAAACACAAGACGTATGAAACCATCGCTATTTTTAGAGGCATAATTGGAGCGGCGCGCGCGTCCCCTCTCTCTCTTCTCCTACGCTCACCCCCTTTCTCTCCTCTAGGAATCCTCTACTCTACGGAGCGGCGTCCGCGTTCCACATCCCCACAGCGGATGTGCTTCCTCTCCTCCTCTCTCTCCTCTACGCTCACTCCCTCTTTCCCCTCTAGGAATCCTCTACGGAGCCATATAAGAACCCCTATCCCTCCACTTCAGTTGGTTTTTTCAACCAAGAAACTCGCTAGCAGACGCTGCCTGCGTCGACGTCGTGAGGTGAGAGAGGGGGGGGAGCGTAGGAGAGGAGAGACAGAGAGGGGGGGGACACGCATGCGCAGTGGGAGAGGGGGACGCCGCAGGCAGGGATGCCTAGAGGAGAGAGGGGGGAGCGTAGGAGGGGAGAGAGGAGGGGAGGCGCATGCGCAGTGAGGGTGTGGTTGCCGCGGGGAGGGATGCCTAGAGGGAAGAGGAGGTTTTTTATTTAAAATTTTTTTTGAAAGGGTATGCGCATGCGCAGTAAGGGTGGTCACGCGGCACACAACCACCACCACCACCACCGGATTAAGCTTCGCCATAAGATGCTTCACATCTAACAAAGGCTGTCAATAATGGTGTTCAGCTATAATAATTTTGCATTTCTTCATGCGTTGAAAGCATTTCTGAATTCTCTCAGCTCGCCTATTCGTTGTTTGCTCCCT
>JALIZH010030946.1:472500-475000 GCA_030522465.1 Rhipicephalus appendiculatus | reverse complement strand
TGTCACTCAATACCAAATTTGGTGTATATCAAGCTAACGAAACGGCCACGAGCGCGCCATGAGCGTGGAATGCAAGTCATGTCGCTCATGACATGTCATGATTTCCATATTACCACTTGTCATTTATGTTCGTCATGCAGTCATGTCACTCAATACCAAATTTGGTGTATCTCAAGCTAACGAAACGGCCGCGAGCGCGCCAATGAGCGTGGCATGCAAGTCATGTCGCACATGACGTCATGATTTCCATATTACCACTTGTCATTTATGTTCGTGATACAGTCATGTCACTCAATACCAAATTTGGTGTATATCAAGCTAACGAAACGGCCGCGAGCGCGATGAGCGTGGCATGTAAATCATACTTTTCATGACAAGTTAGTCATGATTTTCATGATATGACCAGCCATTTATGTTCGTCATACAGTCATGTTATGCCATAGCCAAATTTGGTATAAATCCCATTAACGATACGGCCAGGAGAGCACAAAGTCGTAGGCGGCTAGATAGATAGATAGCTAGATAGATAGATACGCTCAAAGTCGCCGAAGTTCGCTAAGAAATGCTTCGCATTTAAAAAAAGGAGACTAGATTCAAGGAAACCACATCACCAAGAAAGTGCAGCAATCATGACTTCGCTAACCTCAGAGCCTCACAACTGTCGAGGAAATGCTGGTTCGGAAGTAAATACGTGAAGTCAATATTTGGTCGACGTATACGAATCCAATATTTGCGTCTCTGTATCGGCTGCTAATGTTGGCAGACACACAAGACAGAGAAAAAGTGCGCCCGCTTTCAGAGGCTAGGTTCGCTTTTCCTGTGTAGGGTTGAGATCATTCGTGTTAGCTGACGCAGAATAAGAGGAAAGGCGGCGGAGCCCTATAAACAGACCGATGACGCAGGGTGAAATGACGAAAAAACATTTTGATTTTACAAACTGGAAGAGATGACCCGTCTGGAAAGATCCACGTGAGCTTATAAGCCCGACTCACGTCGTCATGTCACTTCACGCCGGTTAATCTTCTTTCACTCGGTAATATATGTATACCTGGCTGCGTTCTGCCTTCGACATGTAGAAGGAAATAACTGCCATACATTACCTTTTCTCCCAGCCTACCTGTTTCTACTCGATGACGGTATACTGAAATGCTCTTTGTAGCAGAACATTTATGCCTGTCAACATGTAAACCTAATGATGCTGTCGTGCCTATGCATTATTTAAAGACTCAAAACGTTGACACTGTACATCTTTGCCGTTCTATATCCGTCTTGTGTATGATCACATATGAAATTCCACATGATATGACACATGAAATACCACATGAAATGCCACATATGAAATGAGCATATATGAAATGCAACCCACGATCGTGGAAACGGTGAAGCTTAGTTTAACGACAGCAATCTTTTGGAAATTGTTGCAAGAATATCGTGTTGGCGGCCGCTAAAGGTGATGCGATGTCGCATGTGGTTGTGCTAATTACAACAGAAACACACACACACACACACACACACACACACACACACACACACACACACACACACACACACACACACACACACACACACACATATATATATATATATATATATATATATATATACGCCTCGATCGGTCTCCGATCGAAACGTCACCAATAAACAGTTTTTTAGAGGCGTATATATATTTTTCCTATTTTTCCTATTTTTCCTATTTTGTTCTACGGCAACCGAAGCCAGACTCTTCATAATCTACGTATTTTTATATATATATATATATATATATATATATATATATATATATATATATATATATATATATATATATATATACATGGGTCATTCCATATCAAGTGTACCAGGTCAATTTTCCACCATCTCCCATCTTGCTGAAAAAAATTGTCCAGGTATATGTGAATGTGAAAGTAGTTATTGAGGCGTTATTTATCGCAAAAAAAATTTTGTGTTGCCTAGAGGGCGCTTCGAACTTTGGGCACCCAAGTGAAACTGTGTCGCGCTAAATAATTTGTATAAAAATACTGTTCTGAGGAATTACTACGAAACAATTTTTTTTTCATAATATTAAGGCGCTGATCTTTCATGACAATGGTAGTTTATTCATTTTAGTCTTAACTTTCTTTATTTTTGATTTTGGCGAAAAATTGCAATATGCTGCATGTTTAGCGTACTTTATAAAAAGCACAGATTTTTTCGAGAGTAATATATTCACATTATCTGTTTCATGGGTTCCTATAATAAATGATGAAAATACTTCGGGAGCGTATGAAGCAAAAACATTGCCACAATATTGTGACAAAGTTGGAAAAAAATGTCATTTTGACTCATATTGGGGCTTCATTTTTTTACTGTAGCGGTCCAAGTAAAAATATGGCTTATATATTGTTGCATAGTATGATTTGTTGGCAAGACATACAGAAAGTTTCAAAAGAGTAGTTTTTGTTTTAAGGGCGAAAAAAAATTTCCAGCTGAACAACCATAAGGTAGTTGAAGTTTGCCTTTG
>JALIZH010030946.1:390000-467500 GCA_030522465.1 Rhipicephalus appendiculatus | reverse complement strand
TGTAGTAGTAATAGTAGTAGTAGTAGTAGTAGTAGTAGTAGTAGTAGTAGTAGTAGTAGTAGTAGTAGGTAGGTAGCCACGCAGGCCCGTAGCCAGGGGGGGGGCCCTAGGGCCTCCCCGAAATTCTCTTGGAGGGGGTGTTTTACCGAAAATAAGTAAAATAAACAGAGAAAATGGGTGTTTTTTTGCAAGTGCCCCCCCCCCCCCCCCCCCCGAAAAAAATTCCTGGCTACGGGCCTGTAGCCACGTATGCGGAATGTACCCACTCCACGTGATAAAGATGACGATGACGCAGTATAGTGGAATGTACCCACCACACGTGATAACGATGAAGTATAAGCGCGTTGCAGTATAGTGGAATGTACCCACTACACGTGATAACAATGACAATGACGCTGATGACCATGAAGTATAAGCGCGTTCCAGAACACACATTCTCTTTCTGCCATGGATGAAAACGATCGAGCTTCGCCCACTCATCATCATTCACTTCGAGGATATGGCGTGATTTTTTTCGCGGACACCCACGTTTCACCTCGAGCTTTAAGAGCTTCGCTCTTAAAAATCTTAAGTACAAAGATGCATAAATTGAGCTAGTAAATCATACAATGATTCTTGGAGTTACATTTTTAAGCAATATAGCAATATGCTTTCGAACTAACATATTGACAATGTGCGGGGACAGTTATCAACCATTTGCGGTGCAAAGCAGTTTTACCATATAACGTAAAGATTTTACTTTATAGAGGACGCTTATATTTACACACAACCTACATTTTTAACACGAAAGTGTTTTATGCCGGGGTCCACCACAGCTCCACTGACGTATTTCCGTCACGGATACGACGTTGTAAAATATAAACTAACAGATTGCAAATAAAAAACTAGAAGAAAATGTTCCGTCGCCGCGCGTCGAACCTACGACCTCTCGCTCCGCAGCGCACGGCGCGAAACCACTAAGCCACAGAGCGTGCGTTCTCCAGCTTACTAACGACGAGCTATTTATATACACCATATACCTGTTGGCGGTCCTCAGAGCTTGGCGACTTCAGCACGCTTTCGTCATTCCTAACGCGATGGCGCGAAGGTGGCGCGGAGGGCGCGCTCTAAAGGTCGTCGCCCCTCTCGTTGCGAAGCGCGTGCGCCTCCACAGGGCGTGGTCGCTCGTGCGTGCACGCTTATATCGTGATTGGGGCGCTTTGAACGTCTTGTGCTTCCACCTAAAATTTGCTTGGAAGTTACACTGGTTAAAGAGTTCACGAAGGTCACTTAGCTCGCCGCAGCGGCCGCGTTTACGAACGGAGCGCGCTGCTCACACACGAAGTAACATTTGTGACAGTTGCTCGCGCTCGTCCTGTGTATACTTGTGCGTTCGTTTCATGCGTCTTTCTTTGCGTTTGAGCAGCGCCCGTTAGGTGTCGAGCTGTGACAGTTAGTCCGCGCTAGTCCTTTGTTTGCTAATTTCGTACGTCCTTTCTGCTTGAGGTTGCTCGCTGCAAGTTAAGAGCTGCTTGCCGTTCTTGCGTGACATTACAATTTGTTGCTGTAGCATTCATTCCTACGCCCTTGTGGCTAAACAATGCACAATAAACGTTCAACTACCACTCTGAAGACACGTTTCACTTTCGTGTTATACCGACTCCTATTACAGAGGGATGAGCCATGTTTTTTTTAATGGGGCCCCTCGACTAACACGAACCTGCAGAAACTATGCGTGATGCGAAATAAGTATATCAGAATTTTTTTTTAACTGCCCACATGGGCGTATTGCTTTCCATAGGCTGGAATAATACCCATCCATGACCTCGACACATTTAAATTAGCTGTAGCGATCAGGCGCGAACAGAAAGAAAATTGATATTTTTGACACTATATTCTGCACACAGACCATATTGCGAGAAATACATATGTTAAGATTTTAATATCTCATTTGACTATTACATTATTGTTATTGATGTTTGTGTTTGAGACTAAGGTGTCTTCTGTTTGTTGATGGTGCATGTAATGGAAATTGCCACTGCTCAGTGTTTTGTACAAAAGTAGCTGTGGGCTTTTATAAAGGTACCTATGCTTCAACAATGCAATGACGAAAATTAATAATAATAATAATAATAATAATAATAATAATAATAATAATAATAATAATAATAATAATAATAATAATAATAATAATAATAATAATAATAATAATAATAATAATAATAATAATAACAACAATAATAATAATAATAATAATAATAATAATAATAATATTATTATTATTATTATTATTATTATTATTATTATTATTATTATTATTATTATTATTATTATTATTATTATTATTATTGCAAAATACAGATTTGTCTGCATCTGCGCATGTCGGTGCGTACTATCCGCGTCAAATGAAACCCGAACAGCGGCAAGCATTCGCAGTGGTATAGTGCGCGCCGTCCAGTTATCACTATGGACAGACGCGCATGTATGCGAAGTGCTGCCGAACCGGATGCGCGCGCCTGTCAGTGGTGATAACTGGACGGCGCGCACTATACCACTGCGAATGCTTGCCGCTGTTCGGGTTTCATTTGACGCGGATAGTACAGCGTAAAAAAACATACCGATACTCCACTTCTATTCCGCTCATTTTCTCTTCAGACTTATTCAAATATTATGTGACAACAGCGCAAGAATGGACAAAGGACAAGGAAGAAACAGACGAGCGCTAAACTTACAACTGAAGTTTATCTCCTAAACGGGACAGAATATAAAGAAAACGACAAGTGAACAAAAAAGATTGCAAAGGCACTATTTGCAAAAAAACCTGCACAGTAATATCAGCCCACATCACTTGCGGCGATCATGCGCACGGGACATGTACCGAACTTCTTTTTCCGTCAAGGCAATGGACGGGACGCTTACGCAATTATCGCCAAGTCTCGCGATGTTTCTTCCTTGTCCTTTGTCCATTCTTGCGCTGTTGTAACATAATGGACTACCACCTTGCCCAAAAAAATTTTCCTCTCTTATTCAAATAGTTTTGAAAACGTCTTCCCAAAGAAATAATGACGTATTTCGATAGAGGAAAAAAAAACAATGCACAGGCGATCGATATCTCGCTATATCTGTGTGCCCAGACAGGGAAACCTGACCGTGGCGCCGTCGCGTATTCGGGACACCAGGCTGTGCATTTGTGCTGTATGAGCGCCGAACTTGTGTATATAGTCTAGAAAGACATCGTGGGCTTTTTTTACATCACTGCCTCTTTGCGGTTCCACTCCAGCGTCCGGGGCAGCTGACATCGACTGGGTAGAGCGTAATGCCAATAGCTTAATGCATGCCTCTCCGAGACTTGGCCGACCGGAAGCACCTTAGGGACACCGCGACGTGTCGCCGAGGTATGAACAATGGTGGGCTGACACAAGATCTAACAACAGCCCGTGCGGAACAAACAATGCAGCTCTGGCGAAAGAAACCGAGTCGCCGAGCTGAACCCACGTCGAACAGACCCGAAGGCCGGGACAACCAGAACATGCACAAATGCACGGTGGTTTGATGCATACTAAGGCGACAGCTTTATATACAGTATGTATAGACTGGACGCTGTATGCAGCGAGATTGCGCCGGAGCGGAATAGCCTAGAGCAGAAGATCTGCAACGACAGAGGCGGAATCCCACGCGTGTGCCTGACTGTGCTTCGATGGTCGTACTCGCGCTTGGCGGTGACGTGCTTCGTATGCAACGTCAATCTGGGAATGTTTCCCACTCTACATATGCTGCCACCTGGTTTTTTTTATTTTGGTGCTTTTGGTGCAGCCCCTTTAGTTTTTCTGCCACAATGCATGCAGACCGCGTTAGCGTCCTTCGGTCTTTCTTCTAGCATGACGCTCTCGGTTTTCTTCTGCATGATTGCTTTCATGCCTCATTCGCTTCTCTGTACTAAAACCAGCTGTCAGCGCGTCTCGAGCGAAAATCACATGCGCAAAGTGCAAACGTGCCTTTTTCAGGGAGGGCGGGGGGGATTTGCAGATGAAGACAATCCGTTATATTGAAAACGTTCATCGACTTTCAGCCACAGATGGCATATTTCTCAAACACAGATTAGACCGCGTTGACAGATTGTATGAATATAGATTATTAGAAAAACGTTACTTCTCATCAAAAAATTTTCAACATTACTTTACGTCAGTCGCTAAGCTAGAACCCCAAAACAAGACGAAACACACACGTAACCCTGAGGTATGGAAGGTACCTTGGTTCCGAAACAACTACAGTCTGCAATCTTTAACTCACAATATTCCAACCATACTCAACCGGTACAAACATACAGCCACATTAAATAAAAAACATCTGCGCGATTACTTTTTATCTTTGTAACTAAAAAAAAGTCATCACACTGCATTGATGTGCGAAGTGCCAATGCTACATTTTATGCATGTAATGATGTATGCTGATTGTTATGTATACAGCCTTTCAAAGTGTATGCTATGAATTTCAATGTGAATGCTTTGTGAAAATCACTTTGTGACACGTGCCGTGTATATGCTATTGCCATGTACGGGGACCCTGGGCCTTCGTCAAGCTGCTGCGACAGCTTTTTCCCCCAGGTGTCCCTCCAGATTGTTTTTCTGGTAAATAAAATTGGAATTGAATTGAAGACGCCCCGGAAAACAAGATATGCTAGCCGCACAAGGCATAACGCATAATATTACTCCGGAAGCAGTTATGTTATGGAAATTGTGTTTGCTGTGCACGTCATTTCCGCTATGTAAGCTGTCATGCTGAACTCATTGTCAGTGATGCGTTGTCGCCTTCCGAATAACTAAACTTACGGTTCAACCTCATCACACTATGGAGCAAAACAGAACCTTGGCAATGAGTGTGCAACCAACTCATACCTTTCTAGGAAGCATCAATGCGTGCGTGGTCGATAACCAGACGTGCTAACCTTAGTGCTATCGCGGGGCTTCCGAGCTTGGATATGTGCGCAGGGTTGTTTGCTGGACGCAGGCTCTCGGAGTGGCGGTGCTTGAGCATGTATTTCTGACGCCACAGCAGGAACTACTACAGCAGACGACGACGATGCTGTACACTTAATCCAATAAAAAAAGGTCGTGGTTGAAGCCAAATACAGGTGCATTACATTAGTTCTCCGGAGTCAGCAGTCTTATACAGCAAGGATGCCTTAGTCTAACCCGTGCGATCATACTCCTCGTAGTCGTCGTAATAGCAGTAGTAGTAGTAGTAGTAGTAGTAGTAGTAGTAGTAGTAGTAGTAGTAGTGATGGTAGTAGTAGTAGTAGTAGTAGGAGGAGGAAGAGGAGGAGGAGGGTGAGAAGGAGGCATCACGCAGGCCACGTGACGCGTTTTTGGGTGACTGGACGTGTGGAATGGGCCATGGCCGCACTGGAACGCTATACCATATTTAAGCGCGGCCGTGAATCAGCATATCGTCGCGCGGGATACGCATGGCTTACCTGAAGAATGAAGAAACAAGAAACAAATTCTTAGTGAAATCTTTGCCGAAACTTAGGGGAGCAAAATGTAATGCCTGAAGAAAGCGGCGTCAGCTTTGCTGTCTGACTGTTCCCACGGCATGGAACTGGCTGTAATTGTTTTCTCGAACGTTTCTTCCAGCATAAATTTCTGTCTTTTACTGCTGGCAATGTAGCCGTGTAACTATGCGACTATATATGTCTGGCAGTCAGTCTATGTCAGTACATTGTTTTCAAACGTGTAAGACGTTAGTTCATTACGGTCATCTTATTTATTCCTGGACGGCGACGCACTATTCCCTGAAACGATTAGTAGTAAAACGAATCTGTAGCTAACAACATTGAAGGGTGTCATAATTCCGGCGTATTCAAGATTACCTTTAACTTACAAATGAATCTACCAGACCCATTTCTTTACACCGCTGGCGGAACTTTGCCATGAAAAGGCCCAGACCACGCTGTAGTAGCACGGCAAGATGGTGGTGAGGTTAACACTTAGTTGAGGAGCTATGCGTTTTACGTAGCAAAGCGCTAGATATGTAGACACCGTAGTGAAGGGGTACGAAATAATCTTGAAGCTAGTTTAATACAACTGGAAAGCGTGATAAGCGACCTTCATTTGCAGACTACACTTGTCAGAATGAAGTCACCACAGCTGAGAATCGAGCTTGCGGCCTCGTGTTCGGCAACAGAAACACGCAGCGGCTGAACACCACGTAGCGGGTTTGACTCTCGGCTGTAGTGGCGAAGCTTTCTCTTCTGCCTTGACTTACATTGTATTTGTTACCGTGTACTACATTTAATTGAAAAGCAATAAATGCCACTTACCTCCTTCTAGCCCGAAGCTACAAATGAAATACATAAGAATTTCTCAGCCAAAGTTTTCCCGTTGCGGCAAAACTTGCTGTACTCCGGGATTCAAACCCGGGACCAATGCCTTTACGGGGCGGCCAGTCTAGCATCAGAGGTAACGACTAGCACACTTCCGCACAGTCCGATCGGAGAAGCATTACTCGAGAAATTGAAGCATAAGGACGCTGAATTCGGTCAAACGTATGTTTAGACAATACGATGGAATGGATTGTCAGTTCAAGGAAAAGAAACATGTATTATCGCTAGCCACACACCATGTATATATATATATATATATATATATATATATATATATATATATATATATATATATATATATATATATATATATATATATATATATATATATATACCTTTGTTTATTTTTTTGATCGACTCAATGAACTAGGATTTGCTGGGACAAATCAGCGCAAAAGTTACAGGCCCGAGATTGCGGCTATTTCCAGTATAAACCGGGTGCGTTTTTTTATTCAAGGTACCGACAACCAATTTTTATGGTACCAATTTTCCTCAGCGCAACGGAAAGCTTAGCCGGTCAGAGTGGCTAATGACGGAATGGTAACGTGGAAATAACTGCGAAACATTTGTAATCAGAACTTTTCTATCTGCGGCGAATATGAAGCGGTATACACACGTGACAACGCATGCTGCAAACAGCGAGCGCGAGAGCGGTTTGTGTTCGGGCGCGGTGGTTTACTGGGCATGCGTGCACTTCACGCGCATGCGCCCCGGCTCGACATGGGCCGCTGGCGGTCGCGAAGGCAGCGCCTCATCTCACCGTGCAGTTCCTTTTACCTCGTAAGCAGCCCAGAATTGAGCGGGGCTGGACAATAATATACATACTCTAATTTCGGAGTCTAATTATGGCGCACATGACAACATCAGACTACGTGTCTACGTTACAGCAAAGTAATCGACTTCCCATTCAAGCTTGAAGGCTCTTCCGCTAGGTTGCACGACATGCCGGTTTTTGTTACTTTTAAACACGATTTAAAAATATAATTCCTGCTTAGCTCTGAAAACGAATGCTTGAACCTGTCACTAATTCACGATCTTTTCATTTCCACAAGAATCTAATGCCACATTCTGGCCAGTTGTCGGTCCCTTTAACTAATCGAATAATCGAAATTCCAAGGCCCCGAGGGCGCCGGGCGAGCAGGAAAGGCGGCCGCTCTGTTACGTCAGACTAGAACTTCCCGTGAAGAAAAAGTGCGGAACTTTGAATGAAAACGCGTCACGGCAGCAACTTTTCGTGAAAAGCGGCAAGACATCTCACTTACACCCGCTTTAATTTACCACCAGTTTTACCTTTACGAGGGATGTTTGGTGCTGACTGTTTCCTTCGCCCAGTGCGTGAAAAAAACCCACAATTTTTACGTTTTTCTTTGACTGTACCGCGTTAAACTCGTGGGCAGCCACTGACGCGCTTTTTCTTGAAGACAGCACGACAGGTGAAAGAGAGTCTACTGGGTGACATTTTTTAACGCGATAGTGTTAAAGAGCTCGTTTCGCAGAAATTCCGGCGTCGGCGTCGGTGTCGGCGTCGGCGTCGTTGGTTGTGAGCGAAAAATCATCATCTTGTCCGTGACCGAAAAATCGAGAAAGATGCAAATAAAATAAATAATAAAATTTTTCGGGTCCGAGTGAGGATCGAAACCGGGTCGTCTGCGTGGCAAGCAGGTGTTCGACCACACAGCCATTCCTCTGCTTAGATATACTGTGAAAATAACTTCCTCTGCTTGGAAATGCAGTGAAAATAACTTCCATGCTTCGCAAACGCAAGCGTCCTTTATATAGGCGTCACAATATAACATGTAATATCCCAGGAATATTGCGTGGTACAAGCGTAAATTGCTGCGGGCTTCAGAATATGTGACTATCATAACGATTCCATAGTTTAAAGCCAGCCACCCATTACAAACGGCACACACCTTACTGCGCGTATTCCCTTAACACCACGTAGTGGGTGCATAGCAAGTTCGAAAACATTTCCCACATTTGCCGCGCATAATTTCTCCTGGTTTAAACCATACTACCCATTACATAGTATGCACTAAGTGATTGAAGTACGCACTAGGGACGGGATATCGCTATCGCGTTCAACTCTTAAAGGCGAAGCTTAAGGGTCCCCCCAATTTTTTTTTTGCACGATTTCCATTCTTCTTAATTTTTTTTGTTCTATATTATATACCGAAAAATCTCATATGACAGATATGCCTCGTGTCCAATAATCTCTTATGAACACATATGAATCACATGTGTTCTCGTATGATCATACGAGATTATTGGATATGTGTCATACGTGTCATATGAGATTTTCCGATGGGGATATGTTTCATTTTTACTAAGCAAGAAGGATCCGGTGGCGCCATAAAGGCTCCAACCTCTCCTTTAAATGATTTCTGTATTAAAAAAAAAGTATTGATGCTCTTTAAAGTTAAAGAAAGAAGCAGGTCAGCCCCGTACATGACGCACAAAGAATAAGCGGCCTACTCGTGTGTTTAAGAGAACATAACGTTTTTAACGAAAAGAATATTTTGGTGCGAGGCACCGAGATTGAAATATTGTCACTTCTTCTTCACTGACGGTTCCTTTCTGAAGTAACTGAGCGGCCGGCTTTCCTGCGCGACCGGCCCTCCTAGTTTCATAATAATATATAACGATTGCTGGGGTTTTACGTGCCAAAACTGCGATATCATTATGAGGGACACCGCAGTGAACTGATATAGAGTGTTAATGCGGGCTTGTTGTTACATACTGACCGTAGAAAAAACAGCGCCAAGACGGGACATAGAAAGAAGCGAGAGCCGTAGTGAAAGGCTCCGGAAATTTCGACCACCTCCATGTGGTTCTTTAACGTGCACCTAAATCTAAGCACACGGGCCTGTCGCGTTTCGCCTCCATCGAAGTGCGGCCACCGCGGCGGGGATTCGATCCCGTGACCTTCGGGTCAGCAGTCGAGCACTATAACCACTAGACCACTGTGGCGGGTGCCCTCTCGGTTTCGGTACCGTCTGCGTCAGGGCCTTGAATTTCGATAATAAATATCTGAAATAGCGATTTTTGTTATTTCTAAAAAATTGCTATGCAATAAACTGTGGCGCCCTGCAACATTATCAACCTGCACTCAGGTTGATAATAAAAAAAAAGGCAATAAACAACTTTTTAAAAATATTATTTTCAAAGTGACTTTAGCAGTGGTGTGACTTTTCCTCTTTGGCGTTCCGTTCGTGTTCGAAAACGGCAGGTGCTTCCTGTATGGACCTCCCATTCTCCATCCAGGAGCTTAAGGCAGCACTCGCTTCGTGGAAACGTACATCAGCACCAGGACCTGACGGAATCTCATACAGAGCCTTGTGTCATCTGGGTGAGCGTGCGAGAATTGCTCTGCTTGAGCTATATAACGATTCTAGGCTAGAAGGCACCATCCCCTTAAGTTGGAAAACCAGTCGTCTAGTACCGCGGTTAAAGCCTGGTAAGTCACCGTTGGAACTCTGATCATACCGCCCGATCGCATGGACTACTTGCGTGGGTAAAGTGATGGAGCGAATGATCCTTGGACGCCTGGAGTGGTATTTGGAGTACAATGACATCTACCCAGATGCCATGGCCGGCTTTCGACGTGGTCGATCATCGATTGATAGCGTCGTCTACCTAATCACGTACATTGAGCACGAGAAAGGCCGCAAGCGTCTTTGAGCTTCTTTGTTCCTTGACGTCAAAGGGGCCTATGATAACGTTACTCATGAAGCCGTCCGCGCCGCACCAGAAGAGGGCGGAGTGGGCGGCCCAATGTTTAAATGGATACGCAGCTATCTCCACATGCTATTCTTTTTTGTGAGCGCGGAGGACGGGCACATCTCGCTACATTTCAGTTGTCGTGGTGTTCCTAAGGGTGGTGTACTCAGCCCTGTGCTATTCAATCTAACGCTCAGTGCTCTCCATACGCACCTACCAAGCACTGTTTGTCTGTCAACATACGCAGATGACATCTGCATCTAGAAATCTGCGGTAACTCGGCTGCAGTTGCGAGCGAGGATCCAGAGAGCTGCCACTGAAACTGCTTTGTACTTCCGTGATCGAGGCCTGGAAATTTCTTCCGGAAAGTGTGCTCTTATGGCATTTACGCACAAACCCATGACGAACTACAGTCTGTCAATCAATGATCAAAGTATACCGTACTGTCGATCTCATAAATTTCTGGGTGTCAAAATCGACGGAGACGTATCATGGAATCCTCACGTGTCGTACCTAAAAAAGCAGTTGACGGGCAAATGCCACCACTTCAAGTTTTTCGCTGGAGAGATTTGGGGAATGCCGCCCGGTTCTATGTTACAACTGTACAGGGTGCTTTTTCTTGGCTTCCTACGACACAGTTTGCCTACATTAACTAACGCATGCAAAGTAAATCGACGCATGATACAAAGCGTTCAGGCCAAAACGCTCCGGGTTTGTCTAGGCCTGCCTCAGAGTGCCTCAACAGTGGCGATTATAGCCTTCGCTAAGGACCACCTCGTGATGACGCATATTGAAGTTCAAGCGCTGAGGACACATATAAGACATGTTGCCTGGGCTCCTCACAACCACCTAGCCTCTCTACCGGTGGACAGACCACACACTTCCTTTTGCCGAACAGTAACCGCGTATGGCGAATCTCTACCAACTGGCTTCACGCCTGCGGTAAGACCTTCGGTTCCTCCATGGTGCCTCAAACAACCATGGTCATCAACCTGACAATACCAGGCACCCAGGAAAAACAAGATTTGTCAACACCAGCTCTTAAGAAGCTCGCCTTACTTCTATTGTGCGAGAAATATATACACACGTATACACCGACAGCTCCGTCCTGCCGAACAAGTTAACGGCGGCGTATAGTCACCTGTCACTTTTCAGATTTCGCGGGCTTTCTTTATCAACAGGAAAAAACGAGCACGCAATTAGTAAATTGTTGAAAGTAGCACAGACAGATGTCATTTCAACATGCCCACATCTGCCTCATTGACATTTTGATAATTAAGTGAGTTCCGGTGTTACGAATATAATTATGACTAATTAATTAATTTTCATTAACCAAAAATCAGCAGCAGCTACTCAGTATACTGGGAACAATATGCACTAAGTTTGCTTCCCTCTTTTTTAAAACTGTGCTGCGTAATAGCTGGGACACCCTGTATAGCCTACATACGAGGTGTTTCAAGAAATGCGTCCAAAATTCTCGAAAATCAGGAAGATGCAAGATTTGTTCGATGCCTTCACAGTAACTTCTTCTGTAGCCGCATGCATATTCAGATGGCTAAAGACATCGTTTGAGACAGTAATTAAGAAAGTTAAGCTAAATAACTTTTTAATTAGTGCAGTTAAGCGGTTATGTCAAATCGGAGAATTTAAGTCCTTCATGACCCATTGCAGCTTTGAGATTTCGAAAAATGCGGCCGCTAGCAATAAATGCGAAGTAATGAAACTCGCCCAAATTCAGCGGCGAAACCGAAACCGAAACGTGAAAGAGCGCAACTGCCGTATTATTCTGATACTTAAATACATAATTTAGCGACGAATTAGAACACACAGAAAAAAGGGAGGAACACGATGACAGGATGAGCGGCACCATTCTTTATCGTCCGGCGAGGCTTTGCCGGCCACATATCTGTTAAGTGCTGCTAATTCATGCATATCGACGTCAATGCAATACTTGGACAGAAGTGTAGACGTGTTCTCCGGACGGCTCACATTTCCCAACACCACCGCATTCGTTGACTGTCCCGTGTATTTACTGTCAGTGCGAAGGCAACAGCATTGTCCTATTATTTTCTTCCACCAGTACCACCACCAGCATTGTTCTATGATTTGTTTCCACCAGACGGGACAGTCAACGAATATGGTGGTGTTAGGAAATGTGAGCCTTCCGGAGGACACGTCTACACTTCTTTCCAAAGGACCAAAGTATTGCATTGACGTCAATGTTCCTGTGCATGAATTAACAGCGCTGTCCGCCTCGGTGGATCAGTGGCTAGGGTGCTCGGCTGCTCATCCAAAGGTCGCGGGTTCGATCCAGGCCGCGGCGGTCGCATTTTGATGGAGGCGAAATTGTAGAAGCCCGTGTACTGTGCGATGTCAGTGCACGTTAAAGAACACCAGATGGTCAAAATTTCCGGAGCCCTCCACTACGGCGTCCCTCATAATCATATCGTGGTTTTGGGAAGTAAAAACCCCACATATTATTTGAGTAAGCTGCGCTTAACAATTATGTGCCGGGAAAGCCTCACTGGAGGATAAATAACGGTGCCGCTCTTCCTGTCATCGTGTTTTTCCCTTTTATTCCGATATCACTTATATGGACACTCTCGGGTGATTCTCGCCGTTGCCGTCGCCGTCATAATTCGGATATGTATATGCATGTATATACATAAAAAAGCACAAAGAAAAAGTAAATTCGACGAAAGAAGTTCAGAAGCCCTCGACGGGCCCGGATTCGAACTAGCGACCCGTCGCTACGCAGCGCGCTGCTTTAGACAACTCAACCACGCACCATGCAAGTGCCGGCGTAATAACGGCGAGCTGTTTATATACACCATTTACCGCTGGTGGTACGCAGATCTCGGAAGAGCTTAAGCGTGCTTTCTATCACGCAATGATCCCACATTTTCTTTCAAGTTGAAAACTGCCCTTGAGACGCGCACGAAAAAGTAGCCCCTTTGGGTACCTACTCGTGATGGGGAACGAAAAATTAAAGAAAGAACACCGGGCTCACCTTGCGTCAGACGCCGCCGCGTGGCAGGAGACGCAGAGGGGTTACTCCACGCGCCGCACTTTAAAACACAAAGAAATATCTCAGAGCGCCGGATTCTGAATTGGCGACACTTGCAGCGCGTTGCTCAAACACAAAGGCGTAACAACGGTGACAATTGTTAGTTCACGCTTGTCCTGTGTATACCTGTGCCGTTCTGTTCGAGCGTCCTATTTTGTGCTTCAGCGGCGCGCTGCAAGTATCGAGCTGCTTGTCGTTCGTGTGACATTCCAATTCCTTGGTATGACATTCATTGCTTCGCCCTTGCGGCGAAACTGTGACTTCTTTTGTGTGTGTTCAAATTCGCGGCTAAATTATGTTTTTAAGTAAGTACTAACTAGGCCAGTAAACAGTCTTTTTAAAAATGTATTCTCAGACGTCCAGAATGAGTGAGCGTCCTTATATGAACCACCAAACGACTTCGTTGTGCGGATGTGCGGGCTGTGCTTCCAATTATCCATTGACGAGGCTCATACATTAACGAAAGCGAAATAATTAAATCTCTGTAATCGCTGTCTTGAACAGTGACGTCATTCTGGTCGTCTTCTTGCAGCGCTCATCAATTCTTCGGCTTCCGTTTCGCCGTGGAATTTGGCTGAATTTCATTACGCCCCAATAATTACTAGAGCCGCTTCTTTTATATTTCAAAGCTGCGATGATTTCTTCGCATAAAGAACTTCAATTCTCCTACTTCGCATAACCGCCTAAGAGCACTAAGTAAAAATTAATTAGCTAACTATCTTAATTACTGTCCCAAATGATGTCGTTAACCCCTTTACGATGCATGTGGCTACAGAAGAAGCAATTGTGAAGGCATCGAACAAATAGCGCATTTCCCTGATGTTTGATGATTTTGAAGACATTGCTTGAAACACCCGGTATACATTAAGCGCTGATGTCTCTGTGACTTTCTATTTTCAACTCGGTGCCCAACTAGCGAGATGGTTAGGCGGCTAGCAAGCCACCTTAGGTAATACTTTTTTTGCCATTACTTTTACAGCAGAGTGAGCGTTTTTGAGTCAAGAGATGTCATACGATCAAACGGAGGCCAGGCTATAGCAATGAGAACAAAAGTACAAGTTGGTTCATCTTACAATCTCCGACACAGCTCATACATAACAGCACGTACGAATAGTTCCTACACGTACTAACTTGTAAAACGGACAGCCGACGCACATTAGGAGAAGATTGTCAAGAACAGAAAGAGAGACAAAATATTATAAACACTTCGGTGCGGCCGACGCTCGCTAAGGTGTCCTTTCAACAATGCAGCCAAATCAGCGACCGCAAGAAGCTTGCGCCAATGAACCACTACAGATTATATTGAGCAACTGAATATAAACGGCAAAAATAACATTTCTCAGTTTAATTACCTGTGCATACATTGATTGAATTCTAGTTGCCATTTTCCGGTCTTCAAACAGGCCTAATATTTTTTTGCAATATTTTTTTTTCGACGTTGATATCATTCCACGGCGCGTGCGCACGTACTGATTTCGTAATACGCAAGAGTAAACTAACAGACCTCTTTGCATACACATGGACCAAGTCTATGCAGGAGATCAAGCCTATTCAGCCTTGCAAACCCATGCGTGGAAAGATGTTTTTTTTTTTTTTTTTTTTTTTTTTTTTTTTTTTTTTTTTTTTAGCATTATTCACATACGTGACCACCGCTATCATCCGACATGCGTAAACGCAGACCTGCAGCTGGGTCTCGAGGGAACTTTTTTGCATCACTAGGCAGACCTGAAGCGGCCTCTCCGTCTTTGCTCCACTTCAAGAATGTAGATATAAAAATGGCTGGACGAAGGAGAGCATCATTAAATAAAAAAGAACGTAAAGAAGGAACTCCGCTGCTCGGGTAAAATGAATGGCGCATTGTAAGTGTCTATAAACTTTGAAGCCTCACCACAAGGGTTGAGAAAATGGTGATGTAGAAGACAGGCTAAAAGAAAAACCTGTTCTTTAATATAGTGCTGTTTGAAGAAGAGAGATAGGCGCTAGTTTCTGCAGTTCTAGCATGCAGCACGTATGAGTTTCAAAAGGGAGTCCTAAGAATGCGAAATTTCAGGAAATCCCTTCTGCCTCTATCCTCCTGCCCCCCCCCCCCCCCACACACACACACACCCACACGCTCGTACGCACGCACGCCCGCCCGCCCGCCCGCCCGCCCGCACGCACGCACGCACGCACGCACGCACGCACGCACGCACGCACGCACGCACGCACGCACGCACGCACGCACGCACGCACGCACGCACACACACACACACACAAACACACACACACACACACACACACACACACACACACACACACACACACACACACACACACACACTTGAGCGACATTGGGACAATTATGGATTTTCGCGTTAACGAATAACAGTTACGATGCCCATCAACTGTTTTGATCCAGAGAAGCAAAAGATACACCACTTCGTAAACTAATTTCCGCCATCTCAAACATGTTTATCGCACTTAAATCGAGAGCGTAATTAAAACAGATGACTCCGAGAGGCCACTTCACTCGACAGATGCGCTGCTCTACACGTGCGCACGATCGAGGAAAGACAATGTCGTGGTGAACACCGATGAAACGATAAAAAAAAAAAGAAAAGAAACGTAGATGCGCAAATGCACGACAAGCGAACTCTTTATTATCATCAATGTATTTGCTTCGCTGCCATGACAAAGCAAGCGCGCTGCGAGAACTGCAATGCTTAGGAAATATAATCGTACTCCAGTAATACCTAGATGAACGCATCAATGGCAGGTGCTCAACTGCGCTCATGTGTAATAACTCACTGCGCAAAAAAAAAATACACGATTTCGAAAACAGTTAATTGTTTACTTAATTAACTCAACTGGAAGCATGTAGCAGCAGCTTTCCCAATTTCTCAAGTAGTATAACACCTCGTCAGCCGAGGGCTGCCGCCACAATGAACCACCCATAATAAATCAAGAACGAAATAAACTTATATGAATATGATATTTATTTTAAACGAACTCGTTTTTGAGGCAACCTTAAAGACTCGCTTTGGCAACCAATAATTCTATAATAGATGAGTAGCTTATCAAGCTTCCATAATGGGATTTTTTTGACGCGAGTATAAACACAGACTGCCCATTAAGTAAAAAAAAAAAGAAATATGAACAATCACACGCAGCTGTTATCTATAATGCGAGGCGTATACGATTTTCATGGAAATGGTTTTTACAGAGCCCTCAACAGGTCTGGCAATTTTGAGCTGGCAAGCGCAACGCATACAGACTTTGCGCGCTCGCGATCTCGTCTTGCATGACGCTACGCGCCGCGGAATGGGCTAAAATTTCAAAGTGAAAGTTCTTTGCCATTATTCGCGTGGGCGTCGCGCTCCAAGGGGAGGGGATCCCGCACAACACCGAGTGTGTCTACGTAGATATCGGGCACGTTTCTAGACCCAAATAAACTTCGCACATGCGCGCGTGCCGGTACAAGCACCTGTCGCCGCGACGAAGGGAGTTGCCGCTTGCGCGACACATGCTGCGCATACCGCGTTGCTCGGCGCTCGCTTGCTTCATTTTTCAAGAGTTTCGCCTAACCGAGCGAAGGCAGAGCTGCGAAACAGAATTCGTAAAAACCTTGGGCGCCGGCGCTGCGTCGCGCAGCGTAAACTCCAGAGAAAGGAAGAAGGTGTGTCGCGCACACGCATTGTGATTCCGCGGTCGATGGTGTAGCACTTACGGTGCTCGGCTGCTGACCCGAAGGTCATGGGTTCGATCCCGGCCGCGGCGGTCGCATTTCGATGGAGGTAAAATGGTAGAGGCCCGTGTACTGTGCGATGTACGTGCACGTTAAAGAACACCAGATGGTCGAAATTTCCGGAGCCCTCCACTACGGCGTCGCTCATAATCATATCGTGGTTTTGGGATCCGTAAACCCCACGTATTATTATGACGCATCGTGATCTGTGAGTGGCGTGCTGATGAGTGCACGTCACGTGAGCCTCCGGCTCCGATACGGCAGAAGGCAGGGGGGAAGGAATTTCGCTTTCGAAGCCTAAAGAGGGCAATGGGCGAGGGTGTGAATCTCGGCTCCTCACATGGCCGTTCCACGCTGCTTGAAAACATAATTCCTCTCTGCTTGTAATGAGCCAATTTGAAAAATCCTTGCGGTAGATACTCTCTCTGTAGAGCACGTAACAACTTCCAGTGCATAACTAAAATATGCAACATGGCTTGGTGAGGGGCCCATTAAGAAGCATATAACAGTGCTGCATCAAGCTATAGTAATGCCTCGGTGACCCGTTTCATGTAATTCAGACTACAGCGCATGATGTCTTGGGTTTCTTTTTCAGATATATATAAACCAGTTGGCGTCAAAGAAGTTCATTGAGTAGCGGCGTATACCCAATCGCTTTTCCAGTATAGCCAGTATAGCCCCTGCATCGCCAGATATAACCAGAGCGACTCCAGTCATATCCATTGGATGAAAGGAAATGCATGCACTCCGGTTCGCTGTTTTGTGTATTGCCGTACATGCCGCACCCATCGTGCAAGCGGCAGCAGTGCGCTTGCACTTGCAGGAACCGGTGGCGCAAACAACGCCACCGGTGTCTGCACTCCAGCGATAGCCGAGCGCTCGCCGCACGTCAGAATGCGTCGCATTCTCGCAGCCGTGCCGGTGGCTAAACACAATAATAATAATAAAAAGAATAAAGCAAGTCAATGTTGAGGTCCCAAAACGCGTTATGGGATGATTAGATTGCTTTTTATTATTATTTGTTGTTACTCGCTTTGCCTTTGTACGGAGTATGCCATTTTTAGGGCTGCTGTTATGGTGAAAACTTCAAAATGGATCAAGCAATCTGCTTATTTTTACGGAGCCGGAGTGGCAGTCTTCTTTTCTGTGTGCGTGTTTATAGCGTTTCAATGCTTTCTAATCTCTCGGGAACATGTCTGAGTCTCAAGGACGCTTCGCGAATTTCAACCGTTTCTTTTCTGTTTTTTATTGCAGAAACCTTTAATTTATTTTCTGATAAATAAATGCCCTCATCCGGAAGGCCTAGAAATAGAGCGACAGGAATACCAGAGTATGCGAGCACAGACCTACTACTTCAGCTAGGAATACATAACACCCTTGAAGAGGTAACGGAAGTTCAGCTCATATCGCAACTTGAACGGCTCACAATAACCAAAACAGGAAGAAACATATTGGCCAAATTAGGGATGATGTACCATGCACAACTTGGGACCAAACATGACATGGCAAATAAAATCAGAGCTAAGGATAGTGGCCAATCCGATACAAAAAAAACATGACCCCCATCACCAACGCGGACCGCAGAAGACACAGAGCCAAACAAGTGCTCAAAGCACACGACACAAACAGTAAATCTCTTTTCGTAGACGCTAGCCCATACCATGAACACAACGCCCACACTGCGGTCGCGATTGACACGTGTGGCACGTGCGTGTGTGTGCGTGCGTGCGTGTGTGTGTGTGTGTTTGTGCGTGTGAGCAAAAGATATTGTGGATTCCGAAATAACGGAAACGCTAAAACTCGTCATTACCTTTACAAAATGCTTTGCAGGGCGCGTTTGTTCATAGTGTGGAATAAAACTGAGCGCGAAAAGACGGGACACAAGAAGACAAGACGACTGAACGATTGCTCACCACGGAAAGGCCTTGTCCCCAATGAGGGTCTTGGACTGTTTGGTTTGGTGAAACCTTCGTCAAACCATGCAAAGATGGTGTGCCGCATTACTCACACTAAGGTGGGAAGGAAGCGGAGGTTGCTTTGCTACCTGCTTCGTGTCGCCTGCTACACAATAAGCGTGGGTACATGGTCGGTGACAACATTTTCCGTTCATGGTGGACAGGCATTGACGAGCACTGAGTTACCTTTGGCGCAACTCCTTGGTACAGTTGGCGAAACGTCAAGAGGCCGGAAGTTTGCCACGACCCGGTAATTATCGGGGACGTTGACGCATAGTGGCACATCTCCATCCCTATAGGGGTGGAGATGTGCCATGGTTAAATAATGATCATAGGCGTTAGCCGTATACGGCTAACGCCTATGATCATTATTTAACCGTTGTGGTAACTGAATCTCTTCACATATACCTGGACACAGCATATCGCGAATCCCGTGCAAAGATGCCTCACCGAGCACATGACAAGCACTAATACTCGATATGCACTCCTTCAAAGCGTGGTCACTTGAAGAGTGAAACGGTAAAAGTGTGCACTGTCGAGGAATAGGGTAACCAATGTCTGTGCTCACGCACATACTACCACACTGCGCTTCAGCAACAAGGGAGGCAGAGGTTCATAGCTTAAGCCGTGAACGGACGAAGTCGGAACTTCCCGCTGGCGTCTGTCTCGCTCCACCAAGGCGCGAAATTCGCCCGCCGACATCGTTGCCTTTCTGCGATGCTTATTGCAGCAGTCTTTAGCAGTCAGTGCTATCGCACTCGAAGCAGTCGGCGGCGGAGAAGCACCGTTGTGCATGTGGAAGCTGCACTACTCCGACAACGAGCCGTCAAGGGCTAACACGAAGCGAAAGGCGAGGAACGTAACTATGTCCATTTATTTTTAAATGCGAAGCATTTCTTAGCGAACTTCGGCGACTTTGAGCGTATCTATCTATCTATCTATCTATCTATCTATCTATCTATCTATCTATCTATCTATCTATCTATCTATCCGCCTACGACTTTGTGCTCTCCTGGCCGTATCGTTAATGGGATTTATACCAAATTTGGTATGGCATAACATGACTGTATGACGAACACAAATGGCTGGTCATATCATAAAAATCATGACAATTGTCATGAAAAGTATGATTTACATGCCACGCTCATGGCGTGCTCGCGGCCGTTTCGTTAGCTTGATATACACCAAATTTGGGATTAAGTGACATGACTGTATGACGAACATAAATGACAAGTGGTAATATGAAAATCATGGCTTCATGAGCGACATGACTTGCATTTCACGCTCATAGCGCGCTGGCGGCCGTTTCGTTAGCTTGATATACACCAAATTTGGCATTGAGTGACATGACTGTACGACCAGAGTCCTTCAATGCTTTTCTGGTCACGAAACTCCGCCCGCAGTTTCATACAGGGACAAAAGCTGCCGCTAGGCTCGCTGCAGTCAACGAGGGGGGCATCCGTGCGCGCGCGCTGCGCTCGGCTGAATGCTGTGCCGGTTCGAGGCAACAGCTTGTGTTGCACCAAACCGCAATAATTAAACTACCATTCATACTTCACCTGACATACAATGTGAATAATGCATAAGCGAGAGAAAAACTTACTTTCGCGTATCTTTTTAAAGATAGCTAGGCTGCAATTCGTGCCGATGAAGCAATATTCGCTGCATACGTCGTTCCAGCGCGGTTCCTTACCTCAGGCAATGGTGCACGAGAGTGTTTATTCAGGCAAAATATATTTACTTAGATTTGTGGCCCTTCGCAAACCTCAAGAATGCACCAACTCGCAAACTGAAGTCTCACAGCGAGAGTTGAGCCAGCGCGGATCGCGCTGTTTACAACCAGACCACCTAAGCCGCGGGAGTTTGATACGACCGCATTACAAAAAAGAAAAAAAAAGAGAAAAGCTCTGCATTCCTGTTTACAGTTTACAATCATTCAGTCCGCTGCAGCCCACCTCACAGAGCTTCGGCAACACTTGAAATCGGGAATGACGAAGCTTTCGCAAGGTAACGTCCATGTGCCGCGTGAATACCAACCGATCTCTAGCGTTTAACCTGTAGTCTTACCTCCAGAGATTGTAACCACGCTGTGCTCATTTCCTACGTGTAAATTTCACCAGTTCATGCTACATAGACATTGCACGAGCGAAAGTGTGTCGCACTTTTACATTGTGCAGCTACGCAAGGGCAATCGGGTATCTCCCGTCTTTGAGCTGGTGGCACTTTTACATATCACAACATGAGTTACTCAGCCTCCTGGACGGGCTACGTTTGCACGGCGCGATTCAACTAATTTTTTAATGAAAATTGCACTGTGGTGCTCTGATTAAATGAAACGAAGCCGCGTTTCACTAATGTAGAGAAAATCAGCATACATGTTGACAAGCAGAGGTTCGTAGCACTTTCGATTTATTCAAAATGCGAAAAACGTGACAAGGGGCAAAGTACCCAAAAACATGCCAAGTATCCAAACATGCAAAAACATGCCCATTGCGTCTATACTTCACTGATTGCTTATTTCAATGTGCATGTTTGAGAACGTCGCAGGGTCGAGTCACTAGCTTACAATAAACAAAGCAAGAATGCTACGATTGAAGGAGAAAGAGAGAAAACTTTTATTGGAAAAACACATTGGCAAACAGAATGCTGTGGATGGCATTTTTTCTAGCGTAGGAAAATTCTCAATATTGCCGGCACATGAACAAAGCAGGCTATTGAAAAAAAGCAAAACAACCTTTGAAGTACAATATAAATACACAAAAATTAGCATGACACATAGTAAATGAGAATTAAAAAAACACTTTTTAAACTAGTCAAACAAGACAACAATGCAAACCACTTAATAATCTGGAAAGAACCTAAAAATACCAGCAACTTGCGAAAATAACACTTAACTAATTAAAGTGTCTAAAGAAACACTGAACGGCATTTGTGGTGTCTTGACTTCTCTCTTGTGTCAGCGTTTGCACACCGTGTCCTTTTTACACTTAACTAATGTATTTACAGAAATATATTTACAAAGCCAGCACGTGCAGGAAGCACACCCTGTTAAAACTAATGCGATAGTGAGGCAAAACTTAGAAATACAAGAACGAGAATGTTTGATGCACATGTGCAGTCATTCCTCGTGCACTATAGCATGCACAGTGCATATATAATGAGGCAACCAAATGACGTTACAAAGTACACCTGCCGTAGTGAGCTGCATGCATCTGCTGCTGGATATGGCACAGGCTACCACCACCGAAAGAATTACCTCTCGCATTACACTTAAAGCAGCACACGCAAACGTCACAAGCAACGAATAAAAGGATTGCTCGAGCAGTCGAATACTACCATAGAAGAGTTGCTGGTTTATCACAATGCTGGCATCCGTGCAAACACAAACCACAATGCAAAAAGAAAGTGCACTGCCTAATTAAATGCAAAACAATTAACAAAATGCATATAAACTTATACCTGATGACAGCCAAGTGGTACTTAACTGCATCCTTTGCTTTTAATAAGCACACAGTCTCCTCAGAAGGACAGATGACAAATTTTTTGGAGAAATATGTGTCATATTTCTTGAAAATATGTTTCTTTCTACCAGACAGACTGTCAAGCTTACTGGGTCACAAATCACTAGATGTTTTTGGTGTGTACGCTATGGTCACATCGGAGTCTTTAAAAATGATTGAAATACAGACTACAGAGGCAGAGACCGATGTACGTAATGGAACATTTGCTCGCGTATCACTAGCTTACCTCACGGCTGTTGGAGACTTCGCGTTCGCTTTCATCAGCCACTGATCAAATATCAACTTTTCGCGAGCGGAGAGCTTCTGGATGTCCTCATCCTGTCGTTTGTGTCTGTTCACCGACACAGTCATCTTTGCGAGCTTCATTTGGCACCGGCGAAGTTGCTGCGTCGCACTCCGGAGCAGGCCTTTCACGGCCTGCAACTCCGAAAAGGAGCAGACGAGTTCATCTGCTTGGCAGGCTCTGCCAAGCAGACTTCGACGTCCGCTGTCGCATCTGAGGGGGGCGATACAAAGCATAATTTAATTGCCCAAGGCATTTGGGAGCAGCAGACAGATGGACGAAACGAGAAGCGAGGTCATGAGAAGATATTTAGCTTACCTTCATCGCCAGCTGCGGTTGTATCGGACGTTCTCGTGATAGAAAACGGCAGAATGTTTTCTCTTGAGAGTCAGGTGAGGACAGTCGACATCTTTTAGCTGGTTCTGGGCTTAATTCTCGCTGACCGGGATCGCGGCTTCGGTTTGCTCATGTACGCCGGCAATTCTTTGAACAGGCGAGAAACGGCGCAGGCCCGCAACTTTGCCTTCTCGCGTTGCAACAACACATTTTCACCATTCACTACGAAGTCGTCCGTTCGAATAACATCGGTTGCGTCAAAATGTTTCTCGCACACTCTCACGTGTTCAGATTCGAAGTTAAATACGCCAGTTTCCTGTCGCGGTATCGCACGTTTCCATTTCTCTCTATCGTCGCAGTCCCTCGGTAAACTGAATAACGACACCTTTTCGCTCGCGCCTCTGTAGCCGGATCGGCAACCCGGTACACAACAAGTCTTGGGCATCGTCGCTCACGTACACCATCCGTGTCCTCGCACACAATTCGCACAGTCATCAGTCACACAAATTTAGAGAAACGACGAAAACTGAACGCCGATGCCGCCGCATTCCTCAGGTCGCCAGCTCTCCCTACGCAGCGAAGCTATCCTCAATGCCCCCCTGCGCGCTCCTAGCGCCGCGTCGCGGGTTACTGCGGCGACATAGCAAGCTCTCCCCATAGAGTGACGGAGAAGTTTCGTGACCAGAAAAGCATTGAAGGACTCTGGTATGACGAACATAAATGACAAGTGGCAATATGGAAATCATGACTTGTCATGTGTGACATGACTTGCATGCCAGGCTCATGGCGCGCTCGCGGCCGTTTCGTTAGCTTGATATTGTTACGTTTGGCCGTGATGGGCTCCAAGCCGGGAGAAGAAGACGCCGCGAGAAGGAAGAACGGACTTTTTAATGCGGCATGCTTGCCGAAAGAAGTTGTACAAAAGAAGCGCCCACGGCGTGGTCCGCAGTCCTTTATAAAGGCACGCCGTGATCAAAAGGGCGAGGGAAAACATATCAACGCACATGCGCGATAACAGATTATCGTTCGGAACAGATGAGCCAGACTTGGGCGCCGGCTGATAAGCAGAGAGCGGTGCGCAACGCAACAGCCCCTCCCCACGGAAGAGCACCAACGGAGTAAAGAAGGCTCCACACGCACAGATTTTTGCGAAATGTTCGTGAAGACTTCGATGTAACGGCACTTTCGGAGATTTTCACCAGTTCAGCCGGCTGCGCGCTTGATAGGCAGTTCCGAGGTGCACAGAAGCGCCAAAGTACTTGGCGACCGACGTTCAAGGATCCGGCGAAGTGACGTCTGACCGTCTGAGGTGAGATGACAGTGCTCGGTTTTCAAGTCGAAGGATGCGTCCTTCACGGACGCGCGCAGGGTCCGGTGGTCTCGTAGGCCGATGTGCGGAAATGTGGAGTGCATGGTGTGGCAGGAAACTGCAGGCGTCGCCGAGGGCACGAATCCCGGGCCAGGGTCCTGGGCATAGGCGATACAGCAAGCACCCCCGCAAACACCACAAACAACTGCCGAGTGCGGCCAGACTAGACCCTCATACGCAGAGTGTTTTGGAAACCTTCCAATTGGAACAAAATTGACTGTCGAGGACTTGCGACAGTTACGGTTCTACGTGAATACTGAATCAAGGCTTCGGTGCCACTATGCCGACCGGCGCAGAGGGAGAGAAGGCCCTGCTGAGACCATCTGCATTTCCGTGCAGCGATCCTTTCTTATGTTTAACCGTAAACGCGTACGGTTGCAAACTGAGGCTCCAACGTAACAACCTGCCATTTTTGTTGGACATCTGTTGAAGCCACGTGAGCGGACGATGATCTGTAATGAAAATGAATTCTGACCCAGCCAAATAACAGGAAAGCTTTTCTACAGCCCAAACGAGGCACGCGCATTCCTTTTCTATGGTACTGTAAGCTTTTTCGCGAGCAGACAGCTTTCGGCTTGCGTACAAAATGGGATGCTCATGCCCGTGCTCGTCTTCCTGACTCAAAACTACACCTACCCCTTTTTCGCTTGCGTCACACTGCACAAGAAAGGGTTTCGAGTGGTCTGGGCTTGCCAGGACGGGCTTGGCGGTGAGAGCTATCTTCAAAGAATTAAAGGCAGCTTGTTTTGCTTCGTCCCATTGTACACGTTTAGGAGCGTCTTTTTTCAGCGCGTCTGTAAGTGGGCTAGCAACCTGAGAGAAACACTTGATATAGCGTTGGTAGTAGCCTACCATCCCTAAGAAAGTACGGAGCTCCGTCTTTGTTTCCGGCTGAGGGAAGTCCTTGATTGGCAGAACCTTTAAATCAAGTGGACTTCGATGTCCTTGACCTATTCTGTGACCTAGGTAGTCGACTTCTGAGCGACCTAATTTGCACTTCTGGGCTTTTAAAGTTAGGCCAGCCTCGCCAAGGCGACTTAGAACATCCCGCAAATGGTTCACGTGCTCCGGCCAAGTATTTGAAAATACTGCGATGTCGTCGAGATACGGTAGTGCGAATGCCTCCGCTCCAGCTAGCACATGATCCATGAGTCTCGAAAAGGCGAAGGGGGCATTTTTAAGACCGAATGGAAGAACCAAAGGCCGGAAGGTGCCGAAAGGAGCCACGAAGGCAGCCAATTCGCTCGCTCGCTCTGTTAGCGGCACTTGCCAGTATCCCCGCACTAAATCGAGCGTGGAGATAAACTTAGCTTTGCTCACCTTTTCAAGGCAGTCTTCTATGTGCGGTAAGGGATACACTTTGGTAACAGTTACAGAGTTAAGCTTACGGTAATCGATACACGGCCGCGGTTCTTTACCGTTAGCTTCTACAATTATCATTGGGGACATGAAACTTCCTTCACCTCGTTCGGCCACTTTAAGCGCCAGCATCTGATCGACTGCCTCCCTCATCAATTTTTCATGGCGCGGTGAACATCTGTAAGCTTTACATCGCCTGTTGTTGTGCGACGTTGGATTGTCAGCTTCTGGTGTAAGCTCGATATCATGAGTCGTCAGAGTGGTCCGACCGGGCACCTTTGAAAACACTTGTCTGTGCTCAGCTATCAAATTTGTTAAATCTTCAAGCTGGCTTTCACTTAGAGCAGCACTGTCTGCTGTCAAATTAAGGATTTCATCCACAGAAAAACAAGTCATGTCACGGGGAATGTCAGGAAGTTCGGCTGCTACTTCTTCGGGTTGATTTAACACCAAGTTCACAACCTGCACACGCTCTACATAGGGCTTCATGAGGTTGCTGTGATAGATACGTACTTCCTTCCTACGACCTGGCAGTTTAACAACGTAGGTTGTGTCTGAAAGTTTGTGTTGTATCGTCCCGGGGCCTTCCCAGTGTACCTCCAACTTGTTAGCTTTAGAAGTACGCAACATGAGCACCTTTTGCCCTTCGTGAAACTGGCGCACACTGCTGTTTTTGTCGTAGCGCTTTTTTGCTTTTGTCTGAGCTTCAAGCATATTAGCTTCCACCAGAGCCTGCGTGTCGTACAGGCGCTGCAGTAGGTTGCAAACGTACTCGACCACAGTCGGATCGCTACCCTTCTCTTCCCAGTTTTCACGAACTAGCCTAAGCGGGGAGCGCAGTGCCCTCCCGTACACGAGCTCTGCTGGGCTAAAACCTGTCGATTCATGTGCCACCGAACGTAAGGCAAAGAGCATAGCTGGTAACGCAGTGTCCCATTCTTTTTTTGCTCGTAACACAAAGCCCGCAATACCCGCTTCATTACAGAATGAACCCTCTCTACACTGTTGCTTTGCGGATGTTGAATAGAGCTGTGGTGTATCTTGATACCGCACCTGTTGAGAAAAGTGGTTGTTAACTCGCTGGTGAAGACACTGCCGAGATCTGACTGTATTTCACTCGGAAAACCCACGCGGGAAAATATCAAAAGGAGGGCGTCTACTATTTCTGCCGATGTAAGACAACGGAGCGGCATTGCCTCAGGAAATTTAGTTGCAGGGCACACCATCGTCAAAAGATATTTATATCCCGACTTCGTCACCGGCAAGGGCCCCACAATGTCAACTACGACTCGACGAAACGGCTCAGTAATTATAGGAACTGCAGTCATAGGAGCCTTGTGTTTCTCGTGTGGTCTCCCAGTTCGCTGACAAACGTCACAACTACGAACAAACTCCTCCACATCTTTAAAACAGCCTGGCCAGTAATACTCGCTTAGCAGCCTTGCTTTTGTCTTTGTAATTCCGAGATGACCAGACCAGCCTGCCCGATGGGAAAGTTCTAGTATGTTCTCGCGGTACTTTAGAGGGACCACGATTTGGTCAGCGCTTGCGCCTTTCTTGCCCCGAAACTCGCGGTACAAAATGCCATTTCTTTCATGGAACGAACCACTGCCAGCGCCTTGCTTTGAGACGCTTTGGCGACATTTTGTCAAGGTTAAATCGGTTTTCTGTTCCTCGATCAACGTGGCTTTGTCGACGGAAGATAACGCCTGAAAATCGCAGCTCGTGGGTGGAATGAAACACGGTGCCTGTTCACCTTCCTCGTGGGCGGATTCATGCGTGTCTGAGCTCGCGTCACCGCTATTATCTGATTGACCCCGTTTTTGATCCTCGGCACCGACAACGCGTGACGACGGCTCTTGGTGAGCGGCAGTTTCTTTCGCCATCGACCTCGTGACAACCATTACAGGGTTCATATCAAGTGTGACGCCTGCATTCAGCAATTCTTTTGCTGTTCTGTTTGATAGCAAATATGGACACTGTGGCATTACGCTATCCGAGACAGCTGCTTCGGTCTTAATTTCACCGAACGCCCCTTTCAATGTTACATTTGCTACTGGTAAGCTCAGAGTGCCTTCTTCCAACGCTTGCCTTAAGCACACATAATCGCCTGTGAAATCACCAAAATTTACTAGGGAAGAGTGCACCACGTCATACGTTGCACCTGTGTCACGCAAGACTTTACATTCTCGGCCGTTAACTTCCATGTCATGTAGGTAAGGTTGCAGCAAATCTTCGCCCTGCCCCATAACGAACTGTATCGGCGATACTTTTGGAACGCGACACCCCGCAGCTACGTGTCCTGGTTTCTGACATTTAAAGCATACGATAGGCTTCCGCGCCTCAAAAGATTGGTTTAAAGGTGAATCCGAAGAGTCCTGCTTTGTGGTATTGTTATCTTTCTTCTCAGACTTTCTAAATTCCTTCTGTTCTGGTGTAAAGCCTCGTGCGCCTCGCATGTTTCTTTCTGCGTCAAAAGAACGGTGTTTTGCGCAGTAGTCATCTGCATATTCGGCTGCTTTGCGGGCCGTCCTCACATCTGGCTTATCGAGAATCCATTCCCTCAGTTTTTCAGGAAGTGTCGAACAAAATTGCTCTAGGCAGATTTCCTCAAACATTTTTGCCTTGTCATCGAACGCGTCAGCACCTTTTAGCCAATTTTCTTGGAAGCTTGCTAGCCTGTACGCGAACTCTGCGTAGCTTTCGTTCGGCTTCTTAGCTGATTTCCTAAACTTAAGCCGGAAAGCTTCAGGCGACAACTTGTACTTTGCTAACAAGGCCCGTTTTACGTTCTCGTAACATTCCGCTTCTTCGGCACTTAACCTAGCTAGAATTTGTGCTGCTTCCGCCGGCAACAAACTAAGAAGTCTTTGAGGCCACGACGTCTGATCAAAGCCCATTCTTGTGCAAGTGCGCTCAAAGTTTGTCAAAAAGAGCCCCAATTCACTACCAATAACAAAGGGCTGAAGAAAACCTCTCATGTCATAACTGACGGCTCTCGGCTCTGCCTCAGTGGCCAGAGTCCGCCTTAGCTGCTCCAATTGGTATTGTTTTAGTTCCTCCTCTCTTTCTCTCACTTTGCGTTTCCTCTGCACTTCATCTATTGCTTCAGCAATTTCGTCGGCACTCGCCCCACAGGCTGAAATTTTGCCCACAATTTCGGGTTTCCGAATAGCTTTGCTAACCTCTAAGCCGAGCTCATCTGCTACGGCCAACAAATCTACCTTTAGCAAGCTATTCAAATCCATGTTCAATACCGTAACTGTGACAAAAGTCCTCTCTAGCCGCCTTTCCTATTTCCCTGACTGGAAATTATAACACTCGGCGTACCAGAGTTCAAAGCCAAAGCCTCACCGACTGCTGCCGCAGAGCTCCCGGGGGTCCGCCGTCCCACCGCTGCCACCAGCTGTTACGTTTGGCCGTGATGGGCTCCAAGCCGGGAGAAGAAGACGCCGCGAGAAGGAAGAACGGACTTTTTAATGCGGCATGCTTGCCGAAAGAAGTTGTACAAAAGAAGCGCCCACGGCGTGGTCCGCAGTCCTTTATAAAGGCACGCCGTGATCAAAAGGGCGAGGGAAAACATATCAACGCACATGCGCGATAACAGATTATCGTTCGGAACAGATGAGCCAGACTTGGGCGCCGGCTGATAAGCAGAGAGCGGTGCGCAACGCAACAATATGCACCAAATTTGGTATTGAGTGACATGACTGTATGACGAACATAAATGACAAGTGGTAATATGAAAATCATGACTTCATGAGCGACATGACTTGCATTCCACGCTCATAGCGTGCTCGCGGCCGTTTCGTTAGCTTGATATACACCAAATTTGGTATTGAGTGACATGACTGTATGGCGAACATAAATGACAAGTGGTAATATGGAAATCATTACTTGTCATGTGCGACATGACTTGCACTCCACGCTCATGGCGCGCTCGCGGCCGTTTCGTTAGCTTGATATACACCAAATTTGGTATTGAGTGACATGACTCTATGACGAACATAAATGACAAGTGGTAATATGATAATCATGACTTCATGAGCGACATGACTTGCATTCCACGCTCATAGCGTGCTCGCGGCCGTTTCGTTAGCTTGATATACACCAAATTTGGTATTGAGTGACATGACTGTATGGCGAACATAAATGACAAGTGGTAATATGGAAATCATTACTTGTCATGTGCGACATGACTTGCACTCCACGCTCATGGCGCGCTCGCGGCCGTTTCGTTAGCTTGATATACACCAAATTTGGTATTGAGTGACATGACTCTATGACGAACATAAATTACAAGTGCTAATATGGAAATCATGACTTGTCATGTGCGACATGACTCGCATGCCATGCTCATGGCGCGCTCGCGGCCGTTTCGTTAGCTTGATATGCACCAAATTTGGTATTGAGTGACATGACTGTATGGCGAACATAAATTACAAGTGGTAATATGAAATTCATGACTTCATGAGCGACATGACTTGCATTCCACGCTCATGGCGCGCTCGCGGCCGTTGCGTTAGCTTGATATACACATAATTTGGTATTGAGTGACATGACTGTATAACGAACATAAGTGGAAGGTGGTAACATGAAAATCTTGGCATGCCTCTCATCTACAATGCCATTTACATGCCACGCTCATGGTGCGCTTGCGTCCAGTTCGCTAGCTTGACATACACCAAAATTGGTATATCGCGACGTGACTGTATGACGAACACAAATGACAGGTCGTAACATGTAAAACATGACATGCAAATTATGTAAAGCATGATTTGCTCCTTCCTGGCTGCTTCGCATTACATCGATTCCCACAGTGCGTGGGATATGCCGGCTTTTTTATTTATTTATTTATTTATTTATTTATTTATTTATTTATTTATTTATTTATTATACTCTCAGGGCCAAATGGCATTGTAGGGGGGGGGGGGGGCTGGGTTGTTGCAAAAAATGTAATTGAACAAAAAGCAGGCAATACAGTTTGATTGTACAAATAAATCTCGTGTAATACAATGTTAGCTAGTATATTTACATAGTAATAGATCTTAGCTAATACATCACAGAACCTAATTATACATTGTTAGCTAATGCAACAAAAAACATAATTATACAATGTTAGCTAATGCATCACGGAACAAGCGGTTATTATTAATACTAAGAACGTCACAGAGAAGTCTATTCCACTCCTTTGATGTACGAGGGAAAACTGAATTGAAGAAAGTTTTTGTTTAGCATGAAGGGATGCCTACTTTGTGATGGTGATCATTGCGGCGGGATATGTGCTGTAGGCGAAGAAGTAGTTCGTCATGGAGGTGAGATCGGTGATACATCTTAATAAATAGTGTTAAACGGGAAAGGTTTCTACGAGATGTTAAAGAAGGGAGTGCAAGGGAAGTTATCGTGGTTTGAATGCTCGTGGTTCTGTTATAATTAGGCAATATAAAACGAACGGAGTTATTTTGGACAAGTTCAAGAGAAGTTACTAGATTGTCATAGCTGGGGTCCCCCCACTGCTGTAGCATATTCTAGTTTAGAACGTATTAGAGCCTTATGAAGCTGCAGTTTTAAGCTCCACGGAGCATTAAAAAAAGTATCTTGATGCTAACGCCGCTAGTATTCCTCTCTGGCATTAAGACGCCCTAACTGCGTTGTCGCCGCATCGCTCCACATCCGCGCTCGTTAGTGTTACGATGCAGTACTTTACTGCTCCCAGACGGCGCCACTGATCCGCCCCGCCAGACGAGAGCACTGTGCGAGAGTGAATGTGCGAGAGATATGAAGCGCATTTGTGGATGCTCGTGCAGGTGCGCCAGTATAGCGTAGTGGATAGAGCACCGGGCACCTATCGTCGCGGACCGATAGGTCGCAGGCTCGAATTCCGGCGACGGAACTCTTCCTTCCATTTTATTCTTTGTCATCCGTAAGCACACATTTCACCAACGTCATATCCGTGGCAGAAATATGTCTGTGAGTCTAGGTGGACCCCTGCATAAAACACTTTCATGTTAAAAAGAAGGGGCACAGATTGTGTTAGCCAAACTTCAGTGTTTGTGCGGGGGGTAGTGAGTATCAGTTGATAGAGCGCAATTTGTGCTGGTCTTTAGCAATCTCTTTTACTTGTTGATGTGTGCGCAGGCACACCTGTGTTGTAGTGAGTTTTATTTCTTCACGTTTTTTCCGAATAAAACCAGCTGGTAGTGGGCGCTCGTTCAGTCGTCTTATCTTCTCTTGTCTCGTGTTTTCTTTTTTTTTTTTGTTGTGCTCAAATCTATTCAAGTCTGCTTTACCTATTTGTGCGCCTTGTGTTTGTTATCTACAAACTTGGTTTCTTAATGCCTTGGTATATTTGTTGTGGACATTCTACATAATTTTACAGCTTTGTTTTCATTTCTAATGTTATTTTGTTGGTTGCTTTCGATATAAGTTCGGTATAATCGGCCCTATACCTCTAGTCAAACCTTTTCCTCTTGTTTCATATTTAATTATTAAGAACAACTAGTAAGACACTTAAACTTCGCTTTCAAGAGTAGAACGTGATAGCGTAATCGGGCCCCATGCGCATCGTTTTCAACCATGCCGCAAGGAAAGGGAAGTTTGTGCGCGTATCATTGGCCGTTACAAACTAACGTACAATGTCAGTTTCTAAGTGCCCACTTTACCATAATTATTCCTTTTCTAAATTGGTGAAGTACCCACTACGCGTCCCTAAGGTGCCACGCGGACCTGCGCAGCTGCACACTTTGATTTGGGTGGGCACATTTAAACTATCCACTCATTGCGGAATTCACTTGTTTTGACGCTTGGCGCGATTCTACGATTCTGCCACGCAGTATTACATGCCTTAAGGGGACTCAACCCGCTACATGACCTTCTTATAGCATCTTTTTTACGTAGCAGTTGCAAGCACTAGCAGGACTCCGTAGCAGAACACCTGCTTGCCACGAAGAATGCCGGGGTAGGATTTTCCCCTCGGGCCGAAGATGAACTGTTTATTTATTTACATCTATCTCGAATTTTCGCTCACTCACAACGTTGATCTTTCGCTCACAACCAACGACGCCGACCCCGACACCGGAATTTCTGCGAAACGAGCTCTTTAGCGCTATCGAGTTAAAATAGCAGACACGTGGCGGCGGAGATGGGCGTCATTCAGTTACCATGAGGCTACCGACTGAATGTCGCCTTACTCGTTTATTCGATGTACCGCTCGGTTCGTTATTCGTTATCGGCGATGACCACGTCCGACAGTCTCCAGATTAAATTTTATGCCGGACAGGGCTGTCATTGTTTCACTGCTGTAGGCGACTGAGTGCTGCGGCTCTGTCGCTCAGGTGAATAATGTTGTAAGCTGTAAATTCATCTTGTATATTTAGATAGGCGCAATATGTATATCTTTGGAAACTCTATACAGCTGTTGTCCTGGTAGAATATATCAGTGCGGCACAGGGTTGCCGTTGGTGGCTACTTTGCGCCAAATTGGCTACTTTTCGACCCCGTCTGGCGACAAAAATTCGCAGTTGGCGCCATGGCTATTTACTGGCTACTTTTAAAGTGCTGATTTGGCGCATTAAGTAGCCATTTTTTCTCATTTTTGGAGACTAAATACATTGTTTTTAAGCTTTTATCTCGCTTCAGCGGATGCGTACGGTCCTCTTCCACCCACCAGTAGGCTGGTGCGCATCGAGGCACCCTTACGCGACGCTTAGCGCGTCTCCAAATACAGAGTGGCGAAGTTGCATGCATGGTGAGGAACGCGTGGCCAGCTCGGTGCTCTTAGCTTGCCGCCATCTATTGTGATGCTACGCGCAAGTTTTACAAATAATTTTGATGCGCAGTGCGTGTTCTGGTGTAAACTTGGGAAAACAGACATCTGCAACAAAATTTAGCTGGCCTGTTCATACATCTACAAACAGAATTAGGTCTGCAGCTTCAACGAAAATCTATTTCAACTTATACGTGTTCCTACTGACTCGCTGGCTAGAATATTCTAATATAACTTTGTGTCTGGCAAGAACTCATATTTTCTACATAAAATATATGGACGCGTAATTAATTTATCATAATTCGTTCATTTAATTTATTTCCAACTTATCGGTGGCTTTTTATGGTCTTATACTTATTCAAAATGGTATTAATTATTGATCAATACTAAAGAATCTGCTCATAATATCCACCTTCTGTTCCATTTGGCTACAAATTTGGCGATAATATTAAATGGCATGGCTACTTTAGCTACTTTTGGCTTGAGTTCTGGCTCCTTTTCAAGTCCACCCAAACGGCAACCCTGGTGCGGCATGTCCTCCTTTTGTTTGTCGGTAGGAGAACGCCCCTGAGAAATCCCTGTCATTAACTGGGGCATCGTTGCAACTTGTGAGCACCATCTGTCCCCATCTTTAGATAAATGGGCAAAAGATCAGCTGGCATCAAAAGTGACAACGCCACGACTTTCCTAAAAAGATAAAGTGCCGACCATTACGATAATATCTACTGCGTCATGTCAGTGCGTACGCTTGTTTTCATTTGGCGATCTTTTGAGGCGACCAATTTGAGAGACATGTATTACTTAGAGTTATCAATTACTCTTTAGTTTTGGTCTTATTTTTTTATTATTTATTTTAATGTGTGTTGTTCTATGTCCTTACTTGAGTTTCTTGACATTTATTATTATTATTATTATTATTATTATTATTATTATTATTATTATTATTATTATTATTACTATAATTGTTATTTTGTTTTCGTGGCGCGAACTGCAGTTACAGCCAATGCTTCATTTTAATTTTTTTTTCTCCGTTGTTATTGCTCATTCTTATTTTTGACATTTCTTTGCTGTTTAATTTTTTTATTTAATGTTTCGGCGTCGCAGGTTTCATAGTAATGGCAGCCGGCCCCTTCTTTTCGTGTTTTCAAGATTTCTTGTGTGTTTTTATTCATATTGAAAATTTTTAGGGATCTGTTTCGCCAGGAAGATTCCAGAGCTGCCGGCCTCGGCAAAAGAAGTGTGTCTTGTGGCTCGATGCGCCCTTGCCCGGAAATCTTTGGCTGCGCTCGATTACGGCGATGGACAACGGTCGACGCTCAACCCATGAACGGGCGCTTAAAAGCTGCGCTCTAAAAAGGAGTGGCTTGAAGGCTTCGTTTCATAAGTTGTAGAATATAAGCCGTCCTAATGTGGTATATTCAAAATTAAACTGTGAAAAAAGACTCGTACTTGAACTCACACGCTCGGCAATATATCTCAGTGTACAGCATAGCTTGTCGCCGTAAAGCTCTCATAAAATTTCTTTACGACAACGCTTCGAAAACTTCCCTGCTTTCCAATTATTCACCACCGTATTTATCGTTATCATAAACACTACTGTGACTGTCTCTCTTTTTGACTACAGTTTGCTTTCCCCAATGATGAGTTGCTGTTGCTGATCATTACTTTCATGCACACTTACCTACAAGCTTTAGTTTAGTACCATAACATATATATATATATATATATATATATATATATTGCTTTCCTTTTTCTCCGTCTCTCTCAGCAATGTTTATGGGGAAACGAGCATATTCAAGGTCGCAGTGCAAAAGTCGACTGTTTTCTCAAGGCCACATCTGAAGCAAAATACTTGCCCACATTAAAAGCTGCCGTCACCAAGGCGACCTACAAAGCTCAGCTTACGTTCAGTTAGAAAACCGCTTATTTTTCTGAAGCCCTTCAGTATGCAGCTACTGTCGCTTATTTGCGCCACGGAGTATGCCTTGAATAGCAGGTTCCTCACTTTTGCATACATAGTGGGGCGTCACTGCGTAAACATTTCGCAGAACGTACTGAACTCCCTGTGGCGATGTTTAACTCGTGCAGAGAATTCGATGCATCTGACTGAAACACACACTTTGCGAGCAGGCACGTCTTAACGTTTCTGGGGTTTCTGTATGTCACTGGACTCGTTGCACGGTTACGGCGCTCTCGTTCCGGCAGTGTCTATATTTTCCTAAACCGCCAATTCTTCCGCCTCTAGAAATGCACTGAGACGCGAGGAATGTCCCTCTGGATCGCTTTATTCGCACCTGAATTTTTTAACAAAAAAGGTCATTGTAAACAGAAAGTTCTCCACAGCATTGTCTCACGTCGTATTTTTTTTTTTATTTAGGGAGTATCACTCAACGAAGCTGGGAAATGTTTCCTCAAGTGTAGATGGGTCCACACGACAGGGAAAACCATTCGCTTTTTTTGAAAGCATCTATTTAAATTAATAGCAGTTTGATTGGTCGATAAAATCAGTTCTTTTTTTTTTTTCTGAAACGACCACTCTGTTTTCACATAATAGCCCAAAAGCAATGAATTTATTAATATGTTTCCTATACAAAGTAATGAGAAGAAATGTCTCAAAGGAGGAATCCATGGCAGGAAAAACCCGCCAAGAGAAAGAATTATGGGTTGGGTCTGCGACTAATCTCGGGAGAATATTTGCACTCACCGCTGCATTTTCATTTAAGAATGTGGCGTAAGGAAACGAAAGAATTTCACTATAGCGGCTGCGGTGTGAATAATGAGCTGTCAGATAGCAGCGGTATATAAAAAAAAAACAGTATAGGAAGGCAAGAAGTAATGTAACGAGCTTTGCGTGTACATTACGGGCCCTCATTTGTTCAAAATTAATCCGTAGTCATCTCGTAGGGCGTAATTCTTACCAAGATAATGACTTTGAGACGGAAGACCCCCGGAGGCGTTTAATTATCAGAGCGTTTACTTATGAGAACGTTCGCAGGGAACACATTTTTTCTTCAATCACCAAAATTAAATTTTGTTCTTACATCGTTATGACGAGTCGATGTTGAAAAATACGCGATTCCTACTCCGGTAGTAATTCGAGTAATGGATCCACCAACGTAGCGAGCCACTGCTCCATTTTTGCCTATGAGAAATTATACATCTCCCCCCTTTTAGAGGCGACAACACAGGTGGTGACCGAGAAGTATACTTCTCGGTCAATGGTATGAACAGTACGAACAGGGAATGGTATGAACAGTATACTGTTCATACCATTCCGTACAATATGGCTGTCGCTGTTAGAGCAGTTTGTCCAGTTTTCGGCTATCCTAAAGGGTCATGCACGTGGCTGAGAATGGTTCTGTAATTTCGTCAACAAATAACTCGCTTTACTCGCTATCAACCTAGGAAGCCATACCAATAAGAGGCTTAATGGCTGGTAAAGAGCGTAGCAGCGAGGAAAATATGTCGCGGAAAGCTTGCCGCTAATATCTTTGCGTGGGTGAATTATCGGTGATTGGATTCTGCATCATGTATGCCTATACGGGTCAAATTGACGGCCGTTGAAATGACTGACTGCGGGCAAACAGCCGGTACGGTACTACCATTAGCCCCAATTTATCGGCAATACTACTTTTTTGCACCCAATAATCTGCCCTCCCCTCAAGTGGACTTCAAGTTTTCTGGGCAAGAAAAAGCGGGTCTCTTATGTGAGCATACACTGCGAAGGCATCCGGCCAAATCGCGAAAGCAGCTGGTGTGTACACATAACGGTCAATCGCCGCGAGTCGCTCTGAGAATCTCTCTGAGAGGTCCTGCCTCCATTCTCCAAACAGTCGAACGATCCATTTGCAGTAATAACAGGTTTATCTACCCGGTTGCCCAATTTAATAGCTCTAGGCATGGATATTTGGGGGGGGAGGGGGGGGGGGCAGCAGTAAACTAGAAGGCAGAGCGGCGAGAAATCTCGGGGCGTTGTCACGCCTAATTGAATTAGGGAATTACCATCCTGCTTCGCGCCGTTCACGCTCCATTCTATTACTGCGCATGCATACAATCGTCGAGCGTGAAGCGCAAACGCGAGTCTCTCACGCAGCGTAGCGTGCTACTTCGCTTCTACATACTGCAAGCAATGCGTCACAAGGACGTGCAGAACGGTTGAAACTGTATGCTTAATAAAGCTGACGGTAGCCAATCGAGGACCACTTCACTAATCGCGCATGGGCACAAAGAGTGCTTGCGATCAACAGGTCGGTGCCTAATTGGCCAGAGCAGGTCACTGGCTATGTGCTCATTCAGCGCATACGCTTACAATGCGGGCCATCACCAAGCTTTTATTAAGCGCTACTAGCGGTGGTTCTTTAATCGGCCCACGCTAGCTCCCCTACACTGCGCGCTTTTATGGAATCGGAGCACGTACTTTACAGCTGTGATTTGGAGCCTAAATCAGTGCGCGGGCCATTAGGCAAGCGCGCTAGCGGAACCACTGTGCTCGTTTGATCGACCTATTTGAAAGTACGCATGAATGCTTCTTCTCCATTTCCTTCTTTTCCCTTTTCTGCCGCCTGATTGTCGGCATAGAGAGGGTACGTTGTCTACATAGCCGAGTATATATATATGGAGCAGCTAAATGAGCCCCTGACGTATATGTGAGCAGATAACTATATATATATATATAGAAGGTGTGTGTGTGTTTTGTGGGGTGTGTGTGTAGGGGTTATGTGATCACATGTAAGTCAGGAGCTCATCTAACGGCTCTCGTCGATGATACTAAATTTGACAACATCACGATTGGCGGGAATCTGCAGTGAAAACAATAGTATTGTAAGAGGCTTTTATTGCGTGTGCGCGCTACATGTGGACACAAAGGCCTCATAAACACGGCATTGCATTTGGAACCCGTTACGCTGCATGCGTGGAAGCAGTGTATGCGGTAACGCGTTACAACTAGCATTGTTACAGGGAACTCGTTACTTTTCTTGGTAACTTACAGTAATGGTACTTTTCACCCTTTAGATATAGTAGCGGGTAACATCCCATACATTACCGTTTTTCGGTAACGTGGAGGGTGACGTAACTAGTGGTCCTTTATTTCAATTATGCCTTCCCCTTTCCCAAATTAAGAAGAAAGCGCCGGCAATTTATAGGTACTTGTCATAGTATAAAGGAACTCAATGGGTGTTCTGCATGACCCCTGTCGCGGCATGCATGCGTGCCAAAATACACGTGTACCCTGGACGGTGTACCTAATAAAATAAAGGGATAGTGCTCTCGTCACGCTTTAACACGTGTGCGAACGTACGTTGAATTCAACAGCGAGTGGTATACTTATTAGAAAGTTGTCTAAACAAAATACTAGAGCTGTTATTGAGCTTCGTTTTAGAACAACTTTGGCTTCTTTCTATCCTAAACGGCGGATACAGATTTGATTATTCTACTTCTCTGAAAGTGAGGTTGACATACTTGCTCTAAAATAGTTCAGAGTTCAGAGTTTGTGGAGTTAATAATGAAGTCTATTTTTTTTTTCTCAAATTACGTAGAAAGAACTAGGTTGAAAGATCCTACAGTGTGTGGGATCTGCTGAAATTCTCATTTCTTTCTACGGAAACGCCTTACGATAAAACAGAGGTGTTGGGCTATAGCAATGAGCGCAAAAGTACACGCGACTTCTCCACACAATCTCCGAAACAACTTATCTCCGACTCCCTTTCAACAATTCAGCCAAATCGGGGACCGCAAGAAGATTGCGTCAGTGAACCGATAGTGATATTTCTGGACAAGTACGTATAAACGACAAAATAAACATTGTTCTGCTTAATAACCTGTGCATACATTATTTCAAGTTTTTGCTAGTAAGAGCACTGCTTCAGGTATCTTTTCGTAAAGAATGACCACGTCTTCATAGGAGAGCGATCCTCTCGAGGCGTGCGCAAACATGAGCTCAAAGTGCCGATGTGCATCATTTTTTTTTTCGGCGTTTAGTATCATCCATGCACCCTAGCACCACCATCCTGAGACATGTGAAAATTAAAGCCTTGTCCGCAGGGGTCTCTTTTGCATGGATATGCGGTGACGAAACAGCCGCTCGGTCTTTGTTCGGCTCTGAGAACGTAGACACACAAAAGGCTGGGCTAAAAGAAGCATCATTATAGAAAATGAAGAAAAGACCTTGCTGCTTCGGTGAAGTACAGGGGGCTCATTGAAACAGCCTATACACACATTGAAACTTTACCACAAGACTTGAGAAAATGTTGATATAGAAGAGAGGCTAACGGAAAGAGGATGAAGTGAAGAAAGCCACTTCTTTATTTTGAGTTGAACCGTGCAACGTCTACTGCTGCTTTTCGTGCGTACCTTATTGCGAAAAAAAATTCCCCATCGCCCGCTAAAGGGAACCATATGTGGATACGAAGCAGCTGGGAGATAATTAGCTTGAGTGGGAAGGAACGTCGCCGCTCTCATTTCACGGCAGCGGTCCGGGCGCTCATCGCGGCGCTGCACAGGAGAAAGAATGAGGCGGGCGCGCGCCGTCATTTTCATACCGGGGAACTACCGTGGCACCCCCCAGCGGAGTATGCAGCTGTCACACCACCTGTCGTGCGCGGCGCTCCGTAGAAGATTCCTAGAGGAGAGGACGGGGGGGGGGACCGTAGGAGAGGAGAGAGAGTGGGAGGGGACGTGCATGCGCTGTGGGACGCGGGAGCCGCTCCGTAGAGTAGAGGATTCCTAGAGGAGAGAAAGAGAGTGAGCGTAGGAAAGGATAGGGAGGGGTCGCGCATGCGCTGTGGGGGGGGTGTGGGACGCGGGCGCCGTTCCGTAGAGTAGAGGATTCCTAGAGGAGAGAAAGGGGGGTGAGCGTAGGAGAGAGAGGGGGGAGGGGACGCGCATGCGCTGTGGTGGTGTGGGACGCGGGAAGGAGGGACGGACTAAGCCCCCTCCAAACACATGCAAGCAAGATCAAGGAATGGGGTCAACCTGGGCGACAGACACCACCTGCATAGCCATTGCTAAGCAGCCTCTCTGTGCTCTCGGCCATGACTCTGACGACTGTAGTAGTGGTTGACGGCCTTCATATTACTACAGTGTTCTGGTTCGCATAATGGGTGCTTCCCTACTTCATGAATGTGGCGGGACGCGGGACGCGGGACGCGGGACGCGGGACACGGGACACGGGACACGGGACGGGGGGACGGGGGGACGCGGGACGCGGGACGCGGGAGGGACGGACAAAGCCCCGAGCATAAGATGCTTCGCATCTAAAATCTAAAGGACGAAACAACCCATCTAGTGCTTCCACTTCGATTAGGGATTACGCTTGCAAATCTTTTTGTGTGCTCGAAAGAGAACGGTAAGTTTATTTCACTTGAGAAAAAAGTTAAAGTTTTTATTACTTCGCAGTATAGCACTGGCGTTGACGAAAGCAGCCATCCGGTGCGAAAGAGAGTCGTGAAAGAAATTTGACAAGGTCTTGGGATTATCGTATTTTTTTTGACAGCCTCCTACAGCTCGTGGCGTGGTGTATTCTGCCTGCACATTCTTGGAAGGTTATTATTTTTAGCAGTTCTGGAGGCTGCATATTTTTATTATATTTAAATCAGCTCCTTGTGGGGGTCAGTTAAACGTCAGAAATAACACATTTTTTGTAATCCACGTAATGTGTGACGATGTGCAGTATACTCGGGAGAAAAGTTTTGCTACGTGTGTAAGGAAACACGATCGTTACAAGATTTCAGTGTATTTTGAATAGTAACTTCAGTGCTAAATTTGGTGGAGTTGTCCTACAACCTCTTTCGCGAGCATGTACATTAGTTGTCGTTGAGTTGTACCTTGATTTCACTTCATTTGAAGACTTCGCCATGCCGCATGTCGTACATAAAAAAGAAGGAGCGAAAGCACCATGAAAGTAAATGTAAGTGCTAGAAAACTACTGGACAAAAAGTCCATGGTGTACAAAAAGCTTCACAATGGCAGATCAACTTAGCCTGCAGCGCTGTACAGGGGTTCCTGGCTGGTTTATAGTTAGTTTACGCAAGTTAGGGAGTTCTAGCCAGTGCTTTTGGACCACATGGTAAGTACGCCCACAGTGAGCCATCGTTGTCAGCATGTAGCTATTTCAGTCTGCAACACCTGTACTAGACACTGTCAGCATCTCATTACGTTCCCGTACTCATCGAGCAATTCGCGCGGCTAAAACATTTTCGGATTTCCGTAACGCTAACACGAAACGTTTATGGCGCAGGGTAAACAGTGGGGTATTACGGGCCGTGCTGAAACACCATATTATAGTGCTAAACGCAACGGAACGCGTACAGGCTTACTTTGTTATACCTTTAGCTTGACAACAGACCAGCTTCCCCGTTTACCGCAGCCTCCTGCTTCCGTTGAGTGCACATTCATCTTTATTCAGCAACAACATTTTCCTAAATAGCTGTCATCTAGTTATGTTACGCTTGTACAAGCTGCAATTTTTGTACTTTTTATTTTAGATGCGAAGCATCTTATGGCGGGAGCTGTGTCCGTTCCTCCCGCGTCCCGCGTCCGGTCACTTTCATGAAGTAGGGAAGCACCCACTATGCGAACCAGAACACTGTAGTACAATAAGGCCGTCGACCACCACCACAGTCACCAGAGTCATGGCCGAGAGCACAGAGTGGCTGCTTAGCAATGGCTAGGCAGGTGGTGGGTGCAAGTAAAGAATAAATGTAAACATATTCGACAGAGATCTGTCTGGCTGGGTAAGAATTATACGAAAAAATGAACTCTCCAGCCACAATTCTTAATCTAAGTTTTTAATAATGAAATTAAAACTGGGCCCAACGGGTCTCGAAACGTTGGGCCAGTTTTTAATTTCACTATTAAAAACTTAGATTACGAATTGTGGCTGGAGAGTTCATTTTTTCGTATAAGCAAAGAATAACACGTACTACCGGTGGTGTCTGTCGCCCAGGTTGACTCCATTCCTTGATCTTGCTTGCATGTGCTTGCGGGGGGCTTTGTCCATCCCTCTCCTTCCCGCGTCCCGCGTCCCACACCCCCCACAGCGCATGCGCGTCTCCTCCCCCCTCTCTCTACTCTCCTACGTTGTCCCCCCGTTCTCTCCTCTAGGAATCCTCTACTCCACGGAGCGGCGCGCACGACAGGTGGTGCGACAGCTGCATACCCCGCTGGGGGGCGCCACGGTTGTTTCGCGGTATGAAAATGACGGAGCGCGCGCGCCTCATTCTCTCTCCTGTGCAGCGCCGCGATGAGCTCCCGGGCCGCTGCCGCGAAACGGGAGCGGCGACGTTTCCTCCCGCTCAAGCTAACGATCTCCCCGCTGCTTCGCATCCACACATGGTTCCCTTTAGCGGGAGATGGGGAACTACCCCATTTTTTTCATCTTGTTGGCACGGCTTCTGAGTCACAATTACATTTTTTGAAAAAGCATCATGCCGTTGAGAACGACTGGTTTCAGTGCTGAGGCTCAGGTTGGCGGCGTATATACATGTTCTATAATATTGGCCGACATAAGTGAAATCACTCATGTGACACCAGAAATTTCTCTGCCTTTCTTCTGCGCTGTTCTTGAGAAAAGTCGAAACACACACGCACATGCCAGGAAGCTTGCATGGTCCGATTTACGGTATCTACAGCTGTGACAACTTTACGACCTATATCATTCTCTCTTAAATATATCCTTCCTGATTCCGATAACCTCCCACCTCTTTGCATTCGGTGTGCGTGGTGACATCGTATCATCCATGTTCCCTTATGGTGGGTACAGTTGCAAGAATTACGAGGGAATCTGGTGATGGGTTCTTTCTTTCTACGTTTGACTTACCGGAGACACACGTGGAACAGAAAAGCATTAGTTTATGAACAGGTGCCACTTTTTTGTCGGAAATTCTTGTGTATAGCTAAAATCGACAGCTTATGCATTCCACAAGGCATGAAAAAAGCGGACGATGCTGGTACTGAAGTTGTGATTGTCAATAACGCACGCGCCATCACCGATCTTTCCACGTCTCGCTGTTTTCGGCGTTGGCATGACTGAGGTAGTCGACGCTAGAGCGACAGTATTAATTGTTATTATCGTTACAAGTCTTGGACACGTTGTCATGAAGCAGTAGTGTAAGTACTCAAGCAGCTTGATTTTTTTTATCATGCATCTCCTATCTGAAGAACATGGAATCCCCATCATGGCAATGACGTACCACAATGTGCATACTTGCTGTATATAGGCAATGTTCATTGTCAACATGTCTCTGAGGTAATATGCTGAGGAGCACCGGTAGTGCACTACAATTCTTTACATGATTGTTGCACAGTTTCCAGAACAGAAATTGCACAGGATTTATTTGGGAATACTTCTTATATTGGGAGTACTTACGCGCTGCGCCTATTGTAGCGGCCTTGGATGTCTAAATTAGCATGTGCAGCAACGTATTGCAGAACTTCAATATGTGAATGATTTCTCGTTGTCAGTGCAGCCCACAGTGTGATGCTTTTCTCAAGAACAGCGCGGAATACTCATTTGCTTCGTTTATATCAGCTGAAGTCAATCAGGTTAGGCTTTTCAGGAATGTTTGGAACTGCTTTGTACATATAGCATTAATGTGCTTTCCCACTCCTGTAAGAGCCCGCGAGGGCTTAAAGTATTGTAAATAAATAAATAAATAAATAAATAAATAAATAAATAAATAAATAAAAGATCAAGGCATGTCCTTACAGTCTACTCTCTTGAAGCTCGTGTTAAATTTAAATGTCGCAGTATGGCCTCACGTTTCTTTGGGTCCATATTTTAATAAACAGCACTAAAGTTACGCAGACACGAGGGACCACAAAGAGAATCGCTACCAGCTGGCACAGACAAGTCATTTCTTTATGCAGAGCGTTGATTATGATTACACGAGGAGTTGTTCGGCGCCAACGTCACAGAAATGCTAGAACGCCGGCTCTTGCCATTGGGATTTACTAAAGCCCGGCGCAGCCAGCGCCTTCAATGATTGCGAATTCTCTTGATTATACTACAGTGTTGCTAAAAGATTCATGTCGGAATCCCCTCGGGTATATTTGCCTTTGAACTTGCCCAAAGAAAATGGGAAGCGGTCAATTAAAGACAGTGCAGCCTCGTTCCCTATGCTTAATATTGCTAATCTTTAACGTTCTTATTGAGCAAAAGCCCATGAAAAAGAGTTGATAAACCGACCTGGTCGAGTAAAATGGCAGCCACGAGAGAGAGAGAGAGAGAGAAACGAAGAGGAAAGGCAGGGAGGTTAACCAAGCTTTGGCTCGGTTGGCTCCTACACGTGCGGTGGGGGAGGAGAGGGGGGAATAATAGAAAGGAAAGGATAGAGAAGAAACAAGAAGATTGAGAAAGAGATGGATAAACAGTTAGCTTGACACTACACAACACGAACTCACAGGTGCTCGTGAAGTCCGGTGGTCCTCAAGAAGCACAAGAGTGCTTTTGTCAAGAAGAAAGGTAAAGGATATAGAGGGTACATCCTTACCATAAGGGAGCAGTCGTGGAAAACCAAGGGGATTGCAGTGTCGCGGGCAGGGCATTATTTATGCGAGAAATTGACATTCCTAATGCACCCCGACTGAAAGAGAAAAGAAAAGTCTACTTTTCTCCAAACGTCAGCCTGCCGTAATCACTATATGGCCAGGTCCCGGTCGATTCCACCGCGATTTGAATCAGTGTCGCATAAGAAGAAAACGCAAAAAGATCCAAATGTGCCGGTGAGTGACTCGACTATGCCTGGCGCAATCAGAAAGCAATAACTGCAGCGCTTGACTTCTTGCGCAGTTTCACAAGTTATGCACGACTTAGCACTCGTGGGCTACGGTATGTCACATAATACTCGGGACGTTGCACTGAATTTAGATTTACTTGCATTGTTCGTGAAATTACGACCAGCTGTCACTTTGAATTTGCACTCCTTCTAGCGAATTCCAATAATCTATATGTTTTTTCTTTAACTCTTGTCCATCTTCTATGCTTAGCAAAAAAAAAAATGAAAATGGAATCCCATTTTACATAACATTTTTTATGAGCTACGGCAGTAGAAAGGCGGTAGTCGTTCTGAACATGAGCATTCAGTGTCTATTATATTGAATTAAATTGGGTTGGTAAAGTGCATTAGTTTCCTTATGCGCGCCACAGCCCATTGTAAACTCGAGTATTTCTCCCACAAGGAAAAAAAAAAACGAAATTCTCTGATGGCTGTGTACGAATTCCAATGTGCATAAAGAACGAGCTCGGGAAATGAATGTACAGAAATATCACTGGTTTTGAAATTTTATTTATTTACAAGTAAGGCTGTGCGAATAGTCAATTTTGGAACCGACTCGAATGCGAATCGAATAGACATGACACCGAATCGAATATGAATAGGAATCCAAAACTATTCCGAATAGTCTTCGAATAGTAACACAACCGTTTTCAAAGCAGCCCTTGAACTCCACTACATTTCATTTGAAAAAAAAAATATTCACCTCCTTTCAGCGAAAAAAAAAGAAAAAAAAAATTACGGTTACTTTTTACTACAGTGACTACAGTAGTGACTGCAGCGACTGCAGTGACTACAGTAGTCAACTGTAGCGTGTATTTAAATAAAATGGAGACAAAAAACTAAACATTTTCGAACCGAACAACCCAAGTACAGCTAAAGATATCATGAAATAGATAAACGTGTCTTCCCAACATGGACCTCGGCGCCGAAAGCATGTAAAAATCACTGTTGAAAGCTCTATCTCCAAAAGCAATTTACGAAAACACAACTCTTGCTTCTGTTGTTATTCGTGAAGCTGAATGGTGTGGTATTCCCCAACTTCGGTTGTTACAAGATGAAGACAGGGACTGGTTTTAATGCGATGCCGCTGCAGCGTGGTAAAATCTGTGTAAGAGTGGAGTTTTTAGGTAAAACACCTTCCTCCGTTAATAGAAATAGCGTCGACAGTTTCGTAAGAGCTTGGGCTGCATGTACATTTGTAATTTAGTGATTAAATAAAAAAAATGACCTTTAGCTGTTCCAAAGTTTCGTTGTTTTGGTGTTCTCCCAAGGGCTCTGATTATTCCAAAACTATTCGAAAAATATTCGAAAAATATTCAGAATTTCGAATATGTACTATTCGATTCGAGTGGCGAATCGAATAGAAAGTTATTCGGATTCGTTATTCGAAATTTTCGAATATTCGCACACCCCTACCTACAAGTAAACGGAGAAGGTGTCGCCATTTTCTGGCGATGGCTGCGCCTTTTTAATATGACTATAATTCCCTAAAAAAAATTAAAAAAAAAAGTCCGCGCATCTCCACAAAGTGAATCATGAAGAGTGGGCGAAGCACCGGGTATCGCACCGGTATGTCACCGCACGTCATCCGTGCTTTGCCACTGCGAATGTAAATTGAGTGACATAAAGTGTATATATATACAAATGTATTTATTTGGTTCCTCTTTAATGCTCTTCTATTCTTTAATGCTCTTAATGCTCTTCTTCTTTAATCCTCTTGTTATAATTCGTATATCGTCTTGAGTTCTGGATTCCGTTTTCCCTTCATTATTACTGCGTTGTGGTCTGTGAAATGGAGAGCCAATGGTTCTTCGAGTGGATGTAATCTTAAGTTGGCAAAGACAAGGTGTACCCTTACAAAGATGCACTTTGCGTTTCAGTTGACCTCGTACCGAGGCCTTTTTTGACTCACTAGATGGTGAATTAAACGGCATTTTCTGATGAGTGCACTCAATGAAAATTTAATTGGCGTGAGGTTGGAAAAATTCAATTGACTCTCACTCTTTACATTTTTAATTGACATATGTTAAAAAAAATTTCAACTGAACCGCAGTCACTACACATTTAATTGACTTAGTACTGATGACTCTCAATGAGGGATAGCCCTCTCTTGCTCGGTACAGGGATTAACCACTTATTTCCGAAGGGTTCTTGGTGATTTAAAGTAATTAGTATGATAATGTCTTGATTGTTTCTTTTGATTATAATTAATTTAGGCCTCGTTCGTTTATTTTAACCCGGGTTTGAGCATTGCTAGTTTTGACTTAAACCTGTATCGACCATTTTGAGCGTGACCAGGCCTCATGAGATCTATGGATGGTCAACAAGCCGGACCCCTAAAGTGCTGCGCACTTAAAACAAATAGATGTGGGTGTCGAATAAGCTCTTTTAAAATAGTTCTGGCAAAGCTACAGGACTGAAAAATTATGCTGTATTATGATGTCGAATTTGTTTTCTTTTTAGGGGCGAAGCACCTTAAGGCCGAGGCTTGTCCGTCCACGCTGTCCGTTATCACGGCACAGCACCGTGTAAATCGAAAACTGTTTATATAGAAAACCGTTGTTATAGTCGAAACATGTTGCGATTACGATTATAGGCTCAGATAAAAGTTATATGTAGCACTCAAAACACTCCTGAAATATCTTAATAAAAATGAAATAGAATAAAAATTAAAGGCACTATGTTCCCGAAATCAACAAATCTGGCTATCACAATTCTGAAGCATGAGCACAGTGGGATGTGGAAGGTGTCGATACACTCTACGATGCATTTCATATGACTGGAAACAACCAACAACCACCCAATTCACATGCATCCCTTACAAAAATGCTTATAGATATTTAACTAAGGCTAAATTGACTTTTCTCCATAGGACCTTCCCGCAAAGCGCCCGATTTCTCCTTACCTGGCGCTTCGCCGGCTACATCTGAAGGAGGACTCAACCTAACGGAACCCGCTGCAGACGACTCGTATCTCAAGGGCCGTAACAAGCACGAAGTCGATAAGGCGCTGCAAAAAGTAGCGCACATGTGGCACGCCGAGTTTGCGAATCACCCTAAAAAAAGTTCTACTCGTGCCGGGGAAACACTGGATGCTTACCTAAAAGATTGACGTCATCGATAGTTTGGTGAATGGAGCAGTGGGAACTCTACGAAATGGAATCGCTGGGTGCCCTTGCTACGCGCTCCCTCAGGTTTCACAGTAGTGGAGCTGCATTTATTTCTTTTTTATGAGTGGCATTTTTCAACACAAGGCAAGAGCGGCTAAAGAATAAAAAAAAAAAACATGGTTAATCTCTCCGTCAAGGGAATCAGTATAACACAGAAGTGAAACGTGTCTTTGCAAGATAAGTTAAATGTTCATTGTAGCTTACGTTGATAAATGAGAGCTTGCATCACGCCTGTTGGTGTTTGGCAGATACAGTGCCATTTGATGTGGACGCGTCCCACGTTGATCCTAGTGGCGCATCTCCATCCCGACGATTATAACGTCAATGATCATGACGAAACCTTGGCGGTATCTGAAATAGTTTTATAGCTTAAGGAGGCCGTGGGGGTTGCTTCTATAAGCTTACCTATGTGTCGAAATAAGAAGTTGTGGAATGTACTGTTGGTACGCGGCATTTTTCTGTGTTGCGCGACGGCTCTCGACACGTGAAATTGGTGTTTGTGAAGAATGCTTACCGTGACTGCGCGAAAGAGGCGCCGACACACCTCCGCGTTCAGAATCTTACTAAGGGTGTCTCTTATAGTGCCAGGGAACTTGACGTTGCGTGTGGAACCTCAAGGCATAGACAGACGGACAGGCCTCCGAGCGGGTAAGCCAAAAGAACTGTGAAGCTGCAAGAGGAACTTCTACGATAGGCCGGAGGTGGAATGCACAGCACTGCAACCTGATTTATTAAAAGAACAGATATAAGAATATGGACAGGAAATACTCCCATGCCGTTCGACGTCGACAGCACAACGCATCCGGCAACGACGGAAACACCATTAAAAGTTGTGAGGTTAATACTGTTTTCTTTTTGTTTCTTCGTTGATGTTTTGTTTTTGTTTCTATATACGTAAATCTTATTGTGTAGCCTACAAGGAAACTCGTTGCAAAAAGTAAACTTAACAACTCGTGGAATGCTCTGTACTGCTGTGCCATCAGTATAATTGGTGCAAGAAAGGAACAAGTTGCAAGAACGAGTTGATGGATGCGTTTTGCTCAGTGAGACGGAAGCTGAAGCGAGTCCACCAGTCGCGTAAGCGAGGGAAATGCTCTAAAGCGACTGAAATGTCATCAGAAACTCCAAAGCGATCTCCTCCAGTTTAATTGTGGCAGCACTTAAAACTGTTTAGCGGACGCAGTAAGTGTCTGGCGCACAAAGAACGGACGAGCGCTTCCTTCGTCACTGGTTTCTTTTTTTTTTTGTTGTTGTTGTTGTTGATATCGTTACTGAAAAGCTGCACAAAGACGGGAGGATAGCCTATACACCATGGCCACTTATTTCAACGTACAAATTTGTCTAATTCTGACAACCGATTCAGCAATGTTCTTAAAAATACAAGAAGCCTACAGTTATACTAGCGTCGCCTGCTTGCATATACAACGTCTGAAATCATTACGAGGAATTTAGGGGTTAAAACTGGGATAAGGAACAACTTGTGCGTTTGGGCGAGTTGGTTCATGATGGGAATATCTAGAAGCAGCGCGAAAAAACGACGACAAAGAAGAAACACAGACAGCGCGCTAGTCCTGTTGTGTGTGGGTTTCTTCTTTGTTGTCGTTTTTTCGCGCTGCTTATAGTTATTGGGATAATGGAAATTCACTAAATCACTCTGCATGCACGAAGGAACAAGAAGGGCGTTACCGTCCTTCTCGTTGTTATCCTTGGCTATTGTCATTTTAAGACAAGCCATCGTTGTTTTCATTGGGAGCAAAAGGAATCGCCATTTGAGTAACCTTCTACGATGATTTGTTCACCTTACTTGTTCGCAAGAAACAGCATAGAGTGCCAGGAGTTGGCACTGTGTTACATCCAGAAACACCATCAAGCATTCAAAGATTACACGAGTCACTTCGCCTAAGAGAACTACGGATTGGAAGAAAGAAGGAAAGAAAGAAAGAAAGAAAGAAAGAAAGAAAGAAAGAAAGAAAGAAAGAAAGAAAGAAAGAAAGAAAGAAAGAAAGAAAGAAAGAAAGAAAGAAAGAAAGAAAGAAAGAAAGAAAGAACTCGTCGCAAGTCTTTCTCATCCCCACATTCAACACCCATGGCAGCTTAGCTGCTACGTCACTGCGCTGCTAACCACGAAAGCAGGGGTGAAATTCTACAGCTGCCTCAATTCAGTGAGGATGAAATGCACAAAACTAATGTTTATCCAGGTTATAGGTGGAGGCCAATCCACACCACGGGGTCAGAATCAAACCGGACTCCCCTAATAATGCTGCGTGCCAGATAATCACATTTTGGCTTTGGCACGTGAAACTCAAGAATTGAATTGAGGAGCTTCTTAACAGCGAAGTTGTTTAAAGGGCCCGTCAACAACCCCGAGGTCAAAAAATTGTTATAGAGAGAAATATGTGCACTTTTGCTATGTGAATCTGCTGCCGCAAGAATTTTGCTAATACGCGCAATAATAAGGAAGTTACAGGGGTTAGAACATCCGTTTCAGCTGGCTTCAAATTTTCGCGCGGCCTCGTCACCCTTCTCCGCTGTAGAAATGGGGAGGCGTAGCCCGTCGTCGTGACTCCGCCCACTTCGGCAACGTATCACGACGTCAGTGATACGTCATCGGCGCGCAGCCAACGACCGAGCAGGGCTTCCCCCCCCATGAGCACGTGTCAGCGGCGCAGGGAGGAAGAGCAATGGGAAGAGACGACCCTTTCCCTTGCGGTAAAGTAGCGAGACGCCTCTTTATCTCGGAGGCTTTCGTTCTGGCAATACCGCTTCTCCCGGTAGTCCTCGGGCCTCTACAAAACGGCAGAGGGCAGCACAGGAAAACGAAAATGCGTACTGCGCGGCCGAAACTGCATCACCGTAGGGCCAAGGCGCTGTTTCGTAGGGCCAAAGACCAATCGACGAGCTCAGTGCCACGTCAGGTCGGCGATCGCCGACTTGACGTCACTGCGCGTACAAGGAGGATGGGTCAGGTGTAGGAAAGCAGCGCGGGGAATTGTTTTTCGAAATGGAGGGTCTGCGCGGCGCGCAGCGCTGTGGTATTCGGGAAACGTGGTCGCCGCGGTCTACTGTACGAATTGGCGAGCTTGTTTGGGGGGTGTTAAAAAAAGTAGAAGCCCGTTGACGGGCCCTTTAAGGTGTCAGTAAGTTGTGATCCGTCGTAAAAACACTATGATCATCTTGAAGCGGCACGCCCTCTCTTCATTCTCTTTACAGTGAAGCTGTGTAAAGGAGTACTGACACAAACATTCAAAGGCGAGATAACTTGTGGGATAGAATGGGGCAAGCCCCACTGCCGTGTACAGCAGGTGCGAGTGTACAATGAAAATGAACATGGGAAAAAGAGAGAGAGGAAGAATGAGATAGAAAATAGAAAGAAAAAGAGAGAAAGAGAAAGAAATTGATAGAAAGAAAGAGGAAGAGGAAAATAAATAGAAATAAAGACAGCACAGACATAAAAAATAAAACACAGAAAAACATAGACAGTGCAAGAAAGAGAGAGAAAGAGAGAAAGAAAGGATGAGGAAGAGCCGCACTACTGATTACAGCAAGTGCGAGCGTTAAACGCCGAGGTGGAGCACGTGAAACACGTGAAAGAGAGAGATAGAGAAAGAAGGGAATGGAAAGAAAAAGAAAGAGAACATAGAGAGAAATAAAGAGAGTGAGAAAGGGAGAAAGAAAGACCTTGATAGAGAGACAGAAAAAGAGAGAAAAAGAAGCAGAGAGAGACAAAGAAGGAAAGAAAGAGAAATAAAAATAGAAAGAGCGAGAATGAGAAAGAAATAGATAGAGAAAGAAAGAAACAAATAGAAAAAAAAAGAAACTGAAAGCAACAAATACAAAAAAAAAGACACAAGCAACATAGAGAAAGAGAAAAAAAAGAGAAGAAAAAAATTGGCCGAGTATCTGCGTGCTTCGCTGCAAATGTCGTCGAAAGACGATAGCTGGCATTGATAAAATAGAGGAAGCGCTGCGTGAGATATGGACTCCATCTGGCAGTGGCGTCGGGAAACATGAACTTGTGCAGGACCCAGGGCCGCCAGGTGGCAGCACCATATCGTCGGCAGAGAGTTTTTCGTGCATAGCGTCGCATTTTCAGCGCAGCCTAAGAAACACTAGGCTCTTTAGAATTACGTATCTATGTATTTTCTAGTAAAGGAACGCACCACCTAATACTTACGTATTGATGTTGCGCCTCAGATATGCGTAATATTTGCTTTTTGCGAAAATGTTCAAAAGTATAAACGCAGCTACCAGTTCAAGATGGCTGGGCGTTCTGCAAGTGCTTAAACTTTGGCTGGGTGGCTGAATCTTGTGACAGACAGACAGACAGACAGACAGACAGACAGACAGACAGACAGACAGACAGAAAGACAGACCAATATTTCTTTGTTCCAATATTCCAAGAAAGACTATCGTCTTTAAAAAGTCACAGTTTGAACAGCCCGCTTCTTTCGCGAACGGGGCCTCTGCAGCGAGAGAAGTGACCTTTGTGCGCTCTGTAACCTAAACGCAATCTTTCTGGCGAAAGCACACGACGTAAAACCGCCCCCCATTCGCCATTCCAAGATAAGCGCGTGTGATCGCGCGGGCACGGGCGACTACGCCGCGAGGGCAAAGGGCAGGTTGAGGAGCCAATGCATCGCAACGAGTGGCGCCCAGCGCGCACTTCGCGCCATCTCGCTGGTTCGCTGGTAAGGCACAGAACACGCTGATATTCCCCCGAGATCGGCGTACCGCCAACGGTGAATGGTGTATATAAATAGCTCGCCGTTAGCATGCTCAAGGACGTGCGCTTCTGTGGCCTAGCGGTTAGATTCATCTACGATGTGGTGCCGAATTGCTTTGCGCCGGGCTCCAAGAGCGGCTACCGCAACGACGACTCCGCTTAACACCATTTATTTATTTATTTATTTATTTATTTATTTATTTATTTCCTTTGTAAATATCGTTACACAATGGCAGGGCCGAAATAAAAGCAGCTTGAGAAGCTCATAGCCCCCGATCTCTTTCGCCCTGCGGTGACAGGCTAGCAGACACGCGATCGTTAGGGAATGTCCTTTCTGTCGAGCCTTGCACGTTGCTCGAGAGTTCATATTGCTGTCCAAATAAAGATTATTATTATTATTATTATTATTATTATTATTATTATTATTATTATTATTATTATTATTATTATTATTATTACATGGCGGCAGCAATCGGCGGACATGGTGCAGGTGACGCGGTTGAGTATTATGTACACTGTGTGACAACACTTACTAACACAAAAATTACAAAATAATGTACAGTGCATAAATGTAAGTATAGATGAAGCGACAGTCGTTGATCCAACAACGTCATTTGAGAGCATGATCAAGGCACACACTGAAAAGGTAGTTGTAACATCCCACAAAAATAACCCAAGAGAGTGACCGGATGAGTGAAACAAGTTGGGACCGTGTTATAGTTGTGGTTTCAAATCCTAGCATGGTGACGCGCAATCAGTTACCTGTATAATTTGTTTTCTATCATTTGCATGCAATGATTTGTTCTTGATTAGGGCATAAACCAATGTTCATCCGTGACGGACCTCCAGAAAACCCTGCGCAATTCAAACCGCGGGAGCAAGCTTTCCATAGCAAAGATAGAAAGCTCACTGGCGAAATACAAACTCTATGACGTTCAATTTCAGAATGACGACATTGTAAAGCATTACCATCATGTTTTTCTGGACAATAAGTTTTTATCTCACGCGGAAAGTGGGAGCTCGCGCCCGGTACCCTTCCGCGCTTGTTCCCAGTACGTCCACTTCATATATCGAAGCCAGAATGTTCGAGACCAAGGCGCCCATACTCCCCCCCCCCCCCAAAAAAAAAAAAAAACGCACGGCGCCCCTCGAAAGCCCAAGTGCCAAGTGTTTGGAGGAGCCGCCCGCCAGAAATAGAGCAGCAAGATGAAAGGCAGGTGATTAACAACGCTGTCGAGACTCAGAGTTGTATCCTATTGACATTCTATCAATAGTAAACTGTCGCGATGCCTTCAAAGCAGAGGATTTTTTATTTTTTTTTGGCTTTAACATGCCCGATATGTTGCCCTTATGAACCAACACAATCATATAGCAGTGGTCTTACTTTACCAGTGACCAAGTTTTGTTACATTTACTTCACTTCATATTAAAGCAACAGATCTTTTCCTCAATCGTAGTGTTCCCATTCCTGAATCTTAGTGCAGGTAACGCGGTGTTGCACACATCGGTGTCACTTCTCGGTGCCGCGTAGCACGCTGGGAACTATAATAATATGTGGGGTTTTACGTCCCAAAACCACGATATGATTATGAGAGAGGCCGTAGTGGAGGGCTCCGGAAATTTCGACCATCTGGTGTTCTTTAACGTGCACTGACATCGCACAGTACACGGGCCTCTACCATTTCGCCTCCATCGAAATGCGACCGCCGCGGCCGGGATCGAACCCGCGACCTTCGGGTCAGCAGCCGAGCACCTTAGCCACTGATCCACCGCGGCGGACCACGCTGGGAAGTAACCCACCGTGAGTGTACTACATCTGTGGGTACGTTCACCGAAAACAAAAGTCACAGTTTCGCCGCAAGGGCGAAGCAATGAATGCGATAGCAAGAAATTGGAGTGTCACACGAAGATCGACGAGCAGCTTGATACTTTGTAGCACGCCGCTGAAGCACAAAGAAGGACGCTCGACAAGAAACAGGACAATCGTGAAGTAACAACTATCACATTTGTTATGACTTAATGTGTTTGAGCAACGCGCTGCTAGTGTCGACAACGCAGAACCCGACGCTCTTAGATATTTCTTCTTTTAAAGTGGGGCGCGCGGAATTACCCCTCTGCGTCTCCTGCCACACGGTGGCGTCTGACGCAAGGTGTGGGCGGTGTGCGCGGTGTTCTTTTCTTTGTTTTTTTTTCAGCTCCACATCACGAGTGGGTACAGAAAAGGGCCCCTTTTTCGTGCGCGTCTGAATGGCAGTTTTCAAATTGAAAGAAAATGTAGGAGTGTTGCATGATAGAAACACGCTCAAGATCCTGCGAGATCTGCATACCGCCAGCGGTAAATGGTGGTTATAAATAGCTTGCTGTTATTATGCGGGTGCATGCATGGCGTGTGGCTGAGTGGTTTAGCGCAGCACGCTGCGGAGCGAGGGGTCGCTGGTGCGAACACCCGGTCGGGTGTCTTGGCATTTTTTTCTTATGATTTATTTTTCGTTCTGCTTTTATATATATATATATATATATATATATATATATATATATATATATATATATATATATATACGTATACATATCCGGGACATGACTGCGATGGCCACGGCGACGCCAAAAATCAGCCGAAAGTAATTGCTATCGCAATAAAAAAGAAGTAGGCTAACGAAATTGAGCAAGAAAAGTCTGTCGAATGGCGGCAGAGACAAACCCGTTCCTACCCGAGTCCAGCTATCATGCACATAATTCACCCAGATTTATACACGACAGACAAGTGCAGACATTGCGACTCTAGAGCCACCTTAGAGCACATACTATGGGGATGTCCAGGCACAATAAACAATAACCATGATGCAGCCTTAAACAGCGACAGCCTCCGCGCGCGCTGGGAGTCTGCGTTGCTCAGCTCGGCTCTGGAGCAACAACTCTGGGCCGTCCAGCAAGCCGAGGAAGCCGCCAAGGGCCAGCAACCCTTGGACGAAGCCTAGGCGGGATCCAGGCCCATCCCACCAATTCGCAGGGCGCCTAATAAAGTTATTTGATCTGATCTGACGTGGGAAGACTACCTAACATCCCCCCACAAGTACCCCTGCGGAGTGCGGAGCCGCGCCCAAAGCTCACGAAAGTGCACTCACTGAGGGGAGGTGTTTCGAAAAAGGCTGATTACGTCATCCCTCGCGAGTCCTTCTTGCTAGATTGAAAGCGACTGAGAAAGTTGTGTAGAGGCATTTGACGAAAACCCCATAGTTGGGGACCTCTTTTGGATTGTGCTTGAAAAGTTGGAGTGGTTTTCACTGCCTCTTTTGAGGTCTACCCCTCATGATCAGAACGTTATGGCTAGAGCAATGATGTTTTACAGTGTGATGAGAATGTTCTGTTTTTTTTTGTTTTTTCTCTGCAAAAAAATCAACCAGGAAGTTCAGCTTTCTGAAAAGGTGGAAAATGCGAGAAAGAAGGTGATGTTGGCGTAAGATTTTGCACTGTGCTCTCGATTGTTAGCCGTCGCGAAGACTTGTCTTGTAAATACTGTAAAGCACGTGTGCTTGAGAACGTCTCTTTTGCAAACAGTAGAAAGCATGAGTACTGTTTTTCTAGAAAGATTTTGTAGTTCCAGTAAGTAAACTTGTTTGCACATATACAGACCTTTACAAACGTTTTGGGTCCTTTTTCGTCTAGGTAAGACGGCTGTCGCTAAAATGGTAGCGGTCGTCATAAAAACTACGCTGAAAATGCTCATTCGCTTAGAAACTCCCGTACTTTGAGGTTAAATGCAATGTAGACAGCTCAAATATAGGCCGGACATCGATTCTCAGCCAACCAATGAGCAACGTACCCGGGCCAATGCATACAGGCGACCTTATGCATATTCACATAAGCTGTCCACAAATGCGACGGGAGGATGTCGACTTGAAGCATGATAAATTAAGTTTGAAAACAGTAGAACTAGAAAGCTGCCGCAAGCAACAGCGCGGCGGACCGCCGCGGTACGCTGCCTAGCGGACGATGCGCCGAGAGTGGCGCAAGACGTGACTGCAACACCGCAAGTTCTCGCGACCGCCGTTCGGACCACCCTCCTCCGCTGGCGGAGATACGGAGCTTTGAAACTGAGTTCATTCTAGTAACGTAGTTCTATACTGCATTTTTTGGCTTTGAGCCAAGCCTTACGAGGTGGATCGACGTGTTTTTGTAAGTGTAGTATAGTTGTGTGCACATCGTGGACTTACCAGGCACATCGACAACACTGGCATTTAAAGGGCTGGACCTAATAAAAGTTCTTTTCATTCATTCATTCATTCATTCATTCATTCATTCATTCATTCATTCATTCATTCATTCATTCATTCATTATGGTCTGACAACGTCAGCACTCACGTTAGAGTACTTACGTCAGTATTACCGAAACGAAGTGCACTTTACGGTTAATGACGTGAATATCATACGTAACTTTTGTTAGCCTATTACTCGGGGGTCGAGCAACGCTTGAATATAGCTTGCTGAACCATCGGAATACAAATGCCATGTTTATTAGACTGCTATAAAAGCGGAGCCAAAAATTGGGGGGAGCCTTAACCTTCGCCTTTAAGAGTTGAACGCGATAGCGATATCCCGTCCCTACTGCGTACTTCAATCACTTAGTGCATACTATGTAATGGGTAGTATGGTTTAAACAAGGAGAAATTATGCGTGGAAAATGTGGGAAATGTTTTCGAACTTGCTATGCACCCACTACGTGGTGTTAAGGGAATACGCGCAGTAAGGTGTGTGCCGTTTGTAATGGGTGGCTGGCTTTAAACTATGGAATCGTTATGATAGTCACATATTCTGACGCCCGATGGAAATTTACGCTTGTACCACGCAATATTCCTGGGATATTACATGTTATATTGCGACGCCTATATAAAGGACGCTTGCGTTTGCGAAGCATGCAAGTTATTTTCACTAAATTTCCAAGCAGAGGAAGTTATTTTCACAGTACATCCAAGCAGAGGCATGGCTGTGTGGTAGAACACCTGCTTGCCACGCAGACGACCCGGGTTCGATCCTCACTCGGACCTGAAAATTTTTATTATTTATTTTATTTGCATCTTTCTCGATTTTTCGGTCACGGACAAGATGATGATTTTTCGCTCGCAACCAACGACGCCGACGCCGACGCCGGAATTTCTGCGAAACGAGCTCGTTAACGCTATCGCGTTAATATGGAAACAGACGTTAACGAGACATGACGCCTGTATGTTGGAGTTTCTGTGTAGTGTTTATTTGCTTTGATATAATATAGATAGCCGGCACCACAACTACTATTGACGTTGTATAGACATTGCGCCTGCATAAGGTATTTTTCCAAACAGTTTCTAGAACTGGCGTGGCTCTGTTATAGAATACCTGACTGCCACGCAGAATGCCTGGGTTCGATTCCTGCTGGGATCCTAATTTTTATTCTTTGCATTCGTCGGGTCAACGCTGCCGATGTCGGTTTTGCTTAACGCTATCGTATTTAAAGTACCAATGTCTGTTCTCGCCGTTCCTGGGTAGATATAAACTGTCAATCACCTGTGGCGCATGCCCGTACACCACGGCTAGTGGTAAACGGGTATGTGCCACATGTGTCTGGAGAAAAGGGTTTGACGACCTACGCGACAGGAGTTTCACGTTAGTCATGTCATGACCAGGCAGTCATATTCGTACAATTCTCTTAGCCTCCCATGCCAATTTTTGTCTACACCGAGTAAAGGAGGCGACTACGAGAGCACCTAGACGTAAGCGTCTAGATAGATAGATAGATAGATAGATAGATAGATAGATAGATAGATAGATAGATAGATAGATAGATAGATAGATAGATAGATAGATAGATAGATAGATAGATAGATAGATAGATAGATAGATAGATAGATAGATAGATAGACACGCTCAAAGTGTCTTGGGTTCACTAAGAAATGCTTCGCATTTTAAAAGAAAACAACAAGAAAGCCCCCCCCCCCCTCCCCTAGCTACGCTCTTCCTTCAGGCTTGCAACCACTAGTGCAAAGCCGCCATAATTTCTTTTTCTAAAAGTGCCGAATTCCCTTTAAGCAGAACTGAGAAACAAAGCAGTTGCTTGATACTGACATTACGCTTGAGCCTTCAACAACACTAGGCTTTTGGGCAGAGTGCTCATGACATCAGAACATCTCAAACCTGCACTGCAATGATATTGTAGAAGACCTGCTACTTAAGCGCTGCATAGGAGTAAATATTCGATTTGGCTGTTATTTATTTGTAACATACCATTGTAATTGGCTCATTCTTGTCCGACTATTTTATTTGGACCCGTGTTGGCTATACACTCTAAGAAAAAAAAAGTATGTGTGACTCTTTTCGGAGAGTTCTGACTAGCCTCGTATATCACTCTCTTTAAAGAGGCACGGTGACTTTCTTTGTGGGTCAGAGTCGACGAGCTCTAGGAGAGTCCCCGGACCCTCTTAGGAAGAGTGAAAGGAATCGTATGCGAGGGATCACACTACCACTTCAGAGAGAGTCAGACGACTCTTGCCGATGACGTTCCCCTACGTGGGTCAAATGACACCGATCGAAGCGTCAAGCGAAAGCGACCTACGGCTATTTTAAGCTACTCAATTGACTCATGCTCTACTTTTGCGCGACTACTGTTGGAAATAGTGAGGCATTCATTTTAAGCAACTCCAATAACACTTGCCGTCGTGCCCAGCGACTGCAAAAAAAAAAAGAATAGTTCAATTTTAGCATTATTTTAATAAAGTCGTCAAACCAACACACCATTTCCAGTAGAGTAATATATAAAGCGCGAAGAGATGACATCTAATTTCCAATGAAGCAGTTGAGATATTCCTCTTTGAGATGCTTGCATGAGTATAGCCAACCAAAATGTGTGACTGTGATGTGCATAGTGTCATGTCGTGCAAAATGAACTGCAGATATCGTCATCACGTTTCCATATTTATGCCTCATGATTATGAATAAATCAAAAAGTCGTGACGGCTGGAGGAATCGGACTTGTGACTTCTATGTTGTCGCTCCTGTTCAGCGTGAGCAGCCATGAAAAATGGTACCTGAAAAGAAGAACGTGATATCATGATGAGAAATCGGAATCGCAGTAAGACTTTGCAAAACCTACGCAATAAGTGATTTACACAGACATAATGAAGGCTCGCAACAAAACAGCAAATGCAAACAGGCATGGTAAGGAACCGTGTTTTTTGCCGTTATCGTGTAAAACACAACTTCCAAGTAGTAGTTTTTTTAACATGTCACTTGGTGACAAACTTGCAGCACAAGATGATGTGAGCCTCCTTTAAACAACAAACGCAATTGGTTTAGGCTCCTTTGCGTGGGTGCCACTCACCTTTTTTCCTACGTCGTCTTGTCCAACCAAAGGAAATGTAGGACCGACTGCCTCGTTGTCAGGGCGAACGCCGCTATTGATTTCCCCATCACTAGTGGTGAGGCGCCAGACCATAGCGACACCTTCGTTTCCCCGAGAGTGGCTGTCAACTGGAGTGAATAGGCTGGAGAAGTGATCCGGGATTCTGGGAATAACCAACACACAAACACACAGGCTGATTAGTTTTATTTAAACCACCCTTTGTTCAACACACCGTTACTGTACACACATCTGACACGAGTGTTTTGTTTTAAATAAGTTCGCAACAAAAACAAATTTTTCACGTAAAAGAAGGCGGGACCTCGTTTCGCAATAGGCACTGGTTATGCATGAATGAAAGCACTCCTTTTCTGATAAATCGCTTCAAAAAGTGCTTCCAGAATAAGCCCGGCTTTGTGCCATCATATTCCCAGAACCAAGCGCATCCTCCGGCAGTCAGGGGCACGCTGTGAGCGGTTACTCACCGCGTGTTTTACAAACGTAACCCTTCCTTAAATACTCAGTTAAACACATGCTTGCGAGTTCGAGCTGCCGAACGACTCCAACGCGCGCGGACGCCGTCTACGCTGACATCAGACATGACATATGCTAGAATTACCGCACATAGCTACCACAGTCATGTATACTGACTCGATTCTGTTATAAAGCCTAACGTCACGATATACAGTGCGTCTCCGTACACAGACTTTTTTTTTCACGTTTCCACGCTGCCCACTCCAGTATCGATGGAAATGTTATTATGACGTAGACTAAGCGCATCTGAAAACGATATCAAGCACTTTCAGCAGTGCAGACACAATGTGCAATCAGAAGGTAATCGCCCTTGATAAGTGTGTGTGTGGTGTACAATGTGTCCCTCTTTCTCTCTCTCTCTTCCCTTCTCTCTTTTACTCCCTTATCCCCCTCCCCAAGTGTAGGGTAGCAAACTGGACATAGTCTAGTTAACCTCCCTACCTTTCCTATATTTCTTCTCTCTCTCTCTCTGATTGCATCACTAATTTTATGAGCCATGTAATCACTTGCACAACAACGCGCATAGCGGTCTCAACTTGTTAAGTGAAAGGTTTAAATGGACATCTGCAACAGCCCCGGGGACGCAGGCTACTGTTGGAAATGGCTGGCAGCCTACTTCCGCAGAGCTGTTGAAGACGCCCAGCTAAGGCTGTGTAATTATACCTACGAAAGCAATACACTCACCGTTAACAGGCGCACGTTGTCCGTGTCCGCAGCTCCAAGAACATCCCTCACTCCAAGCGTCACTTCGAGCACGGAGCCTGACGTGACCGCCACCGCAGATGCGCATGTTCACTCTAATTCAAAACTACAAGACCCGCGACCAGCGCAACCAACGCAACGCATTCCAAAAGACGGGTAGAAGAGAGAGCAGGCAGAGGAGCGGAGGCGCGGCCGCGCCAGCGGCGTCACTCCGGCGCCGGGGCGAATGGGTGGGCCATCCCACAACGGCGCCGAACGGCAAACGCACCGATGTGTATGGCGTATACGGCGGCGCCTTCATCATGGAAGCAAATCGAAACGCGCTTCACGAGAGTTTGTGACTCCTCTAGAAATGCCAACTCTCTTTCTCTCCGTCTACCTTCCAAAAAGGGGTCAGTGAATACCCGAAGTGAGTCATGGTGTGGTGACCCTCTTTTTGACTCTTTTTTTTTCTTAGAGTGTACAAAAAAGTATAAAGTTCAACGAAAGAACCATTTTACAGCCATGCTGTGCGGCAGAACTAACGACACACTCTTTCCCTGGTATGCCGTCCATTCCTACCGCAGACGAGACCTCAGTAGCCTCGATCTGGCACTATTCGATATTTTTTTTTCAAGAGGGTGTCTCACATTGAGATGGAGATTGATACTGATGAAGACAGCACAGGTGATTGCGATAATTAATAATATTCAACTTATTCGTGTCGCATCCAACGTTCTAACGACACACTTCCTTTTTAAACAAGAAGTGCTTGTTGTTCAAAGAGAAAGTGAAGCATACCGCTTTACTTGTAGTGTCAGTCTCAATGCGACGAACTTTCCGCGGCTGGGACATCTCCCTTGGATACTTGCATGATCTTGGTACTCATCCTTATCGTGAATAGTACACAGAGGCAGCATGACCTTTCTGTTTTGACAGTGCCCGGCGTACAACAAATGAAGGTGAAAGCACCATCATACACTTTCAGAGGTGCTTCTTTTTGCTGAGTGACACTCTGTTGATATTTCAAGCAAAATCCCGCATTTTAGATCTTTTCTTCTTGTGCGTGAACTTGGGAAGTCCTACGCTCTTTACAGGGTTTATATGGTGCAGTTTACAATAAATTTCTTTTTTTTTCGAATGGACCTCTCATCGTTCATCTCAAATGGACCTCTTGGGAACAAAATCACGAAAGGAAGGTAGGTAAGCGTTCAAACATGAAGAGGAGTGGAGGCGGCTATGTTGGTTGTTTTGGCCACGAGATGTCCACCGAGTATGCCCATTAGTTAGTTGGATCTGGCTCACTTAGATTCGAGCGGGTCCATCACTTGGCTCATTGCTGATACGAAAATAATTTTTGAGTTGGTGTTTTTGAAACGGCAATTGACTCGTTTTGATTATAAATGCTTTTTAAATAGAAGAAATTCAGATGTGCTAATCGTCAAATTCTGCTCAGATTCGGCTTCTGCATCTCTGTCATCATGAAAAAAGAAAAACAGAGAGAGAGAGAGATTTCTTAATTGCATTTAACGATCATGTCGGAAGACGTCGCTGCTATCTATTATGTTGCAAGATTTGCGTGTTACAAGAAAAAGGAAGATCATTTTTCAAGCAGTTTATCTGACAAAATTTTAAACGCAGTATTATCGCTTTAACAAAGTTCGCGAAATGATTATGCTTTCTTTTCGCCGATACGCCGGCTGACATTTGCTTGTTATCATGCCATCGCGTATGGTAATACGCCATGCATTCTTGGCTTCTCTCGTTTCTCTATGAAAATGCATTGACAGAGTAACATACATCTGGTAGCCATGCTCCTCCATCTCTTATCAGTTCAGTGCTTCAGTAAGGAGCAGCACAGTGACCTTAGATCGTGACAAACGGACACAAAAAGTGCGAGACCGGGTACTTGACCTAAGAGAGCGTGACTGAGGAGAGGTCACTGCGCAAGCTCAAGAGTGAAACGAACAGGCGAGAAAAAAGAGGTGGAGGGAAGTGGATAGGGAGACGGGGCTTGGCTCAATAGACGAGCGTTTGTACCTGTACCGGACACATCAGGGCAATGTTTGATAGTAACACTCTCCAGCAATAGCCGAGATCGTGCGATCGTGTGCCAAACAAAAGGTCATGTGTTTTACTGCGTACGTTTTATTTAGGCAGCTTTCCCCCCCCGATTTCAGTGCAGATATGAAAAGCTAACATGTGTTCGACCTTGCGATGCCTTCACGAGTCCCTCTATAGGTTCTTGCATTACGAAAGGTATGGTGCTGGGACTTGGGCTTTCAGTTCGTCGATGGACTAGAAAAGAAAGAACAATGACCTTACGCAGTTGGTCCTTATATAGGCATGCTTATTGAATGCAAAGTTGCACGCGAGCTCTCACTCGCAAATACGGACTATGTCCTAATATTTTCTCCTTAGACGACGAAACCTTGACTCCACTTTTCGCGCACGCAATATGAGCGTAAGAGGCTGTAGGCGACAAAGAATTACTGCAGCTACGCTACGACATCCCTCCATCACGAAATAGTAAGCAAGGGTGGAGGGTGTTCATTGCTCCAGTTGTATTCGCTCGGCTAAAATTTGGCGGCGCTATTGTTTTCGCGCATAACCATGCATCATGCCGCAATTGGACCTCGGGGACATATGTTAAATACTTCCTCACAACTCCACTCATCCAGGTGCCCAAATTATATTGCAGCCGCCCTCCTAACCTCTTACAGCACCATATGACGTAGTTGCCACGTGGTGCGCTATTCATGCAGCCGGGAGGTGGCTGTTCCCGTCCTGTACGTGGATGCACAACTGGCCAGCAGCATTACTATGGGACGAATCACCTCTTATTAAGGCTGCCCTAAATTTGCACATATATCACCAGTGTAATAAGGCAGGCCCCCATTTCACGATGCTTATATCTTTGATGTCGTGCCTGCTTTTCCTCCCCGAAGGAACATTTACAAGTTCACAGAGAACTTCTAGGGACAAGCCACATGTGAACGAAGGAGAGAAAACTACTTTAAGGACCTTCGAGATACGTAACCGGCAGCACTTAAGCATGCTTCGCTTCAGAGCGCAAACACACAGAACGAACACTTTCACGCCTAGCTCCACGCTGCGGCACGTATCACGGCTTTTGGTGACACGCTTCGTGACGCGGACACGAGCGCTTGAACGCGACACGGTCTGCAGGTGCTTACAATCGCCACGGCGTATCGCGGCGCACACAGCTGCTCATCCGGAGTAACACATGACGAATTAATAAACAACACACGCATTCGCGTACGCTCTCTGTTGCGGTCAACCACATGCACAAAGAGCTAAAAAAAAGCCGGCAGATCCCACGCACTGTGGGAATCGATGTAATGCGAAACAGCCAGGAAGGAGCAAATCATGCTTTCCATAATTTGCATGTCATGTTTTACATGTTAGGACCTGTCATTTATGTTCGTCATACAGTCACGTTGTGCAATACCAATTTTGGTGTATATCAAGCTAGCGAAGTGGACGCAAGCGCACCATGAGCGTGGCATGTAAATGGCGTTGTGGATGACATGCATGACAAGATTTTCATGTTACCACCTGCCACTTATGTTCGTTATACAGTCATGTCACTCAATACCAAATTTGGTGTATATCAGGCTAACGAAACGGCCGCGAGAGCGCCATGAGCGTGGAATACAAGTCATGTCGCACATGACAAGTCATGTTTTCCATATTACCACTTGCCATTTATGTTCGTCATACAGTCACGCCACTCAATACCAAGTTTGGTGCATATCAAGCTAACGAAACGCCCGCGTGCGCGCCATGAGCGTAGCATGCAAGTCATGTCGCACATGACATGTCATGATTTCCATATTACCACTTGTCATTTACGTTCGCCATACAGTCATGTCACTCAATACCAAATTTGGTGTATATCAAGCTAACGAAACAGCAGCGAGCGCGCCATGAGCGTGACATGTAAATCATGTTGTTCATGACATGCACGTCATTATTTGCATATTACCACCTGTCAATTATGTTCGTTATACAGTCACGTCACTCAATCCCAAATTTGGTGTATATCAAGCTAACGAAACGGCCGCGAGCGCGCCATGAGCGTGGCATGTAAATCATACTTTTCATGACAAGTTATTCATGATTTTCATGATATGACCAGCCATTTATGTTCGTCATGCGGTCATGTTATGCCATACCAAATTTGATATAAATCCCATTAACGATACGGCCAGGAGAGCACAAAGTCGTAGGCGGCTAGATAGATAGATAGATAGATAGATAGATAGATAGATAGATAGATAGATAGATAGATAGATAGATAGATAGATAGATAGATAGATAGATAGATAGATAGATAGATAGATAGATAGATAGATAGATAGATAGATAGATAGATAGATAGATAGATAGATAGATAGATACGCTCAAAGTCGCCGAAGTTTGCTAAGAAATGCTTCGCATTTAAAAGCGCGTACGCAGGTTGCGGCATTGCGGATTTTCATTTCGGCGCGTACTGACTACTTATACTATACCGAGAATACATGTGCATGTAATGAACTCCTTATGTAAAGCGCACTTTCGAAGGATGGTGCAAAAAGCTATGGGGGGGGCACCTAGGTAATTATTATGATGTGTATAAATGCGAGGGCATTACTTGTCCCTGAGTGCGTCGCCGAATTTATAGCTGTGGTGAAATGTTGCTGTGCTCGCCAGCGGTGTTCCACAGAACAGTGTGGATCCTGTTGTATCTAAATTGCTCAGTTCCTTGTTATTTGACGATGCCGCGCACAAAGGAGACAATGATGCACACATAAAAATGACGCAGACACCAGCGCTTGTGTTTGCGTCATTTTTATGTGGGCATCATTGTGTCCTTTGTGCGCTGCATCATCAAATATCATGGCTCACCAAGTAGCCCATCAGTACCTATTAAGTCAGTTCCTTGTATCGTGCACGTTCTTCTTCGGTTTCCGGGGGCGTGAGATGGACGATTGCGCGGCTCCCTCGCATCGAGCACAACGTAGCTTCGCCGCAGCTCGAACCACCACGGCGGTGTAGCCTATACAGTGGTTGGCGCTCGGCTGCTGACCGGAAAGTCATGGATTCGATCCCGGCCGTGGCAGTGAAATTTCATGGAGGCGAAATGCTAGAGGCCCGTGTACCTATAGATTTAGGTGCACGTTGAAAAACACCAGATGATCTTAATTTCCAGAACCCTCCACTAAGGTGTGCCTCATAATCATTCGTGATTTTGGCACGGTAAGCCCGAGATATTATTATACTATACTGCAGCTCGCCCAGTCGCTCCGCAGCCCCTCGCTCTCTTTAGCGTCGTCTAGGCACAATCACCCATCAACGTTTGGTTTGCGTACGTTGCGCTTCGGGGCGCTCGATTTTCCTACAATCGGTTTTCGAACAACCATGCGCACAGTCGCAATGGTGACGTAATCTGCGTGCTGCTTTTCTGCCGCTGCTTTCTGATCATAGCGGCGTCGCACTATGAGCCAAGTATATGATCCCGCCTTAAAAGCACGAAATCAATGGCTTCGACTACTGCTTCCTACACTGACATGAACACAACCGACTTTCTGCATTGCGTCTCCTTCCGCTGGCGATCACACGCACTGAAGAGGCCCACCGGCTTGCTGCCTTTAGTGAATACGCTTATAACGATCCCAACAACGACAAACTTAACTCTCCTTCACGCCACTGCAGATATATATGCTCCGCGCCAACCTTCGCTTCGCTTAGAGTAAGTGCCATGTTTGCAGTGCAGTGAAGATCTCACGCCGTCGCCGCTCAGTGCCAGCCAGTGAGAGGTGAGCGGACGTGCGGTTGCTGGCTCACCCAAAAGTTCGGGGCCGCTCACCGTGACGTATTGTGCGGAGCTGTAGGGCAGCAAACGCGTAAGTATAGGCTCTAAAAGACTTCTTGTTTCCTGGCCACGCTGCGGACGACACCATGTCACCCTATAAGTCAGATATTTATGAGGAACGCATCGAGTTTTCATTTAAAACGTTGCTACGTATTAAAATTTTGAGACGCTAACGATAAAATTGTCCAATAACTACGATTAAAATTTCGTGGCATGCCTCGTGTGTCATGACGGTAATCAAGCTCTCATAATCGCGCGTCAGGGAAGCAAAATATTACAGCGAGGCTGTCAAGCTCTCGTTATGCCCCGTGGAGTGGCCCTGAAAACTGTCATCATCATCAACCGGCACGCGATACCTTCGTCCTCCTCTTCATCCTCTGATTCACTCCCGGAACACGTGCGCCATTTTGTCCGGCGAGAGATGCAACAACTCTGATGGCGAGAGAACGAGTGCACAGAGAGAAATAAGGAGAGAAAGAAAGAAATAGAGATAAAGAAAGGAAAAGAGACAAAAAAGTAGAAGGCGAGAGAACGGGTACAGAGGAGAGAGAGAGAGAGAGATAACGAAACAGAAAGAGAGAAAGCATGAACGACAGAGAAGGAAATAGACTCAGAGAGAAAGAGATAGAAAGAAACAAACAAAACAAAAAAAGACGAAGAAGAAACAGAGAGCAAGCATAGTCATGTATAGTGTGGTATTGCAGGGGGTGGGAAAGGGAAGGGAAGGTGAGGGGGGGGGGGAGAGGAGGAGGGCAACGCCACCACCTCCGCTGCTTCCTCAGTCGTCGTACCACAAGTGCGTAGCTGCCTCAACTTTTTTCTTAATATGTCTAAATAGCCTGTACAACCTCTCTTTTGAAGATTTAGAAACTAAAGCGGCCCTTTAGATGTTAGTTGCTTACTTAATGTTAACTCATTGTAGCTTATAGCCCCATTATTATAGGCCCAGGTTATAGCTCGTATGATATTCATTTGCATTTATAAGCTTGTACCTAAGCATATAAATGCCCACTTGAAAATTTTAAAGCTTGGGAAGTGGGGATGATTCGTAAACACAGATGAAAAGATGAAGCGTTTAAATAATGTGTCATAAGTAGCCTATTTGCTCTAGATTACTTTAATTAGGACTGTGGGTTTGTTTTAAGAGTTGATTTGTTATAAGCTCGCATTTTGGCAGCAAATAACGCCTAATGGCAATGGTGGCTTAACACTGATAATTAAATTTTAATGTGGTAATCCTGTTAGTTGGACTGCTAGGTAACTCTACGGGGCTTTTTCTCGGCCGCCCTTGCTGTGAACGTTTTCTTGCAAAAACGGTTATTTTTTTTATTCCACATGTTTTATAATTGGACACTGTCGTCGGTGAAATGCATCGTAAAATAGAGATTTTGCAAATAGAGAGCTTACTATGTGTCGCTAGGTCGGGCAACGCACTCACTAAGGTGAGTGCGAAAAACAACGCACTCAACCGTCTCACCGAATGCACGCCACATCTTCAACATCCCGTGACCAACTAATCATCATCCTCCTCATCAGCCTGACTACGTCCACTGCAGGGCAAAGACCTCTATCATGTGTTGCCAATCAACCACGTCTTGTATTTGCTGCGGCAACTTTATCCCCGCAAACTTCTTAATCTTACCAGAACACCTAACTTTCTGGCTTTCCCTCGCGCGCTTGCCGTCTCTTCGAATTCAGTCTGTTGCTCTTAATGATCCGCGGCTATCTTGCCTACGCGCTACATGTCCCGGCTGCGCCCATTTCTTCTTCTTGATTTCGACTAAGATGCCCATAACAACCTTCTGTTCCCTGAACACTCTGCTCGCATCTTGTTAAGGTTGCGCCTATCATTTTCCCAACTAATGTCCGTCTCTAAGGCAGTGCGAAACAATTCAGTGAAGTCACATGCGCCGCATCCTGACTGTTCTCGTCTGTTGTAAACAGCTAACGCACCATCCAAAAACGCTGTTTCAGTTAGCCACGACAGGCCCGTAGCCAGGGGGGGGGGGGGGGGGCCCTAGGGGGCCCGGGCCCCCCCCCGAAATTCTGATGGAAGGGGGTGTTTTACCCAGGAAAAATAATAAAAATAGGAGTTTTTCACGGCTTTCAACAAGTGCCCCCCCCCCCCCCCCCCCCGAAAAAAATTCCTGGCTACGGGCCTGAGCCACGAGATCACAGTTTGAGATTGAAGCGCTGGACCGCAAGAGTGCGTAATGAAGGCTTTCCAGGAGAATAATACGTGGAACACTAATTAGTTCCAGAGTCCATTTTGGAGGCCTATATATATATCCTGGGCGTAATTATGCTTTAGCCAGCCTACAATTAAATGAAAGTTCACTACAACGGCTGTGATTTCCGTTTCGTAAGCGGGACGTACGCCTTTAAGGTGTTAATTGAAGAGACAACCTACGAGCACCCTGGGTTGTTTACACTTGATCGAAAACATCAGATCGTCCATCTTCCCTCGTATATCTTCCCCGCCTCAATAAATAGTCTCCACCTATACTAAATTTCTTTTACATAGCTTCCGGTCAGCCTACGCCGGAACACAGCGTGCATGGAGGACGAGGATGCGGGAGCATGTACTTCAACATGGCTAAGGCTCCACGAACCGAACCGAAACTGTTGAGTCGTTGCGTGGATAATATTAGCCGTGCGTACGCGCGCCAAAGTGCGTGTCGTTCACGCGCCTGTCGCACGCCCACCTATGGCGCCGAATGTTAAATGATGCTTTTGTATTGCGAAACAATCGCTGTGGAATGCGGAAGGCAAAATGAAGAATGACCGCGCATAGGATAGAAACAATGTCACCGAAGTGTTATAGATACCAGCACACATGCAAAGGGTGGAGCGCGAAACTATCATCCTCTTTGCTGTCCCCCCACAGTCGCGTGTCTTTGAATAGGACCCTTCGTGGAGTCACCGGCAGCGGCGAAGAAAAAGAACAGAAAGTAAAAAAAAAAAAAGAAAAGAAAAAGAACCTATCTTCACTTCTAGATTGACTCTTCGCCTCCCACTTCACTGCGAACAAAGAGAGACTCCTGAGTTCGCTATCTACTTGATGCTTCAATGCCGACACCTCGCTCCTCTGTTCTGATCATCAAGGCTCGTCGTTTCTTACTCTTTTAAATGGCGTTGCCGCTTTTAAACAGCGCAGAAAACATTTCTGAATTTTTGTGTGTCTCTTCTCGTGCTGTCGACCCGCGTCTTATTTCCAAGCTCCCTTTCATTGCTCGATGGTAGGGTGGTGCAGCGGCCATTCTCTAAGAAAGGACAATAGCATGCGGCGTTCCCCAAGACACAACAGCGAAGAAACCCCGCCGCTCTTTCCTCGCGCCATCCTGCTCTATGGTGCAGACTTGATGAATGGCAGCCGCCAAGGAAGGTTCGCCCGCGTTCCGATGCTTCGTCTTCTCATCTCCACCGCGGAAGCAACTGGTGCGTCTGAAGTGTGTTATGAAAACGCTATTAAACTGCACACATTATATTACTAATAAGGCAAGTTTGAAATATATTATTCTGTCATTCTCACAAGCATATCTTACGCCTGCTTTGCATTTTCTCCTCTATTTTTTGAACAGGAGTACATTTTTCGAACAGCAGTATGTGTTCGAGCACAATCATATTTTTTTTGTTTTGTTTTTTTTTTTCATGAAAGAAAAGAGGGAGAGAGAAAGAAGTTCCCTGGGCGAGCCACCAAGTTATTATTTGACATTCGAAGCAGCGCATCCTTTCAACATTCTTCGTGTTCTATACACTTAAATAAAGTAATAACTTCCGAAACAAGGACATCATATGACTACATGGTTGCAATGCTTATAGCGACGTAAGAACTGATAATATTTACGACTGCAATGGAGACCTTGGATAACATAAGACAATGGGAACAAAGATGTGCACGTGACTCCGGAGTGAAAATGTGAGCAACATGCAATGTTTCCGGCACCGTTATCTGAAAATCTTGAAACGCCGGTCATAATCATCATCGTCATCACCATCAGCCTGACTACGCCTACTGCAGGGCATATGCCTCTCCCATGTTCAGCCAATCAACCCGGTCCTGAGCTTGCTTGCGGCCACGTTGTACCCGCAAACTTCTTAATCTCATCTGCCCACGGAGGTCAATCGCGTCCTCCCCTTCTAATGATTTTTAAATGCGAAGCATTTCTTAGCGAACTTCGGCGACTTTGAGCGTATCTATCTATCTATCTATCTATCTATCTATCTATCTATCTATCTATCTATCTATCTATCTATCTATCTATCTATCTATCTATCTATCTATCTATCTATCTATCTATCTATCAGTGGCGTAGCCAGGAATTTTGTTCGGGGGGGGGGGGTGCTCGCATGTGAACACTATATATATATATATATATATATATATATATATATATATATATATATATATATATATATATATATATATATATATATATATATAGACTTACGAACGAAAGTCTATGCAACTCAGGAAACGCAGTACATTTTTTGGAACCCATTCGCAACAGGGTACGTTGTTTAAGTGGCATTCTAGTACCACGGCGCTTTTTCATCCTGTGGCAGTGCTAGTACTACCGAAACTTTGCATTTCGCGCTTAATTCTACTAACATGACGTTGTTGCATCACACGTTTCCTGAGAAGAAGGCCCTCATAATTTTCCTCTCCAGCTGTTCACCTTAACAATAGTTCTACCAGGATCTAGCACGCACCGCAATCGTCATGTATTTTTGCATGATTACTGGAAATAAATCTTATTACGACTTTCGAATATGAAAGCTTCACGTGGGAAAGTTCGTATACTTACGTTACAATTACTAGATCATTTAAGTTGAGTCATGTGGAGAAGCCATTTAGAAAACACAAATTGATTACTGAAGATATAAATTATAATAGAAAATAATGCCATAAATTTAAATCTGGCTATATGTTGTTGTGCATTTGCATGTTCCGGTTTTTCAGCTCGTGTTTGGAGATCCATCTACATAATCGATCCAGCAGAATCCACTACAAACGTCAGAATTATATTAGTTTCGAGAAGCTAATTGATCAAAATCTGTTGAAAACGGTGATCGAATCAATTTTTCATGCTGTGTGCGCATGTTTTTTTGCCCGCTATACTTCGCACTGTTAGAATAAACTCGCCCGCGAAATCTGCCAGCTTACTATTGAAGAAAACAATAACGAAGAGCAGCGTTACGCCTAGCAGACTTACGTACATATATGAGCTTTGTCATAGACAGAGTGATCAAGTTTACCTTCTGGTAGTGCATATTGTAACGCAATACTACGTAAGTTTGTCTACCCACCAGACAGTTTTATTCACCTTTCCACCTGACGTCCCACTAAAAATATACTGCTACGCTCTCTTAGAAAGTGCAACTAATAGCATTTATTTGCATGAAAACTAAGCAAGCGTTCACACTGATTGCGGACCTTAATAATGCGTGGTGCATGTATTGCTGCGATGAACTGCCGGTGAGAGAAATTATGACCTGTTTCTCTGAATGCAAACGAGTGACTAGAACCAGAAGTGAAATGCAAAATTTCCTTGGGAATATAGGATGCTACCTGATGCTACTTACACGGCGCGATGTTTTGCGAATGAGTCCCTATCATACTGCTTCGTTTCCAGAGTTGTATGGACATCCATTCACGTGCTTTATGAGATATTAGGGAGTTTTCGAATAGCGTACGCAAAGCTTTGCGTTTGCGTTTGCCGCAACTGCGCATGCGTCGTACGCTAACCGCTTGCGGACCCCCTTAAGTGACGGAAATAGCGGGCGACCGCAAGGACCGCAAAGCTTTGCGTACGCTATTCGAAAATTCCCTATTAACTTTTTTACGCAGGACCTGTCAACACCACTTATCCCAAAACATTACACTACTGAGTCACGAGACAACGTAGCTCACATAAACAGCTGTGGTTCTATGGAATACACGTTAAATATAGATTTTTGTTGAGCTCGTGATACTCGCATTTATAAAAGACAAAAATATACAAAGGAAAGAAAAATTTCAAAGCGCAGGCCACCGAGGTGGTACAGTATAGTTACGGTGCTCGACTGCTGACGCGAATGATGTGGGTTCCATACAGGCCGCGGCGGTGGCATTTTTATGGAGACGAAGTGCTTGAGGCCACTATAAGTGCGCGAGCCTCCTTGATTTAAATGCTTGTTAAGGAACACAAGCGCTAGAACTTTTCGTAGTCCTCCACTACGAAGTGCCTGATAACCATACCGTGGATGTGGGCGGGTCAAGCTCCACAGATTATTATTATTAGTAGTATTGCAAAACGCCGGGCTAACTCGGCTCGAAATAACAGCGCGGTAGAAACAGAACTATTCTACCCAGATCATACATATGTGGCGCTTTGCTTCTAAAAAGGCCAAGTCCGCTTTAACTGAAACTGAAAAAAAAAAAATGCTAAGGACAATATGGTCGGGCCAGCTGCAACATTTTTTTTTTCGCCAGTGCGCTCATGTCTCCAAAATACCTCAAATCTATATTGCGGCTAAAATCTATGTAGCCTACTATCGTCAGTATTCCTGAGTAAAATCTGTATTTGGCTTTTAGAGATTGTAACATTTCACTTGGGCTTGACTTAGCTCGTAAAAGAAGTCTACATCGCAGCAAATGAATGATACAGCAATATTTTGAGACAACATTAACACCATGCTTGTGATTCCGTCGGTGCCGCCTTTTGTTACATTGGCGTAACGACGATAACTAGACTTGTAGAGCGAGTGGTCCTGCCAGGAAAAATGCGTACCATTCTGGACTGCCGACCGCGTTTTGTCGTTCTTGGCATCTTGAGGGCCTTCAGAAAAATGTTTGTTTGTTTGTTCGTGTATTTATTTGTTTGTTTGTTGCCTGAAAACTGTTTCAGCTCTTCGTCATCTTCTTAGCTCATTTCATTTCACGCCGTTTCGGATCGCTTCTTCTTCAAGGAATAGAGCGGTGCCCAATATCTTCATTTCAGTTGTCTTCTATTTCAAATATACCGTCTCAGAGTGAAAGAATTCCATGATATGGAGCGCAAAGGTTGTCGAATGAAAGTAATATAGGAAAGCTACTAGGACCCAAATGAAACAGATTGGACCCGGTCACATTGGTTGTTTTGGTCGTGTTTGTTGAAGCAGCACTGATTTAATGGATCTGACTCAGTTTGATCCAAGCAGATAAAGGATTTCGCTGATGTTCTTATTTCAAAACTGTCTTTTTTAGTTCACGTTACGATGAGGAATTGTTCCATTTTGATTACAATTCGTTTAAAAAAGAAATATACTTTGGCAAGTTTTACGTTCCCGTGAAATTTAGCCCTTTTGTGATTTTGTTCTTTAAAAAAAAGACGCCACATACAGTGGAACCCTGGTGATACGATCACGGCTCGTACGAATTTCGGGGTGATACGAATTTGTCGGTGGTCCCGGCCAAGGCCCATTAGCCTTCAATGTAATGGAGTGCGGTTGTTGCGAACCGATTTTCACCCCGCGACGTTTGATACGAACGTAAGCTACCACTCAGGTACAAACAGGTGGTGCCCGTGCTGTCGCGGAAGACAAGGCACTGACGCGGCACGGGAACGGGAACCCTAGCGCGGGCATGCTCGCGCACCTGCACACACTCCAATTTACACAGGAGGCTCCCGAATTTCGAGCAAACCTCCCGATTGTGCAGGAACAGATCTCCTGAAAAACGTCCCCAACACCATCGCGATAAGAAAATAACAAGAAATTCCAGTGCTTCCAAAATGTTCCGGCCTTCAACAATCGCGTGCCGAGCGTTCGTTAGGTCACTTTCGCTGTACTGTTCTGGTGTCACGTTAAAACGCGTAATATGACTTGGAAAGGGCTACTATAGCTGTCACGGGTCACAACACATCTGGTTCGCTAATTACACACGCGCCTTATATTTCCAAGTACGTACGATCATTGACATCTAAAAATTTTATTGGCAATCATTCAGAGCAGTTCATGACATTGCTGCGGCCCTGAGAAACAATAAACGAAAACATGCGCCAGCTTTCTCTTGTCGCATACTAATTTTCCATGTTTTCTGGTGATACGAATTTCGGATGATACGAATATTTTTGGTGACCCCGCGAGATTCGTATCACCGAGGTTTCACTGTATATAGCACAAGACAGTCATCATGCTTTGGCCGAAAGAGGGCTGTTCGAAGCACCCTATCACCGTTAGAAGGAAGTAATTTTGGCAAAGCAGGATTGCTAGTACATTGCTAGTCTCCTTAGCAGCGTCGTCGATGTGGATTCGCTTCTAGGACAGGGAAAAAAATTGGGTGTGTTCCGAAGATTGACCTAAAAAATGTCAGCTCACTGGCAACACTGAATACATCAGAGCAACATTCGGGTCAGAGTGGTCAGTTAAGGAGCAAATCAAGGGTGATCTCCCCCCACCCTTACTTATCCACTGGGGGATGCACCCCCCCGCTGATCGGCGTACCCTAGCATCCCAAATTAGTAGATGCCTTTTGTTTTAAGAATATAGTGCATTGCCGAGACAAAACACGCGGCCCTCGAACCCCTTGCTAGCGGCCCGCGCCTTCAGACAGAATAGCCTTGAGAGCTTGTTAAACAGTATTCGCATTATTTTCTCGCCTACTACGTATAATAGCTCTTTGTTCAGGCAAGCCATGGAGGCGGGACTGGTCTCAAGTATTTGTGCGTGTGCGCGAGGCACCCCATACCCTCATGATAAGTTGCAACATCGCAGTGAAACGAAAACTCCGTATTTCACAATCCGCGTCCAGATTTTAGTCAGTCTGCAAATCAGTATCCATATGTTTTCCGAGACCTGACGTCAAATACCATTCTGAAGTGACCCATGCAGGAAATGATTTCTTTATTCTTTCAAGAAGCAACGTTTGGTGACAATTTAATTCAAACTCTCTGCCCCCCCCCCCCCCCCCCTCGGAATCCACCATCTTCACTGTCCTCCCAGCGCTTGTGGTACTAAATTTCGTTACTGCGGCCCGCTAGTTGAGGTTTGTTGGAGGCCCCTTCTATATATCTTAAGCCAGAGCGTCCTGCGTGTCAACAATAGTTACTCCTTCGCGGTGACAGGGCTAAAATGGCAATAAAAGGCACTACGCCTTCTTTTGCAGAATATTTCTTGTGGTATCATGCGCTACACAGCCATATACAGGACCGCCAGTGGTGCGCCATGTTCACACCGAAGTGTCTTTTCGACTGCGAAAATTTTTTCTGGATTTTTTCTAAAATCATCTTGGACTTTAGAAAAAAATCCAGGATGATTTTCAGCGCAGCTAGCTCTTTTGGTCGGTGATACACAATACGAAAAAATTTCGGGGGGGGGGGGGGCTGAAGCCCTATAAGCCCCCCCCCCCCCCCTGGCTACGCCCCTGCTATCTATCTATCTATCTATCTATCTATCTATCTATCTATCTATCTATCTATCTATCTATCTATCTATCTATCTATCTATCTATCTATCTATCTATCTATCTATCTATCTGCTTACGTCTGGGTGCTCTCGTAGTCGCCTCCTTTACTGGGTGTAGACAAAAATTGGCATGGAAAGGGTAAGAGGATTTGATGAATATGACTGTCTGGTCATGACATGAATAACGTGGAAATCCTGTCGCGTGCGTCGTGAAACCCTTTCCTTCAGACACGTGTGGCACATACCTGTCTACCACTAGCCGCGGTGTACGGGTATGCGCCACAGGTGATTGACAGTTTATATCTACCCAGGAACGGCAAGAACAGACATTGGTACTTTAAATACGATAGCGTTAATGAAAACCGACATCGGCAGCGTTGATCCGACAAATGCAAAGAATAAAAAATAGGATCCCAGCAGGAATGGAACCCAGGCACTCTGCGTCGCAGTCAGGTATTCTATAACGGAGCCACGCCAGTTCTAGAAACT
>JALIZH010030946.1:12500-385000 GCA_030522465.1 Rhipicephalus appendiculatus | reverse complement strand
TCTCGATTTTTCGGTCACGGACAAGATGATGATTTTTCGCTCACAACCAACGACGCCGACGCCGACACCGACGCCGAATTTCTGCGAAACGAGCTCTTTAACGATATCGCGTTAATAATAATAATAGTAATAATAACCCATTTTCATTTATAACCTCAGAAAACGCGGACGTCGGCTTCTTTGTATGCCAGCATTCGGCGTGCACCTTACTCCGGTCAGAATAACGAAGACAATAAAAGAGAAACACATAAAAATTCAATACAAAAAACAAATTGCAAGCCATACAAACGGTATCTCTGCCAGTGTATTATTACCATAAGCACGGTCTACAAATTTGGCCTACTGAACGGTAGCAAAAGTCCACGAATCGTTCTCGTGCATAAATGATTGCGATATCGAAATTCGCACGTTATTTATTAGAAACACCCCTTACCGTAGGCGTGCCTAGTCTAGCTTTACATGTACGCGCTGTAATGTAAGCCTTAAAGCCTGCGTTAAGGAAGTTTCATTATACTGGGCGTCATTGCGAATAAAAGTTAGGGCTAGGGTTAGCTAAGAAATTGGTAAGGAAGGTGAGAGTCACGTTTTCGCGAAGGTGCATGTACCAGTTAGGTGCGCTTCGAAGTTGTATTGCTAGAACTGTCGGGGTGAAAATTTCACATTTGCGCAAGCAATCAATAGTGATTGTGCTGCGCTTCAGCCTACGCCCACCTGACCGGAATAATGAAGTAAGAAAGCAGGCTTCAGCCATTTGTTGAATGAAGCAGTCCATATTAAAGAGAGGAAGGCGGAAGGAGAGGCTTCGGCTTGCAGATGGCAGTGTGGGCCGTAATCTGCTGCCACTGCCCAGATTCGTTCGATCCAAGGTGGAACAAGGGAGCTCAGGGTACGCCTTCAGAACGTGGAGAAAACGACGAAAACCACTCAAGAGAAATCCGACTCTTCCAAGGAAGTGGCGCGTTTTTGGAAATCGGAAGTAACACATATGACCTTTTATTTGGGGATTGAAGATGTGGTATACTGGCATCGTGGTTCAAAAGGAAGGAATAACTGTAGCAAAATATCGAGTGAAGTAAGCAGTGCATGTTGAATAGATTAAGGCTCGGCAAAATGCGCCAGAAGTTTACAAATAGCGAATATTTGTGAAAAGTTTTATTCAGGACCGCAAAGCATCAGAACAGGAGCTTTCCTTTGGGTACAAGGTATGCGGTCCATAAACATGGCCACCTTCTCGCTCTTCGGAAGTTTAAGAAGAAAAGTACTGAGTGTCTCAAATACCTCATTTTGCCCCAGTCCGCCGGCAAAACGAGACAACGTCAAAAAAATATGTAGTTCAGCTCCTGCACTAGAAAAACTTGAAGCTCATTCCACGAGCATCCCCGTAGTCTTCACGAACCCACTCTTAAAACTCCCCGAATGTCATGGGTTCCGGCCGCGGCAGTCGCATTTCTGACAGAGGCGAAAACGTTAGAGGACCGTGTACGTAGCTTTGGGTGGATGTTAAAGAACCCTTGGTGGTTAAAGGTTCCGGAGCCCTCCACTACGGTGTGCCTCATGGTCATATCGTGGCTTTGGCACGGAAAACCCTAGCAATTATCAAGTTTCGTGTAGGCTTCTTGTAATACTAAGCTGTCGTAACACGAGCGCTTTTCGCCAACTAAGCTTTATTGATGAAAATCACGACGAACTTATCTGCACTCCAAGAAATCTACTCAAAGGAAAAAAAAAAAAAAAAGAAACGTACGTTGGGTCTTTCTGCCAGAAAACAATGATGACAGCCTATTCCGCATGGTTTCTTTGGGTTGTCGCATCGTTCGTGGTGTATCCCGATCGTGAATGACCTGCGGCTATCACAGACAACTAGTATTCTTCATAAGAAAGTGGCGAGCGGCTAGTTTTCTGAAAAGGAAATCTAAGCAAGCCAGATAACAATTATTCCTGCATCAGGATTGGTCCCCAAAGATTCAATTTTTTTTTTCACATATGGGAAGGCAACAAAAACGAAAACGGGATATAGTGGGACGTGCCCAACTTAATTGACATTCTTTATTGCGCATTGCCCGTTGGTGCGAGAAAAGATTGTGGCGTACAGTAGTCTTACCTTCTTTCTCGCTGACTGCACTTTTCGTCACGTCAAGTGAAGCAAAATGGAACAGCAGCCCCTTAAGTAAGAACTTGTTGTTGGGCAAGTTGGTGCACACTTAACATCGTGATTTTTTGCGATAAAAAAGACGAACGCGTGTGAGAAGACAGGCGCCACTAACAACAGTTGTTAGTAGCGCCTGTCCTGTCTTCTCACATGTGTTCGTCTTTTTTAGCGCAAAAATCGCGATGTTAAGCACCTTAAGTGCACGCGTCGGTCGCTTGTGTTGGTTCTCAAGCGGAGGTGTGTCACTGAATTGGTTAACGCTGGTGGGGCCCCACAACTGTTTGGAAATAATGGAACGTCAGACATTGCGCTCAATGAGTTGCTTTTTTTGTGCGTCAGCTGAAGCTCTAAGGACTTCCGTTACTCCGAGACATAAGAGGCTTTTATTAACTCATCGGGAAGACTCATTTGAAAGTTATGCTTTACATTCGAGCCTCCCATAGATGTAATACTGTGTTTGGGACAATATATATCATTAAGGCCTGCGCACTATGGTTTTATATCCCTTCCATGCCTGCGCGATCGATGCAAGTTATGTGGCCACCGATGATGATGATACCTTCATTGACGTGCGCTTTTCAAACGAGCCGGCGACAAATAGTCACTTAGGCTATCTGATGTAATCAGGCTTTACATCCATCGCATGTCTAGCATTATGGCCACGTATTCATGATCTTCCTAGTCTAACGTCCCTACTTCTATGTCGCACGCTCAACCACGCTTCTCATGGCTAATATTCTATGAACTTCGTACCAGGGTTTTTTTCACGAATACACTAAACGACTTTTGCTTATTTCTACCGGCAGCCGGTCATTACTTTCATCCAGTTAACCCCCCAACTGCGTATGAAAGGTGAACGTTGGGTGAATGTCTTGAATTTTTCATTATAAGTGCTGAGTCATTTCCGAAACACCATAAAGCAGGAAACTGACAGATATCACTTATCTTGCTGTGAATTATTTGCTGTGGTATACATCAGCGCCCGAACAGTCAGGCCGGACCTCAAATCGCAAAGTACTGCCATTCGTGGCATGCAGACATTTTGTCGTAATTCATTTTTCTGCCAAATTTTAAACTTTCAGCCTTCTTCGTTCACATTATTCGAATCTAGCTTACCATCTCAGTTTCTCTCACGCAGTTATTGAGGAGTGCTGATTGATTATATATGAAGTATCAAAAACCCGGTGCCTGGCTGTTAACTTTGTTCATATATAACCTTCATTCCGTGTTCCCGCTTATGAGATACAGATATTTGTGCTCTTTAGCCGCCCCTTTTTCTTTCATGTTCATGTTCCTTGCTTACAAATTAAACCTGCCTTACACTTTTAATTAGACGCCTACCCCACATATCACCTTGCGCTATCTCATTATGTACTTTTATCACCGGTCCCACATTCGAATCTGCTTACTGACTTTGCATAAATACCGAACTGTGAGAATACCTCGGAGTTTCAGCTTATAGCTACGTATGCAAACATTGTCACGGATACATTCGCTCCTTTCCGAAGTCCTGGCCCGATATACAGGGTGTTTTTTTCTTGGACAATAATTATTTTTTTAATAGAAAATACTATGGCAGTCAGGCATCTATCGTCATCGCACACGAACTCTACGTAGAGGCGGAAATACTTTGTCGCACCTAAATCTGTTTTGAAACGATTAATTAACAAGAACTTTCTAATTAGCTTCCCGACTTATTAACTTCAGGGCAGTTTATAATGAAAAGCTGTAGGACGTGACAGCTTATGACATACCTATTTTATAACCCAGAAAACGCACGTCATTTGAGATATTCCTAATAATCGGAATTTCAAGGCCCCGATCGAGCCATGTCAAAACTGAAACCCGGCGGTAATGCTGCCGCTCTGTACCGTAGGACCGAAACTTCGCGTCACAAACTTTCAAAAAAAGGCGGGTCAGAGTGACACGTGGTAAAGAAAAACGGCAAGTCTTTTCACATACACAAGTGGACCCGTTAGTCATTGCGTTTACTGTTTTTTTGCTGTCTTTTGCAGTAACATTTTTCGAAAATGGAGTTCGAACTCCCTGTTGGTGGATCTGGTTAGGTACGTATAATGTTTTCGTTCTGGCCAAAGCTTGTGTAATAACGTCGACTGTATAACTCATCTACTTGCTTCCAGTGCCCTTAGAATAGCAGGATTTTTTACTTTAATATTTATGTAATTCTTTGCGTAGTTTTATCGGCACTGTTTCCTTTTTTCTGGTTCTTATTCCACCGAAGCAGTGACTATACGACATGTAATAGCAATTGTTTTGGTTCCCTTTTATTCTCAGGCTCCGGCTCACGTTCTTCTATAGTTTGTTTTATGTTCTTATTTCACATCCTTTTTTCTCTTTCCACTCCAATCATTTTAGCAGTGTATGTCTTATGTGATGCTGCATGACGTTCAGCAGTTCTTTGTAATCCCAATCTGCTGTAGTAGTTTTATTTTTATGTGTTTTCCCACCATGCCTCAGCTATTTGCTTTGCATTCACTTTTGAGCTTTTCGACACTGCTTCCTCCTTTATTACATCGGCATCACTTTCAAAGTTTATGCTTATACGTACGTTTGTAACCGCCACAAAAAACTACTTTTTCTTCTTCATCTATGATTATTCGGTCAGTAGTTCGTAAGCCATCCATGGCACTAAGAGAAAGCCTACACATGACTGCCTGAATCCGCATTTCCAGGTTACCTGTCCATGACATTCTCTATTAATTAATAAAGGTTTCGATTCCTTGCGTAAATCACAGTCTTAAGCATTTATAACCGCTACAGAGACTAATTTTCATTGTTCATGCATGATTATTCGGTCTAGTTGCTCGTAAGCCATACATGAAACTCCGGCAAAGCCTACACATGGCTGCCTAAATCCGCACTGCCAGGTTACCAGTGTATCACATCGTCTGTCATTAACACGGAATTCAGTTTCTTGTGAAAATCAGACATTACAAACGCTTGCCATCAGTTTATAGGACTAGAATCGCCGCGTTAACTAAAAACACTCCATCGCTGGTGTTGCACGTTAAAGAACACCAGATGGTCCAAATTTCCGGAGCCCTCCACTACGTCGTCTCTCATAATCATATCATGGTTTTGGGACGTTAAACCCCAGATATTATTATTATTATTATCCATCGCTGGTGCTAGTCTCTGCCGTAACTATGTGTTCATAAATGCCCTAATCCGAGCCATATCTTTTCTTCCTTCTCATGTGCAGCTAATATATAAGTGCTCTTTACATTTCATTTTTCATCTTTTTCGAGTTCAAAAGTAGGAATAAAGATTAACGGAAGAATACCTCAGCAACCTACGATTTGCAGATGACATAGTGTTCTTCAGCAATGATGGCGACGAAATCGGAACAAATGATTGACCTAAACCAAAAGAGCATTAGAGTAGAAGTAGATATAAACATGCCGAAGACAAATATAACGTTCAATGCGTGCAGAAGGAGAAAAAGTTCACGATTTGCAACGAACCTTAGTCCGTACAAGAGTATGTATACCCAGGTCAATTGCTAACAGGGAGTCTACTTTTAAAATAAATTCATCGAAGAATAAGGATGAACAGGAGTGCGAACCTCAGGCATTGCCAAATCATTACAGACAATCTGCCGTTGGCTTTAAAGCGAAAAAGTGCACAATCGCTGCACACTACCACTTCTAACATTTGGCGCTGAATCTTGGAAGGTAACGAGGAAATATGAGAATATGTTAAGGGCCACGCAGCGGGCAACGGAACAGGAAATGAAAGGTGTAACATTAGGAGATCTGAAGAGAGCAGAAAGGGTCGGGAACAAACGGAAGGTAGCCGATATTTCTTGACCAGAAGGGGACATGGGCCGGCCAGAGGATGCGTAGGAGAGAGAACAGGTGATGAGTTAGAGCAACGGAATGTATACCAAGGTATGGGAAGCACAGCCGAGGACGGCAGAGAACTAAATGGAGTGACAAAATTGAGAATTTCGCAGGCATAAAATAGCATTAGCGGACTCAAGATGGGGAAACTTGGAGATCATTGAGAGAAGCCTTCAACCGACAATGGATATCATATTTCATGTTCATTACAGCTAATTATAATGGTGACGTGTGAAATTATAGCAATTTATCCTGCTTTCGACCAACAGGCATGTTTCTGTAAAATCACACGGTCTTTATACTGCTCTTTGTGCGGTGTTTTTTCCTTCACTTCTTGAATTTTAGCGATACTGTTTGCTGGGGTATCGCTACATTCAATATTTATTCAACTTTTCTGAGTGCCTGAGACACGCCTGAAAACGCAACCGCCGTCTTGAAAATTGATGTTCACTGCCTGACACAACAATTAAGTACAGAAAAAAATGCAACACTTTCGCAGAAATGGCAGCAGGCCCATATTAAATTAGTTTCCACACCCAGCAAAGCCTCCTTTCACAACCTGAGGCTGATATAACTGACATTGTGTGTCAGGTACCGTAGCGCTACCGTAGCGCTCCAGCGCGTCTGTGAATGAGCATATCGTCGCGCTGAGTCCACATGGTTTAACCGGAAGAACAAAGAAATCCTTTGTGTAAACTGCGAAAATTAGAAGCAAAATGCAATGTCTGACGAAAGGGGTGACAGCCAGTGAAATAGAACAATAAAGCACTACTACCACCACATAGCTTAACATATAGTAACAAATAAAGAACAATGATACAACACAGAAATGCTTAGAAAAGACTTGCAAAACAGAGAAATAAGATATCCTGACGAAGGAAGCATCAGCTTCGCTGTTTTCACGACTTTTCCCGACTGTAGAGGCTCGATTTCTTTTTTTAGCATACGGCCCCGATCAGCTTTGGCCAAATTCAGTCAGATATCATAAAGCTTTCTGCAAGAGGCACTTTGCAGGGTTCGGCTATCGCACCTATCCTTTTTAACATGGCCACGGTAAAGCTACCACCAATCCTAGGCAAACTTTCAGGCGTGCAGCGCGCCCTGGACGTCGGTGGTGCCATAATCGGAATTACCACATGGTCGAACGGCACAGCCCAGGAAGTGCTGCAGGAAGCCGCAAGGCCTAGCTTAAGGAATGTCTTTGACGTAGCGACCACTTGTGTAAGCAAAAAGTAGGAGCTCCTGCTTGTGTTCAAAAACGCAATAAGGTTTAAAATCCACTAAGTGGAGCCTCGCATTTTAATAGCTGCCTAATTTCAAGGATAGACAGGCTCCGCGCCCTATAGACTCTCGCACACAACAAAAGGGCACGGACACAGTCTTACCAACCACTACCAAGGTCTCTTCAACAAAATATAGACTCGGAATGCCTCAAGCACTTATAATCAGCCGACTGAGGCACGAATTCGCTTACCACAACAACACTTAGACCGAGACAAGCCAAATGTACATCCTCTTCCAGAGGGCAATAAAGGCAGCCCTTTAACACTCGCCATATCCCTCATGCTGTCCCTCCTACGGATGAAAGCCCACATTACATCTGCACCAAGAAATGCTTACATCCTCCGAGCTACCGTCCTATATATTCACCCTCACCGTCCTCCTGGGAGGCTGCGTTGACTATCTAAGGGTAGCAGGAGCAGCGACGATTGATCCCGCGAGCACGTGGTTTGGCGAGAGAGCCAACAAAGCCACCTAGAAAGAACCACGAAGGTGCATACGAGGAAGGTGCCCCCCCACATTTCAAATAAACTTTTACAGCGAAAGCTGTTATGAGATCACAACAAGGGCCGTTTCTGCGCCGTATTTGTCCGCCGCCGCCGCCACCGCCGCCGGTGTCCGTAACCACTATCGCTCGAAATAAGAAAAAACTAAATAAATAAAAAATACCCATGACAAACTGGGAATCGAAACCGGGCCCACAGCGTGACAGCCCAGCACTCTACCACTGAGCTACGCCGGTGCTTGAAACAGCGTTGCAAACTGACCCTATGCAGGCTTCATGTCGGGTAAGGAATCGCGTTAACATGAGTTGTAAAGCGTTTTAGAACAATAAATTAACAACCAAGCGTCACGCAACGCGAATTGCGTAACCAGTGGGTCGTTCAATGCTCCAACCCATTACAAAAGCCTCACGTATAATTCTTCATCGTCTTCAGCCACAGCATCAACAAAGTGCACATAATGCGTTGCAAGTGCATAGCGGGTACCGCGCTTTTCCGAAGAATGACGAATGGCATAGCGGACGCTTCCCCACTACACAAAAATTATGATGATTTATGTCGTATAGTAGGTATCATACAAGTGTGCTTGTATAGTAGTTGGCCCAAGAGTGTTCAAAAAAGGCTCTAGAAAGGCCGCTGTTACAGCTTTCGCTGGGACTGTGCAGCGCGTTCCGCAGGCCTGGCGGGTTTTTTTCTCTTTCTCTCTGAAATTATTGATGCCAGTGACTGCAATATTAATACCCGTACCTAGTGTACACATATCTGTTTGTTTGTTTATTATCTTGTTTATTTACTTATTTTCTCTGAGGGACGATTAACATTACAAATAACATTAATAATACAACCAGAAACGACATTTGCCGCGACTTGTTGGTGGGCTGTTTGCTTCTGGATCATATTGAAGTATAACAGTGCGAACTGACGAGGCCGCGGGATCAGAAGGCGACACGCGTGCTGCTGCCTTTTCGATATGTTTCCCTGGAAGCGAGGTAGTCCGTACTCGCTTCTCTTCCATTCCCTCTTATCGCCCGTTCCACCCTGCGTCATGTTGGAATCTATACGACGAAAAACAACTGTGCACCCTTTCTCGACATCACCCTTAGAAGCTGCGCCTGAAGCCACGTTGCTATGTTCGAGTTTCAAGACAGTTACAACAGTGAGATCCAGAAACTTTAATGTTTACTTAACCTTGTACAACGCAAATAAGTACTTTTTTTCTTTTTTCCTGGCAGGGTAGATTATTTCTCAATAATAGATATTGCCACGCGCGCTTCTTTTTCTATTTTCATGTAATCGACCCGTTACACGTGTAGCCACTGCTTTGTGCGCGCCACGCCGGAATATCCAACGTTCCCGATTATTTTAGATTGTTCTGATAAGCTTGAGCTCGCAACGGAAACAGTACAGTTTATTCTGGAACTAACGCGGCCACCAACAATAAAGTTGTAGTCTTCGATGCCTTACCGATGATTAGATTACTGACGGCCGACGCTGTGATCGCCGCTATTAGTCTACAGCGCGCACTGGTTGTACTTTGACAATTCGTTTTCTGGGCACAAGTTCGCCCAAATAAAGAGTTTCGTTTTTAATAGCCCGAGTGCAATCTTCGTCACAGTCTTGACCACGTGACAATATAGCAGAAAAAAAAAAACAGGAATCACACAATACATGCTCTCTTCTCCTTCATGGTTTTGTGATAATAAAAAAAAAAACTTATGAAATAAAACGTATGATAATCCAATGATTTAAATCGCAGAGGTACGATAAACAACACTTCGACCTTTCAAGGACAGGAATAAGACGACAGAGAACAGATGCATGCAGCATAGGGTGGTGTAAACGTGGGTTTTTGTCGTGATGTTGGAAATAAAGAGCAATAATGTAAGAGTACCGACTCAGAACGAGGTGTTCTATGTACATAAAACTAAAGAAACGCTGCCCAAAACTTCCCAAAACTTCTCTACCATGCTATGTCATGGTATCATCTAAGCCGAAGCGCCATCCCCACCGGAGAGTAACACGCACGCCATTCGACGAGATGCTCATCTTCCTGATGACGCGCCATCGAGGTGCACGAAGAACCATCGGTGGTGTATTAGGCGAGTGAAGCCCTTCAGTGGCGATATGCTGGCATGTGTGTACAGTACACCCCGGGGCACCGCTGCATTGCCGCTGCTTCGAATGCGTTCCTTAGCGCATCAGCGTTCGCAATGCTTTGGAAACGCGTTCCCGTGACTCATCAAAGGAATAACGCCAATACCAACGACGTGCGGCTTTGGTTTGAGCGGAAATTTCTTGGGGGGCTTTAGGCGACCCGCAAGAAGGAGCTTTGGTAGGGGAAAGAACCCGACAACATTAGTGGTGTGTATAAAGAGCCATAACTAAGAAAAGAAAACGACCTTAACGAGTACGCCATGGGGTTGTCGGTAATAAAACGCGTCACTTGGGATGGATTCGGCAAAACAACAATAAGGAAATGAAGAAAAAAACGACGGGGGGTCGCGATGTGCACATTTGGGAGACATTTTATGAAACTGAAAGAAAAGTGCCACTATTGCGGCTACACAGCAGCCCAGCGAACGTGAGACACTCTGTGGATTCACCATGGACATCTGTGAAGGTGGCATGAAAAAAATGGAGTTCTTTACGTCTTTGAAGAGACAGTGTCCATTAGTTAAATGCACTTGGAAACCTTGATCTCAGAGTTTACTGTAAGCTATCCAGCCGGATGGCACTGACGGTTATCTCTTCGTATTAGAAATAACGATTTTCCACATTAAATTTTGCCCCTAGACCTGCATAAGGCATCATGACACTTTTCTAACAATCGCAACGCCGCTCTCTTCCCGAAGCAAATGTGCGCTGCTGCAGTGCGTTGCACAGTTTTTTTTGTTTTGTTTTTTTTTAGGTTATCGAGTTAACTGTGTAAGAATAGCGAAGTCAGCGAGCTGGTATACATTCATGGTAAAAATGAGCAGCGCGAAGCATTGAAGTGCGGAGATACAGGTGAGGGAGGACTGAGGAAGCGAAATAATGACCAATGCGAGCACTGAGTATACCCATTGAATTTGTTGGTCACAACTCAGATACATACAGTATATATACCCGAGATAATGTGTATGTCCAACAGATCGTCAGAAACATATGCCCCCCACATATTTACAAGACGATAAAACTGTCAAACGCTGTGTAAAGGCGCTTGTCACATCGGCAAGGCAACGAACTAGAACTAACGGTTAAATAGGATGAGGGTTGGCATAGCATCGCAAGTGCTATTTCATTATCTTGCAAGGCCTCTGACGGTTAATTGATACATATGTCTCCAAATCTCTTAATGTGATAGGCCTCAGAAACTTCTCGTGTCCCTTTATCGCGATGGCGATCCAGCGAACACCCATTCTCAAATTCAGGCTGACAGTGGCAACTTTGTCAGGGCAACACTAAGTTAGAAGCCGTTCCTTTGATTTGGTCGTTATTGAGTTCGCGCAGCCTTTTTTTCTTTTTTTTTTTTTGCAGCGCCCTGTTTGACTTATATAACTATGGCAGCATGTTATAGGGCCCCTAAACAACCTCTGAAATACAAAGAAAGAACGTGTAATTCTCTTCTGGCGTTTTTCGTCTTTTCGGCAGCATTCATGACGCCAGCAGTCTGTTCACGTGACGTCAGGAGGAAATAAGCTCTCTATTGGTCCATATACGACAAATATCAGTTGTGAAATGTCTCGTACCCTGCTGATCACCATGCAGTCGCACGCTCGTTCTGCCTTGCCTCACATGATTATCGTGAGCGATCAACAGATTTCACTTCGTTTTGCGCGTTTTCGACTGCGGAAGCAGAGATAACCGCGTGCAGCCGAAAAGCGCAAAATCCTGGTGGGCTCAGCCAATGCCACCCCTCGATTTCAGGCCTGCTCACTGCCGCCGTGATGTCACGCGTCTTGACCGAGCGAGCGCGCACGGGAGGCTATGAAGCCATTGCCCCCAACGTCTTCTGTGAAAAGATAAAGCGTTCGCAGCGAGTTTTACATGTGCAATAGCTTAATTTTGCCTTTTGCGTCGGGATTGGCGCTGGTTTAAGGAATGTATTACGCTTTAAATTTTTTTTGGTGATTTACCTGTAAGCCGTTTATTATTCCAGTTAAAAATAAAAGATCGTACGCTATCGAATGTGTGAACCAATTTATAAGAGCAAAGTTCGATGACCAAACAAAGTGACGAAATAAATAAGCTAAACTTTATTCAATCTTTATTCTTTATTTACACACACACGCACACAACAAACACACACACACACACACACACACACACACACACACGCACGCACGCACGCACGCACGCACGCGCGCACGCGCGCACACACACACACACACACACACACGCACGCACGCACGCACGCACACACACACACACACGCACGCACGCACGCACGCACGCACACACACACACACACGCACACACACACACACACACACACACACACACACACACACACACACACACACACACTGTCCAGAAGATGCACAGAAACTGTTCCTATTCATTCGCTAAACTTCTGCAGTTTTCTCTGCTGAATGAGCACTTTTGTACTGTCAAGCCGGTTCTTGGATCGCTGTACTTGGTAGTCGTCCTTTTAAGTATTCCGGCTTGAAATGGAGTTCAGACACCTGAAAACCATTTAAGAAAGCGATTTGTCACAAGCTTTTTGCTCCACAGGTCCCTTATTGACTAAGGTACAGAACAGGGAAATCTTTGAGGCGTCTGCAGTCATCCAAATTCGGCTGAAGAGCAGCGGTACATATTTCAAGGAAATAAATTAGGCGAAAGTGCTGGCGAGACTGGCGCATAATTATAATACCGCAAAAAATTGTCGGAGCAGCGGTAAGAAATACTACGTACTACATAACCAATGCACGCCGCCAAGCACCAGCCCTCCTTCCCTTTTCTCAACAAGGTAATCGGAGGTGTTAAAATAAGCCCGGCGATGGTATGCGCAAATAGCCAAATGTTTCCCGACCCTGAAGGAAAAACGCCTGTTCTGAGAATTTATTGCCACGCGCGTTTATTGCTTCATTTTGATGTGTTCGGGGTGCGAGCAGCAAATCGTAAAACGCATCTCTCGCTCCGCTTGTGAAGTCGGTTGAGCGGAGCGTAAAGGTGCGTCTACTTCGTGTCGCCGTCGTTTTGCAGCCAAGCAGACCACGTCTCGTCAAAAACGCGGAATCTATGCAGTTCCTATCACTGTCTATGCAGTTCTTATCACTGACGTTATCGCGGGGGTGAGAGTCAGCGACGCTCAGCTAAAAGTGTCTAATGTTAAAGCTTACGCTAACAAGTCAGAAGCGCACACGACAGCATTTTACAGAAAGAACCCAACATGTCAGAGGTGGTGCTTTTAAAAAAAATCAACAACATACCTTCGAATCACGCAGAGAACGCATGTAGATGTCATCCCGATGAACGACACGCTCTTATATCGCTTTTTGGTCGTTTTTGGGGAATGAAAACACTTGGACCTCCGGGTACCTTGTCAAGAGCGGCGATAGTTGGGCCCGCAGCACTGCCTCATTGGGAAAGCTTGCAGGTGTACACTGTCGTCCTTTATGAAAGGTAACACGCGAGCGCGTGGCCGGCGCATCGCGGCGGCTGCCTACAGCACCATCAACCGACACCTAAAGAAAACGCGTTCGCTTTTGGCGGCCGCCTGTAGCGATATCGGAGCGGGAGCGTAATTTAGCAGCGCTTGTCCAACAGCCGTGGCTCGTTATTTTGTGTCCCAATAGATGACGCCGAAAGCGGACGTGCTTTCTTTAGATATCGGTTGATGGTGCTGTAGGCAGCCGCCGCAGCGCGCCGGCCACGCACTCGCGTGTTCCCTTTCATAAAGGACGACAGTGTACATTACGCGAACATTCAGTGAACGAAGCACATCGTATCACCACGCAGCACTTCACAGACGCAGAAAAACACGGTCATCTTCATGCAGTCGCCAAAAGAAACACCAGCACACCACGACAGGCTTCGTCAGGCTTAGCAATCCTGCTCTCTCGAACGGCGGGAGCATGGCATGCGCACGTCTACTCGGCAGGAAGCGAGGGTCAAAACTGAGTGACGTCAGAGGCCATGACTGGAGTAGTGAGCAGGCCTGAATTATTTTTCTAGGTGGCATTGGCTCAGCCCTTAGCTGACATTTACCACGTGTTTTATGAAGAAATAATAAGCGACGAGAAGGAGGGGATAGCGCCTGCAGGAAGGGTAGTGAAGGCGAGAAAGGAACCGCCCTCTCGTCTTTGAGCTCGGAAGTGGTTTAGGGGCGTTTTTAGGGTATCCTACCTCCCCCCCCCCCCCCCTTCGGGACCAAATCAAACTAGCCCAATTTGCAGTCCTAATTGAGAGTATCCTGCAATACACTTGCTACCCACATATGTGTTTGCTAAGAAAAGGCTCCTGATTCCTGTTAGGCTGATTACACGATCAATTACGCACTTGCAGGGTAAACAGGCAGCGCAAGAATGCAAAAAAGTCCGCCTTTGTGGAACAGTGATTGCGGTGCTCGGCTGCTGACCTGAAGGTAGCGGGTTCGATCCCGGCCACGGCGGTCGTATTTCGATGAAGGCGAAATGCTGGCCTGTGTACTGTGCAAATATCAGTGCACGTTAAAGAACACCAGATGGTAAAAATTTCCGGAGCCTTGCACTACGGCGTCCATAATAATCATATCGTGTCTTTAGCACGTAAAAGCCCAGATGTTATTTAAGAACGCAGAGAAGAGAAGCAGCACTGCCATTTTGTAGGCCCGTTCGCGCGACATATTGCGTAATGCAATACCAACTTGTCGATTAGCTTATTCTTCTCGGGCGTGCATATCTTACAGGTAATGTCAGGAAATGAGCAGTGCTTGCACAGGTATCTGAGTATAGCAAGGGAGCCCTGTTGCGTACACAAATGGTCCAGAAGAATACGTCCCTTACCGGAAGCCATATCAGGCGCGAGCTCCTGCGCTAGTCTGTGCTGGAACTGTCACCCGCGCTCTGCGTTGGTTCTTTCATACTCCCCTGTGCCACTCGTTCGTTCGTGGTGGAAGCCATAGCAGGCGCGAGCCCCCGGCGCTCTGCGTTCCGCGACCTACGCTCTGCGCTCGATGTCTTTGATCCTCCCCTATTCCAATAGTTCGCTTGGTTATACAACGGACGACGCGAAACCCACAGACCAGCGCATTAGAGCCGTGCTTGTTTGTGTTAACGGCTAGCTGCACAGGGCTGTATATACTCCAGTGGTGTCCGGTCCTGTTCGTGAAAGCATCACTTAGTTTTTTTAGTACCACTTTCTTGAAACCGCGCTGTGCTTATGAATATCATTGTTTATAATGTTGTGTTGTCTGTTATATGTACATACGTTATGACTTATTTACGTGATGTGTGCGCCATCGACTTCCCAGAGACCTTTTCTTATAAGGTCACATTATTACTTTCTTTTTGTATTTTTTATACTTTTTTTGCCGCATCACGGTGTTATACAAATTCTGAATTACATATCCTACGTATTTATTATGTTTTCGTGCCACAGTGCGAACGTTATTTGATATGCATATTTTCAACAGCCTGGTGTAACGATAAGAACGTTCTTTGAAATGTAATTTTGAATGCTGCATAAAGTACCACCGTGATGGCTCAGTGGCTACGGTGCTAGGCTGCTCACCCGAAAAACGCAGCATCGATCCCGGTTGCGGCGGTCAAATTTCAATACAGGCGAAATGCTGGAGGCCCGTGTGCAGTTCAATGTCAGTGCTCGTTAAAGAGCCCCAGGTGGCGCAAATTGTACGGAGCCCTTCACTACGGTCTCCCTCATAGCCTGAGGCGCTTTGGGACGTTAAACCCCATATACCAACCAACCAACCAACTCCGCATGATGTATGTTCGACTCATTCAACTGCTAAGGAGTAGACGGCAACTTATTTGAGCTCCAGCATTCCCTCCGATCATATCTAAAAAAAAAGCTGAAGCATTGCCGTTGCTAAAAAAAAAAAGAAATGCACGCTACTTCATTGTTATTGCATCGTGAGGAATATCAGATAGTGCGAGTTCACAAGCACGGTTCATATCGGAACCGCTGCTCGCCTAACCAGTTGTAAATACATGCGTACATATTTCCTTCAAGTCTGTGTATTTCCCGTAACATACTTGTTGGAGCGGTGCGATCCCCGTCGTCGCCATGGAGCTCTGCAGCGGGCGTTCCCTCTCGCGGCTTTCAACATGACCTCTCAGAACTCGACTACAACACTCCGGTCGTCACGCCTCCTGCCCTGCCTGTCAACCAACTGGCCGCCACAACTTTCGTCACGCTTCCCGTCTTCAAAGACCCTAGCGTGTTCACGGGTCTCCTGTAACACTATTAAATTAGATAGCAAATACTGGAACCACGGTTGACGTCGTACCGACATTACCCCGGCATAAGGTATTTTAGAAAAGGAATTTCTAGACCTGGCATGACGCTGTGGTAGAATACCTACTGTAGAGGTTGATATATGCTACTCTGGGTTGATATAGACTAGTAATCAACAGAGGCGCATACACGCACACCACGGCTCGTGGTATATTCGCCGTACACTCATGTCATTCTCTTCCAATTTTGGTGTGTACAAGGTCACGAACGCGGCCACGCTAGCACGCAGACGTAGGCGGCCGGCTGGCTGGCTGGCTGGATAGATAGATAGATAGATAGATAGATAGATAGATAGATAGATAGATAGATAGATAGATAGATAGATAGATAGATAGATAGATAGATAGATAGATAGATAGATAGATAGATAGATAGAAAATGCTTTACATTTAAAACCAAGTAACCCACCAATAGTGGGTTACTGGGTTTACCGGGCCGCCGCGGTATGTACAAAAACGACCGTGCATGTGAGGCCTCCCGATCAGCTCATAATGGCCGCCAATGTGTAGCTATACCGTTATCCAGAACAAACGCCGCTACGAGCCTTCGTTTGCTCGCACGTGAACTGACACTTGCACAGTGGAACTTGACGAAATTTACCAATGGTCATCTCCACAACTTGGACCCTAATCTAGAGCCCCGATACGCTCTTGTGTCGCTTGTGGCTTGGCGTGGCCTCCACACATGCATACCCACTCACTTAAGATCGGAAGGTGTAATAGCCATGCGATAACAGGAGACGAGTGTCTCCTCTTCAGTGAGCCGAGAAAAGAACTTTAAGGAGTGTTAGATAGACTTCAAAGCCATCCTTCGTCGGAGGAAAGGGTCCTGGGACACTGGCCGAGACAGTCCTCAGCAAGGACGGCGTTGAAAGTGTTTCTGCGCTTTTTGTGCACAACTAGTCTTGGTGACAGGCTTTTTAAGCAGAGTCGTATTCTCCGTTTCCTTTTCCTTTTCCATTTTTCTCTGTTTCCTTTGTTTTGTTTTTTTTTGACATCTCTTTTCTATTACCTTTTATTCCGCTTTACCACGCACAGGGTGACCAACCAGTCGGAGAACTGGCTAACGTACTCCTTGTCTTTCCGTCTATTTTTTCGTCTTCCTTTTACCCAAAATACTGATCTAACGAGAAAACCTCGCACTAATGTGCAGGACTTAAGTAATTTTAGTGACCGATTTTAGTGGTGATTTTTAGTGGCTGAATTTTAGTGATTTTAGTGCCCAATAAAGTTGGATCTCTAGTGACCGACCGACGAAATATGGTACCTTCTATTCCTGGCGGCGAGTGGCGTACAACGCCGCTCCCGTCACGTTCCAACGGCGACAGTCCGACATGCTTAGGTAGCTTTCCTCACCTCAACTCCCCCTGCTCTCTTTTTTTTTTTTTGTATATAGCGACGCTGCGACCCCGTTCATGCTCCTCTGCCGCCTCTTCCCAAGTGCCTTTCTCCCGAATTTAGCTGACCGCCGTGGTGGCGAGGTAACGAGAGCGTGCGCCCCTAATGCGGGAGGTACTAGGTTCGATTCTCAGTCACACCGGGCACCCACCGATTTTCCCAATAAGAAGACACGTACCCAAAACCTGCGCTCGGTGTTGTGGGGATACTAATACCTCGCCGTTGCACTCCGATCTAATCGTAAGGCCCTCAGTGGGAGAGCGTCAGGGTGCGCTACGGTGAAATCAATGAATGAATGTCTGCCGTCACATTGTGAGCTGAGGACAGTAAACAAACATTTTATCAATCATCATTTAGACTTCTGAGCCAGTAAAAGACCGGATCGGTTTTCGCTTATGTACCGTTAACAATCGGCTATTGAAGGTTGCCTGTTCTTATCTTCCTGCATTTTCTACGTATAAAATATCCGACATATTACAAAAAAAAAAAAAACGAGAAATATAATAAAAATAATATAACAATAATTAAAATGGAGAGAAAATTTGCTCTACATTTAAGGATGGATTACGCTCGTGGTTAACGGCAGCCAGACAGGCTACGTTCAAACAAACTGTCGAGTTTAGAACCATCTTCAAGAACTATCACGAGAGGGCGCCTTTTTTAAATGCGAAGCATTTCTTAACGAACTTCGGTGACTTTGAGCGTATCTATCTATCTATCTATCTATCTATCTATCTATCTATCTATCTATCTATCTATCTATCTATCTATCTATCTATCTATCTATCTATCTATCTATCTATCTATCTATCTATCTATCTATCTATCTATCTATCTATCCGCCTACGACTTTGTGCTGTTAAGACCGTATCGTTAATGGGATTTGTGCCAAAACTGGTATGGCATAACATGACTGAATGACGAACATGAATGACTGGTCATATCATGAAAATCATGAAGAACTTGTCATGAACGGCATGATTTACATGGCCACGGCCTTGGTGCTCCTGCGGCCGTTTCCTTAACTTCATATATTCAAAAATTGGTCTGATGAGATATTTCTGCATGACCAATATTAATGACAGGTGTTAATATGAAAATTCATGACGTGCATGTCATGTACAACATGATTTACATGCCACGCTCATGGTGCGCTGACGGCCGTTTCGCTAGCTTGATATACACCAAATATGGTATTGCGTGACGCGACTGTACGACGGAAATAAATGACAGCTTAAGTGGCAATATGGAAACCATGATATGTCATGTGCAACATGACTTGCATGCCACGCTCATGGCACGCTCGCAGCCTATTCACTGGCTTGATTTAAACCAAATTTGGTATTGCGTGACGTGAATGTATGACGAACATATCTCACAAGTGGTAATATGCAAATGACGACATGTCATGTGGCAACATGACTTGCATGCCACACTCATGGCACGCTCGCGGCCAGTTCGCTAGCTTGATAGACACTACATTTGGTACTGCGTGACGTGTCTGTATGACAAACATAAATGACAGATCGTAAAATGAAAATCATGAAATCCATGTCATGTACAGCACGATTTACATGCCACGCTCATGGTGCGCTCACGGCCGTTTCGCTAGCTTGATATACAAGTTCGGTATTGCATGACGTGACTGTATGACAAACATAAATGACAAATGTTAATATAAAAATCATGACATGTCACGTACAGCGTGACTTGCAGGCCATGCTCATGGCGCGCTCGCGGCCGTTTCGCAAGTTTGATATACACCAAAATTGGTATTGCGTGACGTGACTGTATGACGAACATACGTGGCAGGTGTTAACATGAAAATCGCGACATGCATGTCATGTACACCGTGATTTACATGCCACACTCATGGTGGACTCGCGGCCGTTTCGGTACCTTGATATAGACCAAAATTGGTAATGCGTGACGTGATTGTATGACGAACATAAATGACAGGTCCTAATATGTAAATCATGACATGCATGTTATGTACAACATGATTTGCTCCTTGCTGGCTGCTTCGCCTTAGATCAATTCCCATAATGCGTGGGATCTGCCGGTTTTTTTTTTGCGCAAACTTTTTTTTTATCTGAAACCAATGTTAGGTGCCCACCATCTCAAATGTGTACACATATTTCGAGTGCTTAGTTTGTGGCAATCTGAAACACATGAACGGGGGAAGAAAAACGATGGTTATGCGCAAGCGTGTGTCTGCCTACGATTTATTTCTGAAGCGACGTCGGCGGCATTCAGTTCGTTGACGCTTGCTTTTCTTTATGAAGCATATATACTGACACGTTTCACGGAACGCTGAGTGCATTTTGAAGTTCTAGGAAGCCGCGTGGCATCTGTGGTAGCGCAAATGGGTTGTAGAAACCTCATATCTGTTTCCAAGTAGAAAAGCGTTCCGCCAAACAGGCTCGAAGCAAATGCCGTGAAAGCTGGGCAAACACACTTGTTAAAACTCACGCTGGAGCAACGGTCGCGAGCCACGTAGCCTTCCTTCCTTTGTCAGAGACCTCTGTTTACGTCAGCCGTCCATGACAGGCAGGAAGACTGAAGGCTGCAACAGGAGCCTATCACAGGTTTCTGCGGCGCGAGCGCAAAGTGCGTCCCGAAAAACAGAGCTTCAGTTTAGAGAAAGAAAAAAAATGCTTTAGAAAACACTTATATGCGTCTTTCTTGTATACCAAAAGATTACAAACAAAGTGCTAGAGAAGCTTGTATGCACGCGCTTTCAGGCGCAAGTATGATCATTTCTTCGCATCCTCTTCGTACCGAGCCAGCGGAGCAACCTTCGTGCGGCTGCGTGCTGGTATTTGAAAAATGTCACAATCTCAGGCGACACAAGGACCAGAGAGCACGTGAGATAGTTGCAGCGTTTCGATTCGCAGGAGTGGTGAATTCTGCGCGAGCATGCCATCTATCCGTTTAATTGACGAGGAACTTTGGTATCTCAACTGCATGAGTTCGTAATCGTGTGTCGAATATACGCGCTCTCGTGTACCCTAATACTAATCTGTCACGAGGTGCAGCAATGGACGAAAAAATGCTCTTGAGGATCAAGCTTTTGCGTATAAAATTGAAACTAGATTTAACGAAGGGACGACAACTTTCGAATTACTTCGTTAAATCGGGAAGTTCGTAAAATCGAGAAAAGAGTTTTTAGGTCCTTGGATATCTAAAATTGTAACGTAGCGACACCCAAAAGCTATCACACGGTATTGTTTCTGCCGCCAACCCATCCGCCTGCACGCGTGATAGGGTGGCGAGGGCGGCCCGAGAGCGGTCTTAAAGAAACTGTCCCAACGCGGCGATGAGCAGATTCTCCTGGCATAAACACATCTTTTTAGAGCTCCGTGCGCTGCTATACTCCATCGTCACTTAATCGGCACTTACTCCATCGGTCACATATGCCTGGCCATAGCATCTCCGTGGACCATTTGTGTATAGTTGCCCATTTTATACAGCTGACGTGTGCACGGCTACAATCAAGCACTTATTATGGACATGCCCTGGCCTGACACAGATACGACGGCGCTGCCTGACAACAGTGGCCCTTCATGCGACGAGACCGCCGGACTATGCTTCGTGGCTCTATGAACCACACCATAGAGTAGTGTTAATGTATAGCGCAGAAACCGGCCTCCAATTATATATTTAATTGGGCCAATTTTCGAAACAAAACAAAAAAAAAGTATGGCACATGCAGTCTTACTGTTATTATTGCAGATCAATCCACGTGAAGTGCTGACCAAAGTTCTTTGGTTCTGACCCTGTAAAATCCGACGCCATTCCTAAGTAATGTCATTTCAATTATTACGATGGTGCCGTGTGATATCTGCACATATATTTGTGTGAGAACATGGCACACGCCCTGTAGTTGCCAAGAGCTACAGCCGCCTGATTTCGCCAGCGAAGAAATGTAATAAAAGAATTGTGATCCGCTGCTGATGTGCCCATGATATAAATACTGATATCTGTTTTCACGAGTCTATCACGACAGCAACGGAAAAACCCGAAGAGTATCTGAGGATAAAATATGTGACATGCACGTATTTTCGATACTGCTCAGTCTTTTTAAAACGGTACATTCTGATGGCCCTTTATCTCCCGTGGTTGTTTTCCATGTTGTTCGTGCAGCGTTGGTCGATTTCGCCGTTACTGGCACTCCATTTAAATCATGTATATTCAGTTGAAACCCCAAATACCCCTAGCAGTATTCTTAATAGTCGCAAGAAATTGATGCATTATTAAAAGCCCAAATTCATTTCGCCGTTCCAGTCTGGAAACCGTTATCTATGAAGAATTGCTTTAAGCGCACAATAACAATTCGTTAACATATTTTGGGGTACAGCGTCTCTGCAGCAATTGCGTAACCAGTCTGTAGTGATGTTGTAAACGGGATTACAAAAGAAAATGTGTGTATGCACAATAGAAAAACAAGATACACAGTACGATACGACGTCGTCATGCGCCAAAGGGAAGCGAACAGATAGAGAGAGAGAGATAGAGAAAGAATCATGTTTCCGGAAAATGTGACGGCATAGACACAGGAGACATACTAAAAGTGTAGTAACATAATCACAGGTTGTACCAATTTTCGAGGAGTACTATGCATTTGTAAAGCCATTATTCTGAAGAATGTACAAATAAAGGCATCGTTCTCTTGCTTCGCTATACTGTTACACCAGGACAAGACGAAAAGACCAGGCAGACGCATGCGAAAACCAGATAGCCCCCCATCGAAGTCTTGCTGAATTAAAGGCATCAAAGCATCGCTTAGACATTAGAATTACAGGAAAAAGCGAAACTGGTTGCAACGGTGTTTCAGCCACTCTCGTCATCACTGTCGGATTGTCGCTAGTAGGCGCAGAAGAAATAAATACATAGGCGACGTACAGCAAGTATCATTTTCAAAGCATCAATGTCTGGTGAATAAAAAAGAAAAGAAAACGGCGTTGACACTGTTGGCTATTTTGACCAACTTGCTGGATTCTGTCAAGCTCCGTTTATTTATTTATTATTATTTTTTTTTAGTGACCAGAAAACGAACCCTTGAAAACGATACGGCCTGCGTGTTGCCCATGTATTCATTTCCGCTGTGCTTGCTAGCAACAGTGTGACAATGGGGGGCTACTATGTTTTCAACATCTTTGTAAACAATTTGACGCAATACCCAACAATCACATTTTCCCGAAACGCGATTCCTCTTTGTCTGTTACCACACTCCTGGCTCATGAAACCACCCGTATTAAATTTCATATGCATTTTTTTTCTCTTCTCTGTATACAAACACTTATTGCGACTCTTTTCACAAGTTCACTCCGAACTAGTTGTGCAATGCTGCAGCAGTATACGCTACCCCCCCAAAGTACATAAAAAAGCTTTCGTTGTGTCCGAAAAAAAAAGTATATTGCGAAAGGCCCTGTCGCCTGCAGAAATACCCAAATAAACTTGTGTTTTTCAATGCGGATGTGTTAACATATTGTAAAGGTAGCGAACTGGGAAGCCCCGTCGCCATCGCGTGGATCGGAGCCATCTTGACGAGTCTGTACGTGCTTGTGCTGAGGTTAAGGCTCTTTTACACTAGAGCGACAAGACACCGACGTAGACACGAGGCCGACACAGACGGTCGGCCGTCGAGTCGCCCGCCGACGATGTCGCCGGAACGTCTAGTCACACTAGGCCGACGACGACGACGGCGCCTCGAAAAACAGCATGTCGTCGTAGTGTAACAGGATGGCAGACGGAAAGCACCAGCAAAATGCATCGGCAGACTTGTCGTTGGCAGGTCGTCGGGAGATCGGTGTCCGAGCGAAAATTTGCCCATGTCGTTGGTTGGGGAGATCTTGGGGGGTATTGTGCGGAGGCCCCGCACAATACCCCCCTCAGCGCACCCCACGGATGTCTTTTCTTCGCTGCCCCTTTGTCTGTCCCCACCCCGTCCCTCGACGCCGAGGGGCGATGGCGGGAGCTGCGCCGCGTAGCCCGAGAGGGACAATAGCAGAGGAGGGAGGACGGCTGAAAATGAGGCGCAGGTGGTGCCTGTTTCAATTTCTTCGTGCAAGTTCAGTCGGTGTCGCCGCGCACGCCTCCAGTGTGACTAGAGAATCGGCCGACGAAAGGCTGTGAGCACGACAAGGCGCAGAGGGACCATCGGCGGACTCTTGGCGTCGTTGCAGTGTAAGTGGGACGACGACACGACAAAAGACGCTCCCAAAGACAGTCGGCAGACCAAAATCGGTGTAGTGTCGCGCTAGTGTAAATGAGCCTTCGCTACCACTCGACGACACAATGTCACGTATAACATATACGCATAATTCTATTCCCAAGATGTATTGTCATGTAGTGTGATGGTGAAAAATTCAGCAGCCAAAGCGGTGAAGACTAAAATCGTTAATGAGCGAACACGTGCTCCGCAAAACACTCACAGTACAAAGATATAGCCGTGAGCACAGTCATTGGTTGTCAGAAAAAAGAATAGAAAAAGAAACTGATGCGTGGCTATACCTGCCCTGGCAAACCCAACACCAATGTTTAAGGACGCGCACGTCATAGGAAGAAGCACCGAAAGATTAGCGCGTGGAGAGCTTGAGGCCTTTCATTATAATGAAGGAGGGGGGATGGCTGCATAAGTGTGCCTTTCTTATCTCTTTACAAGCGCGAACGTTTATTTTGAGATCATTCTGCAAGATAGCTTGCTCGCTCACGCTGCGCTCTCTGCGTGTGCCCATCGTTTAAAATAAGCATATTTGGGCGGTCTGCTAAAAAAAAAAGAAAACAAAAATCAGAGGATGGATCCCTGATGTATTCGCCTAAGACAACTCGAAGGCAAAAACCATATTCTTATTTTTCTTTTCAGTCGGTGTATCGATGCTCCCCCGCCGTCTCCGAAAGCTTTCTGCGCCAGACGTGGTTTTGGTCCGCTTCCGGGACCGAAGGCATTGCAAGCTTTCTGCACCACACCTGGTTCTGCACTGCCTCCGTGATCGACGCACCTTTGACAAAGCGACGATGTCATGAGATGGATGTCATCATGTGACTTCACGGTATCTGACATCATGATGATGTCAAAAATTTTCGAGAGCTGTGACGCCATGATGTCGTCATATGGTGACGTCATCTCGTGATTTTTTTGTATCACTCGTGTTGACTTCGCTGGACGCCGACGGTCAATTTACGCGTTTGATGAAGCACCTATGGCTTTTGCTTTAACAAACTGCTTGAAAGTCTGGCGTCCCATCCTTTCTTCTCCCTGGCTTTCCTTATTTCACTTTGCGGCACAAATATTTGGTGAAGATTATTACGGTCCCGTGGTGTGTGTCCTTTTTTACATTGCACTAAGAAAACAGTGGCGCATGTGTTCTAGCAGGTTCTCGCCCCGAGGCATCAATGAGTTAACGACGACTTTAAGCAATCTTATTATATGTGATCATCGGTCGCTGTGCCACAGGGATCTATGGAAGTGCCTAGACCACGGGCTATGCCACAGGATCTAGGGAGCACTTAAGCATACATCTTGTGTGCTATAGCAAAGGTGGTTGCTATAGATCTGATGACCACACGTGGTCATCAGACCACGCGTGGCCACGATGCAATGTCGTTTAACGAGGAATGTCGATGAAGCAAAGGTTTTGACAAGGCCAGGGTAGCGTCCGCTTTTCTAAGCAGTGTTTTTATGAACGTATGGCTCACTACCCATGCGCTCTAAGATTGAGGAGGAGGAGAAGAGTAAACTTGCATAGAGAGAAAAATATCTGTATTCTGGGTTATAAAAACTCGTTAAAAAAGGAGGGGTGGATGCAAACCTGGGGACAAGAAAGAGAAAGGAGAGAAGGACTAAGCGGGTGAACATATGCTGGTGTTGGGTTGAGATAAAACCGAAAACTGCCAGAGTTTGCTGCTGTTACCGGTTCGCTTTAGTTTACATATATAGTTATAATCACACACAAAGCATCAGACAATTAAAAACCACAAAATCAGAGGAAAAAGTACCCATTTTCTTTATTTAGAAATATGAAAGTGGGGTAGATAAAGCGAGCGTGGACGAAAAAAAAAACAAAAAACCTGCGAACAGGCGATGTCGAAAACCCGTGTCTTCACATTACGAGTCAGCTACTCTTACGATTTTAACTGCCGCTGCGCCGTGTTTGCGTTCATTCCTCATGTATTTATGGGGAATAGATCATGAAACCAGGAAAAGCACAACTGGTGCCACCAATATCGGCCATGGCCGTGGATGTAGAACATACCCTATATTACAAGCGTCATTGCATTTTTATTTATTTATTTTAGCAAACACACCTTACCAAAGACACCTCAAATAATTATTTTTGGAATTTTAGGTCCCAACGCCAACATATGATAATAGGAGGGCTCCGAAGTTTCGATTACCCTGCGGTTCTTTAACGCACTCCTCAATATAAGCACACGGTCCACTAGTATTTTGGCTCAATCAAAATGTGGCCGCCGCTGCCAGAATCCGATCGCGCGACCTTCGGGTCGGCCAGCAATCATGCACCGTAACCAGTAGACCACCGCGGCGGGTTGTACCAAAGAAACGTTGCATATACTTCCTGATTGACACAAGGTTGGTGGAGTCGAGACCCTCGGCAAGTAATGGATGATGAAATCAGGGGCCCGCTTTTTGCTAGCAACCGTCAGTGGTATGGAAAGCAGGGCTATAGTAGCATGCTTAAAAAACAGCGCTGCAGAAACGACACACGAAGACCGGTTTACTCGCTCCATGTGCCGCTTTTTGTCGCGCTGCCCTCTAAATCCCCCCCCCCAAAAATGTGCACACGCGAAAACCAATGAAAACGAAGAATGCATTGCTTGTTTTATATCAGTGAAACATCATCATCATCATCAGCCTGTCTACGCCCACTGCAGGGCAAAGGCCTCTCCCATGTTTCGCCAATCAACCTGGTCCTGTGCTTTCTGCTGCCACGTTATACCTGCAAACTTCTTAATCTCATCTACCCACCTAATTATCTGTCTCCCTCTCACGCGTTTGCCACCTCTTGGAATCCAGTCAGTTACCCTTAATGACCAGGGGTTATCCTGCCGACGTGCTACGTGCCCGGCCCATATCCATTTCTTCTTCTTGATTTCAACTATGATATCCTTAACCCCCGTTTGTTCCCTGACCCACTCTGCTCTCTTCCTGTCTCTTAAGGTTACACCTATCATTTTCCTTTCCATCGCTCGCTGCGTCGTCCTCAGTTTAAGTTGAACCCTCTTTGTAAGTCTCCAGGTTTCTGCTGCGTAGGTAAGTACCGGTAAGATGCAGCTGTTATATATCTTCCTCTTGAGGGATAGTGGTAGACTACCATTCATGATTTGATAATGCTTGCTGAATGAGCCCCATCCCATCCTTTTTCTTCTGGTTATTTCATTCTCATGGTTCGGCTCCGCGGTTACTACCTGTCCTAAGTAGACGTACTCCTTTACAACTTCCAGTGTCTCGCCACCTATCGCAAAGCGCTGTTCTCTGTCAAGATTGTTCCACATTACTTTAGTTTTATGCATATTAATTTTCAGACCTACTCTTCTACTTTCCGTATCCAGTTCAGTAATCATAAGCTGTAATTCGTCTCCCACGTTACTCATCAATGCAATGTCATCAGCGAATCGCAGGTTACTGAGATACTCTCCATTAACTCTTATCCCCAACTCTTCCCAATCTAGGGCCCTGAAAACCTCCTTGTAAACACGCGGTGAATAGCATTGGAGAGATCGTGTCTCCCTGCCGTACACACTAAGAAAAAAAAGAGTCGAAAGAGGGTTACAAAACCGTTACCCCCTTCGGGTATTCACTTGACCCCTTTTGGATGGTAGACGCAGAGAAACAGAGTTGGCAATTCGAGAGGAGTCACAGGACTCTCGTGAAGCGCGTTTCGATTGGCTTCCGTGATGAACACGCCGCGGTATACGCCATACATATCGCGCGTTTGCCGTTGGCGCCGTTGAGACGGGCCTGTCTCGCTCCGGCGCCGCAATATATAGGTGATTCTGTTGAGAAATAGGAAGGGGGTTCGGTGTGCACGATAACTGTCTCTCGAAGAGGACACCTCAACCGATACACGCACGGGGAAAGGGGATGAAAAGGAGAAAGAGAGAAGGAAAGACAGAAAAGTAGGGCTTGCGGGGAGGAAGGGCGAGGGGCGCGCTAGACTACGTGCGTGTTGGTTTTAGAGCCGCTCGCCGAGGCCGGCAGCGTCGATGAAGGAGAGAAGGGCGGCAAGGGCATTACGGCGACGATCGCTGTAGCCGGTGGGGAAGAGGATGTCCTCGAGGGTTTCGCAGGGCAGGCCGAGAAGACGGTAGCGGGTTGCGAGCTGCTTCCTTGCACAGTCAGATGTGGGGCACTCGCATAGGAGGTGAAAAAAGTGTTTCAACTGCGCCGCAGTCGACGCAAGCTGACGAAGGAGCTCCCCGCAGCCGCTGTTTTCGTTCCCCCCATCCATGCCGAGCCTGTCCGCAGGGAAAAGAGGAGTGCGCGCTCTCGCCGGGAGAAACCAGTCATGGGGAGTAGAGGAGGGGGGGCGTCCATCGGCGACCCGCTCGTCTGGGTGGTCGCGCTGCAATTCTCGGCGAAAATTACAGCGCGCGGAATCGAAGGAGTTGGCGTATGGAGTCAATGGGGTCGCGGGAGAATGTGCCTGCTTAGCCAGATCGTCGGCAGCCTCATTTCCCGCGATGCCAACATGGGAGGGAAGCCACTGCAGAACAACATCGCAGCCGTGCTCCTGAACCGACCGCAGGCTGTGCGCAACACGCTGTGAAAGTGGCGGGCCGCGTTCCTCCTTCATGAGTTGTCGCAGAGCTGACCTAGAGTCGCAGTAAATTGCAGCGCTCTTGATGGTAGGCGACTCACTAAGGAGGTCGGCAGCCAGCTGCAAACCCACGAGTTCCGCGGTAGTCGAGAAGGCACAGAAACTGAGGCGGCACTGCAGGGATCTGTCGAGCTCAGGGGCAATGCAGGCGGCCGCAGCTGAACGGTCTCGTAGCACAGAGCCATCAGAGAAGACTTGTGTTCTGCCAGCTAGGTCCTCGTGCATCCTCGCCGCAGCCTCCTGAGCGATGGCACTTTGAGGTGTGTTGCGCTTTGAGCGCATGCCCGGCAGCTCGAGGCAAACACGGAGGGGCGCTCGCCGGTGTGGAGGGGGGCCAGCGCGCACACGGGGTAGGTTCGTCGACAACGAGACTGTCGTATAGGTCGATGATTCGACCGACTTGAGTGTTTGGGACAGCACGAAGTCGGGCGAGTAGAGGACCGGCGCCGGGTGCGCGATGGAAGCGCTCCATATGACCCAGGGCGCGCAGATCCGCTGTGAGCGACGCAGGCCACGCGCGAGTTTCTGCGAGAGTCTCGGCCACACGAGTATGACGAGGGATGCCGTGGCACATTCGGATCACTCGCCGATGATCCCGGTCAATCGCTCGCCAATGTGGGGCCTGAAGGGTGCAGAGGAGAGCGTAGTGCACTACGGAGAGGGCCATTGCCTCGTATATGGTGCACGCGAAGGTGGGAGGGCATCCGTTGCCGCGGGCGAGGAGTCGACGGACACAAGACTCAACGCGGCAAGCATCCTGCCGAATGCGCCGCACCGCGGGGAACCACCGTAGACGATTGTCAATGGTTAGCCCGAGGTATCGGACACTCTTTTGCCAAGAGATCGGCACACCGTCGAGCTGAAGGCACGGGAGGTGGCGGCGGGTTGCAGCACGAGGGTGGACAACGAGGGCCTCGGTTTTCGTTGCCGAAATTGCGAGGCCAATGTCACTAATAAACTTCTCCACGCACTGCAGAGCCATCTGCATCCGCCCGCGGACCTCAGAGCACATCCGGGTAGGGCCGCGCACGTAAAGGGCGATGTCGTCCGCGTAAACAACTGCGCGCACTGGGAGAATTGCCGTTTCAGGGAGACACTTCACAAGTGGTGCAAGCACCAAGTTGAAAAGAAATGGGCTGAGAACACTGCCCTGCGGCACACCAGTGTGGGCGGGACGCGGTGAACTGGTCGCCCCTCCAACGCGCACGGCAAACGTCCGGTCTGCAAGGAAGGCCCGAACATAATCGAGAAGCCGGCCCTCGACGCCAAGGGAGCGCACTGCACCGACGATGGAAGCATGGGGCAGCGAGTCGAACGCCGACTGGACATCGAGAAGCAAGAGGATGGCCATCTCCTTGTCGTGGAGAGCCTGCTCAAGTGTGCTCACGACGGCTGCAAGGCAATCGGCTGTCGCACGATGAGGTCTGAAACCGCACTGCTCGGGGGCAAAAACATTGCGCGCATCCGCAATCCAGTGCAATCGATGAAGGGCCATTTCCTCCATTGTTTTTCCAGCCACTGAGGTGAGAGAAATGGGCCGATAAGATTTGATCGCACCAGGAGACTTGCCTCGCTTGAGGACTGGAATGACAGTTGCCGTGCGCCACTGGTCAGGAAGGGATCCACTTGCGAACACCCGGTTATAGGCCTCCAGCAGGATGGGGCGCTTGGAAGCGTCGAGATTACGCAAGAGCTGATGGGTTATTCCATCTGGGCCAGGTGCGCTGCGATTTCGCTTTCGCAAGAGAACATGCTCGAGCTCGCAGAGGGTGAAATCCTCTTCGCAGAGCGAGCGGATGTCTGCGGCGAGAGTCGGCTCAGGGGGAGGGAGGGGCGGTGCAGTGTAGCTCGTGGCGCGTGCAACTGCACCCGGGGCAGTGGAAGCAGTAGGCACGCCGCAACGTCGCCGCCGGCGCGGTCGCGAGGGGGGTGAGGGCGCGAGGCGCCTACTCCTCCATGCCTGCCTATACGCCTGCTGCCTCCTCTCTCCGTCTTTAGGAATGCGTCAGAGTGAAACCACGTTGGTTGCGCTGGTCACGCTGGTCGCGCGACCGGCACCCCGGCACGACTTGTAGCCTTGTAGTTTTGAGTTCGAGCGAACATGCGGATCTGCGGTGGCGGTCACGCCAGGCTCCGTGCTCGAAGTGACGCTAGTGAGGAATATTCTTGGAGTTGCGGACACGGACATGCGCCTGTTAACGGTGAGTGCACTGCTTTCGTATATACTAATTACACAGCTTTAGCTGGGCGTCTGCAGCAGCTCCGCGGAAGTAGGCTGCGAGAGCAGGCTGCCAGCCATTTCCAACAGTAGCCTGCGTCCGCGGGGCTGTCGCAGGATGTCCAGTTAAAACAGTCACTTAACGAGTTGAGGCCGCTATGCGCGTTGTTGTGTGATTGCATGGCTCATAAATGATTGATGCAATCACTTATCGAGGCGATTACTTTCTGCTCGCACATTGTGGCTGCTGAAAGTGTTTGATATCGTTTTGAGATGCGCTTTAGTCTACGTCTTAATAACATTTCCATCGATACTCGAGTGTGCAGCGTGCTTCCACCCGTAAAAACGTGACAAAAGAGTCTGTGTACAGAGACGCACTGTATATAATGACGTTCGGCTTTACAACAGAATCGAGTGAATATACGTGACTGTGGGAGCTATGTGCGGTAATTCTAGCATATGCCATGTCTGATGTCAACGTAGACGGCGTCCGCGCGCGTTGCTGTCGTTCGGGCGCTCGTACAACTGAGTTGTTAAGGGTGGATTACATTTGTAGAACACGCGTTCTGTCGTTCGGGCGCTCGAACAACTGATTATTTAAGAATGGGTTACGTTTGTAGAACACGCTGTCAGTAACCCCTCACGGCGTGCCCCTGACTGCCGGAGGATGCGCTTGGTTGTGGCAATATGCCGGCGCAAAGCTGGGCTTATTCTGGAAGCACTTTTTGAAGCGACTTATCAGAAAAGGAGGGCCTTCATTCGTGCATAACCAGTGCCTATCGCGAAACGCGGTTCCCGACTTCTATTACGTGAAAATTTGTTTTCGTTAGGAAATTATTTAAAACGAAACACTCGTGTCAGATGTGTGTACAGTAACGGGGTGTTGAACGAAGGGTGGTTTAAATAAAACTAATCAGTCTGTGTGTTTGTGTGTTGGCTATTCCCAGGGCAACGAAAGTGTCGCTATGGTCTGGCGCTTCACCACTAGTGATAGGACAATCAACAGCGGCGTTTGCAATGTCAACAAGCGGCACTCGGTACATTTCCTTTGGTTGGACAAGACGACGTAGGAAAAGAGGTGAGTGGCACCCACGCAAAAGAGCCTTAAACAATTGCCTTTGTTGTTTAAAAAAAAGCTCACATCATCTTGTGCTGCAAGTTTGTCACCAATGTTTTACACGATAACGGCAGAAAACACGGTTCCTTACCATGCCTCTTTGCATTTGTTTTGTTGTGAGCCTTCATTATGTCTGTGTAAATCACTTATTGTGTAGGTATTGCAAACTCTTACTATGATTCCGTTTTCTCATTATTATATCACGTTCTTCTTTTCAGGTACCATTTGTCATGGCTGCTCACGCTGAACAGGAGCGACAATATAGCAAGTCACAAGTCTGATTCCTCCAGCCTTCACGACTTTTTGATTCTTGATCATAAGGAATAAATATGAAAACATTATACCGATATCTGCTGTTAATTTTGCACGGCATAACACTGCACATCACAGTCGCACATTTTGGTTGGTTATATTCATACAAGCATGGAAATGAGGAATACCTCAACTGCTTCAACTTTGCTGGAAATGGTGTGTTTTGAGAAGTTTTATTAAAATAATGCTAAAATTGAACTATCCTTTTTTGCAGTCGCTGGCCACAACGGCAAGTATTAATGGAGTTGCTTAAAATGAATACTTCACTATTTCCAGCATTAGTTGCGCAAAAGTAGAGCATGGGTCAATTTAATAGCTTAAAATAGCCGTAGAGTCGCTTGAGGCTTCGGTGGGTGTCAATTGACCCGCGTAGGAGCGTCACCGGCAAGAGTCGTCTGACTCCCTCAGAAGTGGTAGTGTGATCCTTCGCATAAGAGTCCTCCCACTCTTCTTAAGAGGGTCCGGGGACTCTCCTGAGCGCGCCCACTCTGACCCACCAAGAGAGTCACCGTGACTCTCCAAAGAGAGTCGTATACGTGGCAAGTCAGAACTCTCCGACAAGAGTCAGGTATACTCTTTTTTTTCTTAGAGTGTACGCCCTTCTTTATTGGGATTATGTCGCTTTCTTTATGGAGGAATATATTGGCTGTGGATCCGCTGTAGATTTCTTCCATTATGTTTATATAGGCTTCGTCGATGCCCTGATTCCGCAGTGCCTGCATGACTGCTGATGTCTCCACCGAATCAAATGCCTTCTCGTAATCTATGAAGGCTATGTATAGGGGTTGGTTGTATTCCGCGCATTTCTCTATCACCTGATTGATAGTATGAATATGGTCTGTTGTTGAGAAGCCTGTACGAAATCCTGCCTGGTCCTTTGGTTGATTGAACTGCAATGCAGTATTAATTCTGTTAGCAATTACTTTTGTAAATAGCTTGTAGACAACGGACAGCAAACTGATGGGCCTGTAATTTTTCAGGTCCTTGACGTCCCCTTTCTTATGGATCAAGATGATGTTAGCATTCTTCCAGGAATCTGGTATTCTCCCTGTCGAGAGACACTTCGTATACAGGGTGGCCAGTTTTTCTAACATAATCTCTCCACCGTCTTTCAACAGGTCTGATGTTACATGATCCTCACCAGCGGCTTTGCCTTTTTGCATTTTCTTTAGGGCTTTCTTTACTTCTCCTGTCAATACTGGTGGGATGTCAGATTCCTCTGGGCTATTATTGCTTCTTACATTATCATCCTGACTGTCTCGGCTGCTGTACAGATCTCTGTAGAACTCTTCCGCTACCTCAACTATTCTATCCATATTGGTTGTGACCTTGCCTTCCTTGTCCCTTAATGCATGCATCTGATTTTTGCCTATGCACAGTTTTGTCTTCATAGCTTTGAGGCTTCTTCCGTTCTTTAGAGCATGCTCAATTCTCTCCATATTATACTTTCTTATGTCGGCTACTTACGCCTATTGATTAACTTGGAAAGCTCCGCCAGCTCTACTTTGTCTGTTGCATTTGAGGCTTTCATGGTTTGACGTTTCTTAATGAGGTTTTTCGTCTCTTGGGATAGCTTACCAGTGTCCTGGCTTACCAGTGAAACATAGCAATGATAAAATAATGAAAATCGAAATTCACAAAAAAAAAAAATAAATAAAAAAATTCAACTTTGTGCTGGCGTGTTCCTAACCAACGTCACACTTCATTGTTCTTAACTCACGAGGTTAGATCTAGCGAAAATATATTGAGTTAGAAAAGGCGGTGAACGTCTCCATGATAATATTTAGAGGTCTCAGACAAAAGATGAGACATTTCTGTGATGAAAACACCGCGAGGTTTTTTCTTTCACGTGTTCCGGTGGTCCCATGTTGGTATTCTTGTTTTTTTTTCCCTCCTTATAGAAACCAAGGCGGTTCAATAAACGCAGTTTCATTTCATTCTCAAATAAATAGCCCCTCTAAAAGTGTATTCTCCAAACAGCGACGTGTTTCGGAAATCGTTTTTTTTGTCACTAACAATACGCAAATGGAACCAATTAAACCCAACTAGCACTAATGCCTGTATATATTCTCTGCATTCACCACAATGTTAGAAACTAGACATAATCTATAGTAGTACGTCATTGTTCCGCACACTCATATTTAAATTTAAACTATATCCCTGCTCTGTTAAATTGTCGCACTCACCGAATTTCATTCGTTTATCACAATACCTACTGGCTCTGAGTGTCTGGTATTTACAAGTATACAATTGGTGAAAGAAACCGTTCATTTAATCGCACATCTCCTTGTCCTTGAACTTTCATTTGTCAGCTTGATTTTTTTTTTTTTTTACAGCGAAGCTGTATGCCTTTACCCCGGAACGGTTTCGTCCCCGTGGACAAAAAAAAACAAAACGCCAGGCCCTTTAACCAGCAACAGACGCTCGCACTCGCGTGCTCCTCTGGTAGCAGATGCACGCACTCGTTGCGTTTTCACCTCGGACGCTGAGGAGGGGCATTCGTAGAGGTGGAAGGACGAGCCGACGAACGCGTTCGCAGTAGAGTCGTGCACAACTGTAACGCCACAACTTAATTGCGACCCCTGGGTGGTTTTGGGGCCCTTTAACAATTGAAGGCAAGCGGCATATATTTCGTTGCAATCAGGCATACAGCACAGAGCTCAGTATTTGTTTCAATAAAGAAAACAAAAAAAAACAAGCATCAAAACCGCGTGATGGATGCTAGGGCGCCTGTTAACAATAGTAACACCCTGCCACGCGTTCCCGGTAAAGATTAGGTTGCAACTGCTTCGCACTTCACACGAGGGCTTCGAATGACGCCAAACGGCCCTTCCTTCTCCCCGCGTGTGTTTCTCATTTTCATATATAAATGGGAGATCCGTATAGCAGGGGTCTCAACCTCACCTCAGCCAGCGGGCCGCAATTACGCAATTTATAGTCTCGCAAGGGCCGGGGCAGTGAAGAAGATATAAGCGGGGGGGGAGGGGGGGGGGGAGGGGTAGTTTGTACAGACTGTCAGCAAACGTTACCGTTTGAAAGAAAACCATTCCCATATCTCAAATGCGGGTTATTGCCGAAGGAGAGTTGACGCCAGGGCTCGAACAGCGTGTCGATATTGATCGGCAAAATGACTAAAATATTGCCACTGATTCTGAAATTTAGTTTTTGTTTCACGGTTATGTTTCAACACACGGTGACCACATGCTTCACAATAACAACGCTTTACACCAGTCACGCTTGTCCGGCCCCCCGAACTTACTTATTAAGAAAATAAAATAAAGTTGGAATAAAGAAAGTCATGTTGGGGCCGCGGGCCGCAAGCTAGAGGTTCGCGGGCCGCATGCGGCCCGCGGGCCGCGTGTTTGAGACCCCTGCGTATAGCAACTCATTCAGTTCGTTCTAAGATGACCATGGGTAGACCACGGAAATTGAAGACACCAGAAGAACAGCGAGAACACAATGCTCGACGAAATGAGCAAATTTGTCTTGCTGAAAATGGTCGCGGTACCAATCACGGTCTACCACAGCGGCCACCAAACGATTATCACCACCATTACTCTAAAGTAGCAATAAAACATACCCCCCCCCCCCCCCCCCCCTCCCCTCAGCATGTGTGGTGTTTGATACAACTTCGCTGGACATTCACGTTCGCAGGGCGGGATGGCAGCCATTTTTTTTCCTGCGTTTTTAACCGACTGCAATCCTGCGCCCGGACATGTTTCATTTATTTATTGTGTGTGCATTTCAGTGTGCGCAGTGTGCATGATTTTAAAGAATACTTTTGACTTCCGCGATAAGCTTCATAACCCACACACACGCGCGCGTTAATTGAGCTTCGGTTTTCGTGCTTCTTTTTTCAGTGAGCAATATTTGAATATAAGGGGCAAGTAAGACGCTAACGCAAATTGAGAGCTACTTTTTTTAAAATCGCAATCTTGATTTATTCCTCATTACTTCTTCTTCTTCTGCTTATTATTATTATTATTATTATTATTATTATTATTATTATTATTATTATTATTATTATTATTATTATTATTATTATTATTATTATTATTATTATTATTATTATTACACTCGCGATTAATCGCTGCTGCGTGTATACTATTGTTACGCGCGAAGGAGACTCAGACGTTACGGCTGAAGGGGCCGTTTATTAGGTCGCGAAGGTGAACGCAGGAGCGGCCAACAGGTTGTCTACCTCAGCGTCGTCGTCTTTCCTCTAGCTGCAGCTCGGGGCGGCCAGCACGTTGACTCGTCTTCGTTGTCCTGGCAGGTACGCGCAACAATATTCTATGTGAATTACGATGTCGATACTTTATGAGGATGTATTCAAAACGTCGCCATTTATTTCGTTTCTTGCAACTTACCTTCCAGTTTTAATGTCTAAGATCTTAGGTGTTGTGTGTGAAAGCTTAGCGGATGAGCAACACCTGTAACACGCTGTATTAGGGTAAGGCGGGGCAAAATGAGACACGGGGCAAAACGCGACATTTTGGCTTTGCCGACCTCTATAGCTAATACAGAAAGCACTTTTCTTTGTTTCTATATTTCAGCGAGAGGTGCTGGTAGTTGTCCACCTTTTTATGTGTAAAAGTTGATGATTGCTCACAGCGTTCGCGTGGGGAAAATTACGCGGCTGGTGTCAGTGTGTTCATGACCCGTCAAAAAGGGGCGAAATTCTGCTAGGCCAAATTTTCGGAACCGTGCATGAAGCTACTCTGACTTCAGTACAACAACGTAAATATTTATATTGTTACTTTATACTACTAGCTACATACCACCAAAATTTTAGTTCATTTGGTGCGTGGGGCCAAAGCGGAAATTTTTTTGAATTTGGGCATGTGAGGGGGGGCAAAACGCGACAAAAAGGCATTGAATTGCCTCAGAGAGTGTCTTATTAAGTGAACCATTTACTTACACTCATTATATATTATATTTTATTGTTTAGGAGGGTGCGGACGCACAAGAGAATATCATATCGAGCTTCCTGGGAGGAAAACGACGTGAAAAAGCACTGATTGTTGTTCAGGACACTCACTCCATTCGCGCTGCATCGAGGTTTTTCCGCGTTTCCAAGGATGCTCTCAAGAGGCGAACGCAAAACTGTAAGAATCTCCAAGTCAAGCTGTTCACAAACACGTCTCGGCATCGAGTTTTCCTCCAATACCAAATTAAAAAAGAAGCGCTAGAAAATTCGAATCTAGCACAGTTTTAAATTCATCGCCTCACGCCCGGCTGACGAAGCTGAAAGCCACGAAACGCCCGTGCAGTTCTGCACCAAAACGGCAAAAGGAGGCGAAGATGATGCGTCAGAACATATCTAGCGTCCAATCGTTGAATACCAATGAAGTGCAAGCTTTCAACAGAATACAACAATAGCACAAAGAAAGACTTGTGGTGTTTGATCTGCAAGGAGTTTTGGAGCAAAACAGCACCGGATTCTGTCTGGATTCAATGCGTGGAGTGCAAGGACTGGGGTCATGAAGGCTGGTGAGGGCCCACGGAGTTTAATTTCAAGTGTTTCTACTGCAAAAACTGAAGGGTTAAATTTTTTTTCACACTGTGTCGTTTTGCCCCGCAGGTTGAGGCAAAATGAGACATCTTGTGCATTTTTCATTTCTTTTTTAAATAAACTTTTTGACAGTGGCAACATGGTCATATTTATGTAGCACATAGCTTGTACCTAAAGGAAAGTTTCTGCATTGACGTTTAAGGGTAAAGAGTGAAATAAAAATAAATATTCACTGTTTTCACATTTTTGTCTCATTTTGCCCCACCTTACCCTACTTTGTTTTGCCGATGTATCTGCTACATTCTCAGCTCACAGTGGCAGCATTGAAAACTAAATAAATTAAATAAAGGTAATGAAACATGGAATGTAGTACCATCTGGCTGAATTTATAATAGCTCTTAAATTATTTATTTAAAACCAATGTGGTTTCCAGAAACGTGTTTCCTGCGATACGAGACTTGCACTCCTAATCAACGACACTTGCTCCTGTGTTCATGTCAATATACCGGTCAGCGCACTTTGCTTTATTCTTCGAGAAATTCTGTGACGAACTTCTTTGTAAATGTTAGTTTTTAAAGCTTCCTTGCCGTACTCTTGATCCTTTTTGTTTCTGAATTGATTCGTCACTTCTAGGCTAATCACCGGTAGTTCGTTTACGCGAACAACCTGTCTTCTTCCTCACGCACTGTTATTTCAGGAGTGCCTAAAAGCACAGTCCTTGGTTTTTCTCACTATATTTCAACGACTTACGAAGGCACATTTCTTATAACAATAGAATCTTCGCAGGTGACTAAAGAATTTGGTGTTCAACTGCCAACCTATCTGATGTTCAGCTACTTTAGTCTGAACTTGATGGAGTCGAAACCTGGTGTAACAAATGCCTGATGTCCTTAAGCGAGAACCGAACATCGCTGCTCTTGTTTCATCGCCGGTTATGCCACTCAAATCCAATATTTACAACTCGGAATCTACACCTACGAGTTCGTACGGGTATCTGAATGTCCACTCGTCGTTAGGTTTAATGTTATCTCTTCAGACAATGTACGTTTCTAACAAAGCTAGCCGCATTCATTGCAGTCTACTTCGCAACCTCCACATATACAACCTACTCCTGTCAAACTTCGCCTACGAGACGATGAATCAGGCCTAAACTAGAATACGCACGCGCTGTTGGAAACCTAGTCAGTTAACACTAATAAAACACTACAATATGTGCCAAACTGCACAGGACGACAGTTTTTTCTCGTTTTTTTTTTTACATCGCTCATGCCACTCAGTTGTTAGCGAACTGAAGTCTCGTGATAAACTCGCAAGTCTTTCATCACGCCGTAGAACAGCTCGCCTGTGCCTGTGCTTATAATTATCTCATGCGTCAGCTTGTACTCCCGCCAGTCTATTAGCGCGATAGCGTTAAAGAGCTCGTTTCGCAGAAATTCCGGCGTCGGCGTCGGCGTCGTTGGTTGTGAGCGAAAAAATCATCTTGTCCGTGACCGAAAAATCATCATCTTGTCCGTGACCGAAAAATCGAGAAAGATGCAAATAAAACAAATAATAAAAATTTTCGGGTCCGCGTGACGACCGAAACCGGGTCGTCTGCGTGGCAAGCAGGTGTTCTACCACACAGCCATGCCTCTGCTTGGATATACTGTGAAAATAACTTCCTCTGCTTGGAAATGCAGTGAAAATAACTTCCACGCTTCGCAAACGCAAGCGTTCTTTATATAGGCGTCGCAATATAACATGTAATATCCCAGGAATATTGCGTGGTGCAACCGTAAATTGCCATCGGGCGTCAGAATATGTGACTATCATAACGATTCCATAGTTTAAAGCCAGCCACCCATTACAAACGGCACACACCTTACTGCGCGTATTCCCTTAACACCACGTAGTGGGTGCATAGCAAGTTCGAAAACATTTCCCACATTTGCCGCGCATAATTTCTCCTGATTTAAAGCATACTACCCATTACATAGTATGCACTAAGTGATTGAAGTACGCAGTAGGGACGGGATATCGCTATCGCGTTCAACTCTTAAAGGCGAAGCTTAAGGGTCCCCCCAATTTGTTGTCTATTCAGTCTCACCAATCACGAAGAAGCTGCGCACACACCATCTGCTCGCGCAGTAGCGCTGTTTCGGTGACATTGAGACGGAACATAGTGGATTAGGCATGGTTACTTGCAATCTGTAGAATGCTGCGTGGTTAGTCAATTGCCTTCAGCGGTTTTGCCGGCAACAGGCAGAACGAGAATACGGAGTGCTACGATATATATATATATATATATATATATATATATATATATATATATATATATATATATATATATATATATATATATATATATATATGTATTGTGTTCAGTATAGTCACCTGACGACCAGCAGAATTCCATTGCCAGCGAGAGCAGTGCAAGATCCGAAATTCAGTATTTTCGGAAGTGGTAGATTAAAAAGTCTTCGATATAGACCCCAAAAATTCTTCATTATCTGTTTTGGTGACGTCGGACTGTGAGCATACGAGTACTCATGTGCGCATGCATACCGTTTGGCTTCATTGCCGGCTCTCTAGTGACCTCAACGACAGCCACTCAACAATAACTATTACAATTGTCCTTGTGATTATCGTGTTGCCACATATTATACGTCTTAATCAGTTTATGTTTACCTACCATTTCCTTCGGAGCCGCCATTTGTCATGCGATATATTAAGGAACGTTTTACCAAGTTTACTAGGCGTGTAAGTAGTTTTGTTGAACTCTGGCCTGATTGATTCTCGAAGACGTCAGTCAAGACAATCACTCAAGATACAGAAACGTTGTCGTCGCGAGTGCAACTTGCAGCAGTACCGTATGGTCAATGACTGACGTTTTCCTTCAAGAGGCACTCGTACGCAATCGGTGAAGTACGTCGGGTGCCTTCCAAATGGTCGGCATTGGCCTGACAGTGCACTACAACTAGCCCGTAGTGTTGCCGACTTCGAGTGAGTCATGAACACTGAGGGCGCACTCGAGGAGCGATGACGTCGGCAACAGCACGTCACATCGAAAGAAAACAAAAAACACAAACGAACAGCGAGCGGACCAGGTAGCAACGCTTGCCGCAACAAGCATGCCTCCTAAAAGTGGCAACCTTGATCACGTACAAACAATGAACGAAAGAATAAAGGCAGGAAAACTGAAAGGAAGAAAAACGGAAGATGACAGCGTGGGCAAACAAGTGATGGTGACCGAAGTGGCATTGCGTGAGCGCGCCCACACAGCGTTAGCCCTACACACACGCACACCCGATGCAGGCTTCTGCAGGCCTGTCGGTCGACACAAGGCTCTGCGCCCTTCTCGACAGACACAGAGGCTGGAGTACGAGAACGAGCCAATAAAAGCCTTTCCGCTGTTCCCGGACATGGGCGCCAGAGCTTTCTATAGGAAGCAATTTGCCGAAGCTTAGTACGAGCACCTGCGCGTCGTCAACGGCGACGTTTATGAACTTTCGTAGTCACTCGCTACCCTTTTTTTCCTTTTGATCCACACAGCGTGCCATGGTTATTATCACGTTGGCATTATACGGGGTACTTTTACTATCGTCTGCTAAATACAGCTAATGTAGCGTCGATCATTGTGAGCAGAAAAGACAGGTTTGCAAAGCTGTACGCACTAATAGAAGACGTCTTTAAAACCACTTCACTTTGGTGCAAGGAGCCTCTGTTTGATTAGCCTACGTTAAGGTAGGTCTTGTTAGTTAGACATTCACTCGCTGACAGTGAATCTATGTACAAATTTGCATGCAGTTTTGTTAACTTTTTTGTCCTTTATTCCACAACTGCGCAACTGCCTTTTGTGCTATGCGAGAACCAATGATTCTGTGCATATATTAGCCTAATGTGATCACGTTTCAACTGACACGAATAAGTGATGCGATGCTGCTATCAGGAAATTTTAGTGGCTACCCATTGTAATTACTTGTTATCACGTTGACCTGACGGTGAAGAACCAGACTCTACCAAAAACAAATTCGGAGCCACAGATTGGCCCTTCTAATGGGCGTACTAGTGCCTGGAAAAAGAAGACACTTATATAGACTTTTTTTAAACGCATTCCCACAGATGTTAGTCTTTTGTATCACCTGTATTGCAACTTCTGGTGTCAGGCGATCATTATAGTACATATAATCACAAAATACACGCACGAGTAACGCGTACAGTCGCATAAATACTCATACAATAATAACAATTGTTGGGGCTTTACGTCCAAAAACAGGGTATGATTATCAGAGACGTCTTAGTGGAGGATTCCAGAAATTTCGACTACCTGGAGCTCTTTAACATGTACCTAAATTTAAGCACACGGGCCCCTAGCATTTCGCCTCCATCTGAATGCGGCCGCCTGGTCCGGGATTCGATACCACAACCATCGGGTCAGCAGTCAAGCACCACAACCACTAGACCAACGTGGCGGGTAAACACTCCTACAATAGAAATATACATTCAATGCACAACAATACCGGCGACTACAGTGAACGGTGTTACGACTGTCACTGGCCACACGTCGTCTCTGAGTGGGCTGGTGGTGCATTTCCACACGAATCGATACACCTTGATCCTTTCCAGAAACGAGCTCTACGCGACGGATAGCACCCCACAAAGGGAAGAAACTGGTGTGAGCTCCGATGAACGGAGGGGCGACGTCAAAGCTGGCACCGCCTTCACAGTGGGCCGTTGTGGTTTGCTTGGGATGCTTCGGCGCCGACCGGGGTCGTGTGTTTGGACCAGAGCAAGTATAGGTCGCAGTAAACCCTTTCCTGCACTTTTGGGGAAAAGCGGCGGAACTCGCGCAATCTCCTGTTCTCCTGGCCTGATCCCACGTGAGTGCCACTGACCACTGGAACTTTGCTGCGTCAGCGAGTGCAACGACCTATCAGCGACAGTGTTGTGTTATTGCCTGGTGTCTTGTGTGTGATTGGTTACCATCAAGAAGGCGGAGCCAGCCGGAGGTGTTATAACGAAGTTGTTGAGTGAGACAAGACACACAGGGCCCTGGGTTAATGGCTCATGCAGTTCGCTCGTCTCTGAACTCTTACCTTTTTCCCTATGTAAGTAAGTTTGTAAAAATTGCCACTAAACTTCTTTGCTTTTGTTTTCCCAACTTCTGAGCACCAATTCCTCAACCCGAATGCTCCTTCACGCAATCAAATGCAGTCCGGGTACAACGCCACTCTGACGCCACAACACCGGTCGTCAAAATATGATTCACGTGCATAGCTCGGCACACTCACTCATGAGTGCACTCAACTCACACTCACTCACACCCATTTGAACGTTGTGAGTTGAGTATGAGTGAGTACTCATGAGTATGAGTGGACGTGAGTGTGAACGTGAGTGAGAACTCATTAGTGTGAGGTCGTGAGTGTGAACGTGAGTGAGCACTCATGAGTATGAGTAGGCGTGAGTATGAACGCGAGTGAGCACTGATGAGTGTGAGTGAGCGTGAGTGTGAACGTGAGTGAGCGTGCACTCATGAGTGTGAGTGGACGTGAGTGCGTACGTGAGTACTCATGAGAGTGAGTGGACGTGAGTGAGAACTCAGGGTGAGTACGCGTGAGTATGAACGTGAGTACTCATGAGTGTGAATAGTATAAACATGAATAGTCGTGAGTATGAACGTGTGTGAACTCATGAGCGTGAGTAGGTATGCCGCGTAGAGAAACACGGCGAAAATAGCTCGGTACACTCACTCATGAGTGCACTCAACTCACACTCACTCACACTCATTTGAACGTGGTGAGTTGAATATGAGTGAGTACTCATGAGTGTGAGCGGACGTGAGCGTGAACGTGAGTGAGCGCCTAAGAGTGTAAGTAGGCGTGAGTATGAACGTAAGTGAGTGCCTACGAGTGGGAGTAGTCGTGAGTGTGAACGTGAGTGAGTACTCATGAGTGTGAGTAGAGGTGAGTGTGAATGTGAGTGAGTACTCATGAGCGTGAGTGGACGTGAGTGTGAACGTGAGCGAGTGCGAAGGCTGACAAAATTGTGGTGAGTGAGTTTGAGTGAGTACTCCCTTAAAGTGCCGACCTATGTTCACGTGTCATAGTCTACATTTTGGTGGAATCGATTATGCCTCCCATACGTTCTGTTCTCTACACTAGTATTCGCTTCGCACATTCAATCTGATTTAACAAAGGTTCTTCATGCTTGAAGAAAAGCCAGCAAAAGCACAGGACACGAGAAAGAGGCAGACGCACACCGCTGGAAACGTTCTTTCACTGCAGAATCGGAGACAAAATTTGAGAAACTTCCCAGAAACAAAGGCGCGTTATAAGCGAAGCAATCATTTTGCACTGTTTGTTTGCCCGGAACAATGGCCACCTCACTGACATAAACAACGTTCAGGTGTTAATACTGTTCCATGTCAAACAATATCACAAAAATAAAAGAAACACACGATAACTGTCACAAAGTGCACGCTCCTGTAGAAGTCACCGCCCATACACCGCAGTCGCTCAGCTTAAGTGGCAACGGGGGACAACATGCCCAGTCGTCCTGCAACGCGTCTGACCCGTTCGTCACAATGTCGCTGGTGCGCATCGAGTGTTAAAGCACCGCTGCAAGCAACAGAGTTTTTGGCACCATCCTGGTGCGCGGACGTAAATCTGGAATATGATGAAGTAGAGGCTGCAAGGTTAGGTTTCCAAAACTCGAGTCCGCGCAGAAAATTCAAAATGCGGTCCGACTATACCCAATCGACAGCGGCCACCGCAGCGAGGACTAAGCAGGCCGGCGCTTCTGCGGAATGGATTCTGCACAAGCACGCCGCGATAAGACCACGCCTTGTAACTGCTCTCAGACTTCCCGTAGTATTAATATGTACTGATGGGCTAGTTGGTGAGCCATGATGTTCGAAGAAGCAGCGCTGTCACTGCTCTCAGTGCGCATGCGCGTGTTATCCTACATAAAGCGGGTCCTTCAACAATAAATCATCAGTTGCAGTACAGTGCTTGTGTTTGAGTCATTTTATGTGTGCGTGATTGTGTCATGTTGTGCGATGCTTCGAAAATTTCTGTAGTACTTTTTTTTATCTTGTTTTTAATCATTCGTTCGTTTGCAATTCGCGTATTTTTCGTTGAATATTTTCTGAATCCACTGTTTTTCGCGCATGTTGCACTGTGTACTTATATATTTATTTGCGCTATAGTGACTACTCCTAGGACAATCGCAAATAGCTACGGTGTTGGTCTTTGTTGTGCCCGTCGCAGAACAGTTCTAAATTGTTGTTAAGTTTCCGTATTTAGTTAAGCTATTTTTCGTTTGTGTGTATGGAATTTTCTCTACGTGCTGTTCTCATCTCGTCTCGTACCTCGAGCCCTCACTTCAGCGATTAGCGATAATCCAGGCGTGGACTATCACTTTTTATAAGTTGATCGCTGCTTAAACGCACAGCACGGGTTAGGTGTTTTTGTCGCTTCACCTCTCTTTTCAATGACGCAACACGATCACCTACATTTTTTTCTACAATAACGTCGCTTCAACACCACAATTTCTGAACAAAAACAACTCAATAAATCACCATTTCATCATTTCCTGCCCACTTTAAGTGCACTGAAGGGCGAAGGCCTCTCCCAACGATACAGTTTACCCGATCTCGTGCGAGCTGATTCTTTTGATACCTGCTAACTTCTTGATTTAGTCACTCTGTCTAAAGCTCTGTGTTCCTCGGCTATGTTTTCCATGTCTTGGCGTTCATTCGGCCACTCTGTAAATGACCAACAGTTATTGCTCCTTCGCATTAGGTGATCTGCCCAGGTCCCCTTTATGTTCTTAATGTCAGCTAGAATGTGAGCTACGCCTGGTTTTCCTCTAATCCACTCTGCTCTCTTCTTGTCTTTTGATGTTACGCCTACAATGTTTCGTCCCGTCACACGTTGCGTGCTTCTGAACGTCCCGAGTTACTTTGTTATCCTACAAGTTTCCACCGAACATGTTAGTACTGGCAGTAGACAATGGTTGTACGCTTTCGCCTTCAGCGACAGTGGTAAATTGCATGTCATGGTTTAGGAATGTCTGCTTAAGCGCTCCAGCCCATTCTTAATTTCAGGGGAATTTTTTTTTATGAGTAGGCTCCATTGATAGCTATTGCCCAATGTACACATACTCTCGTACAGACTTCAGAAGTTGGTTGCTAATCATCAACTACTTCTCTTTCACCAGGCCCGTAGCCAGGGGGGGGGGGAGGGCTAGCCCCTCCCCCCCCCCCCCCCCCGAATAAAATTTCTGGGTACGGGCCTGTCTTTCGCCTTATGCCATCAATCGATATGATGAACTTTCGCAAATTCATACTTAGCCCAACTCTAGTACTTTGTCGGCGTAGGTCTTCGATCATTCTTGCTTGTGATTCGTCGCCATAACCGTCGAAGAGCGCTAGGTCATCTGCAATTCGTAGTGCTTGCAGATGCTGTTCAGCAATGACTGCGACTCAATAAATAAAACTGCGATTTCTGCACAGTGTGAGAATCCGTGTACGCGAAGCTTTTATGATCAAGCAAGCTGAATTGATGAGCTTTATACTTCAAGAAACGCGCCGCTGTGTTCAGTGACGAATGCGTCTTTGAATACTATCATGGAACGGAATCCTCCCAGAGCAAGAGGAAGTTTTATTCAGCATTAAAACGCGATGAATTATAGACACGACATGTCCGACGTTTCAGAAACAACATTGCTCAACATTGCCACCGTTCAATTGCATGAGTGTTACGAATTGCGGTGACGAACCAGTGCCGGGACTACTTTTCATTATTAATCCTCCTCGTCATCTCGCCCTTTTCTCCTACACTGCGTGTTCTGAGACGTGCGGCAATGCTTTTCCAACGATGCCACGAGGACAGTTACGATGGCGATGGCACTGACATTGTGTGGCTCATTGTATTTATGCATATTTCACCTATAAAAAAAAAAGAACACGAGCTGGCTGCGGCTTAATGATTAGATCACCGGGCTCGTGTTCGGGGGGGAAGGGTGTTTAATCCATCCATCGGGTACGCAACACAACTTACTTAAAGTATAAGCCATTTAGTAAGTAACCAGTAAACGGTCAAAAAAATCCAGGAGTGTTCGTTCGCAAAGGAAATTGCGCTTTAAAACAGACGTTCCTTAACGTGCTTTAAAACAGAAGTGACACACACATTGTATGTTTATACTCGGTATTTAAAATGTCGTAACTAAGGAAAATTTGGTTTTCTGCCAAGGGCATAAACTTTGCGGGGCTTCGTTGTGTCAACACTTTAGAAGGTAACCGCATTTTGGCATTCCTGTTTGCAGTTCATGTTTTCAAATAATAGACCACGGCAACGCGAACCTCGACTTGTTCACTTGCCTTTATTTTCCACGGCATCTTTCTGGCGGCATTCCCATAATAAACAAGCTGTCTCAGCTATAACGTGAGCCAACCTTAAAAAAAAGAAGAAAAAAAAAGAAAAAAAGAAAAAAAAGGAACTGATTGCACCATACAGATGGCACGGTTAGTAGCCTTTATAACAGAAATCGTGAACTCTCCTTCCACGCCATCACGCAATTTCTGGGTAACTCACAGCCACAGCATTCCTCCATTTCCTCAACACACACACACACACACACACACACACACACACACACACACACACACACACACACACACACACACACACACACACACACACACACATATATATATATATATATATGTATATATATATATCTATATATATATATATATATATATATATATATATATATATATATATATATATATATATATATATATATATATGGAGGACATTTTAAAAGTACTGCGACGAGAAACAAAATGAATATGTGTTCCACTTATTTTTCTCTACGCAGTAATTTTGAAGCTTTCTCCAAGTTTTTTACCTAGCTGAAAACTCGTTTTCGCAATCCCTAACATACATACATACATACATACATACATACATACATACATACATACATACATACATACATACATACATACATACATACATACATACATACATACATACATACATACATACACTTCCAGCAACACATGTGCACCTTTCTGTTTTTGTATACAGCCTACTTTCAACTTCATCCTGGTTACTTTCAAGACAGGAATAGCAACGTCAATACGCCCGAGCCAACTGGAGAACGTCACACCACAATGGAGCAAGTAAAAGCTGTTTTGCAGTGCCTTGAATGAATAACACTGTAGACGGCTACGTCAGTGTCGGGGTCACGTACGTTCTTCCCCGTTATAAATTACTTGGCGAGCTCCCAAGAAACAATCGCCTGCGTGGGAAGGAGCTCGTAGATCCGACTCAGGCGTATCGGTCGTGCACAGCGCAGACTTTCGAAGCACTTACGTTCCGCGACTGATCTTTCTCTTTCACTATCTGTCTCTCTCTCACCGCCTTTTTGCAGGACTTCTCTGCGTCCTCACTTCAATCTCCCGTGCTCTTGGCTCGGAGTTTATGTTCGGATAAGTTCTAGGTAACTTTCTTTTTTTCCAGCCTTGGACCACTCTCGCTTATTTTTCACCCCGTATTCACTGTCCGTCGTTGAACAAAAGGCTTTCATTCTGTGTCGCAGTGAATGCTTTCGTTCATCTTTTCAGAGGCTTTTTTATCGTGCTTTGTTTATGCATACCGCCGTCTAATTTCTCTCCCCGGCGGTGTATTGACCGCGGTCAAGTTTCACAAAGCACCTACCTCCCCCCCCCCCCCTCCCCCCGACCGCAAACCCCGACGTATACACGCATATAGATCGTCCATTGCGCCCTTCCCGACTGCCATAATTGAGGCCTTCCGTTTTTTGTATTTCGATGTCTTATTATTTAGAGAACTCTACCGATGCCGAATGAGGGAATCGGGAATGCCATAGCGACGTCCCTTGAGGGCGTGCAACGTCAAGCAACATACGCAAGTCTGCCACCAGCTCGTCGACATACACAGCGGCTTTTCTCCTAAGTTGTCTTCCAGCTTCATACAATACCTCTTCCTATACCCACTGGCTTTGCTTTCTTTTGCGATTGCGCGAGTGCGGAGGAGATAAGTGGGGACACTGAGCCCTACATGAGCGAAGCACATATAGCTCGGCACAGAGACACACGACTGCAAGGCAGCGCTTTACCGATGACTGAGTATCGTCAAATGTGGATTGCCTAATGCACATAATTTTTAAGAGTGACTTAAATAGCTGCATTCGATGTTGAAGGAATATTTGAAATTAAGAAGAAGATCTCGGGAAAGTAGAACATTTCTCATGCTTGCATTTTGCCTGTTCAGTACTTGGTTTATTTTTATGAATCATCAAATTGATATAACAGAACATTATTTCACGATGCACGTGATCAGAACTGTTATGTGCACGCGCGGTTTTATAGCGAGAACAATTATATGGACATTCTCGACGGGTCTTTGCCTTCGGCGTCATGTTCGGTATAAAGTCCAAATCGATAACCTCCCCCAGCACATCGTATGTTCTAAACGCGGGTAAAAGCACGCCGAGGAGAGGGGAGGAGGGGGGGGGGGGCGTCGTTTGAGAAGCAAGTGTGAACTTTGACCATAAGGGCGCGGTCCCGAGCGCAGGCGCGTGCACTATATCTAGGCAGACATTATCGAACGGCTGGTATATGCCCTTCTACGTGCTGTGCTCTCATCGCTTCGCGTTGAGACAACAGCCTGCACGAAAACCGATTCTCTCCCTGGAGTGGCCGTATTCTCTTACACCAGCGCTATACTGCGGAATTTTTAAAGCCGAGCTCAAACGGATGAAATATCATCCAGAATACAAGTTTAAGCTGAGCGAAAAAGACAACGCGTAAGAACATATAAACACGCATCACGCCATACATAGCATAGCCATGCATAGCATGTATTGTAAGTACAGCAAGGGGTGGAAAAGGGAAAGGAGGGTGAGGAGGATGGAAAGAGGGACGGAGGTTACAGCACAGTGTAACGGAGGCGAGTGGAGGAGAGAGGCGAATGGGAGGTTGGAGACATGCAGGTGGTAATACAGAGAGGAGGTTGCTTCAGTGCTAAACCATGCCCATGTTCGCCTCGCTTTGCATCACTTTGCATTGTATCGCTCAGGCTTCCCCTCAGCTCCACTGTATATTGGCCTTTACAACTTTAAGCCAGTTAAAGCTGCGCATAAATTGTAGATTTACACAAGATCTGATCCAAAAGAGTTAGCAGCTAACCTTCCTTCGTATAACATTACAGTTTGTTGCTACCGCATTCATTGCTTCGCCCTTGCGGCGAAATTGATTTTCTTGATCCAATTATTTAAGTTCTGTTGTTCTTTCTTGTAGGTTGTTATATTTCTGATGTCGCAACTGAGTGTATTTTCCTAAGCTCCGCTAAGCCCTCCATAAGCGTAGGAATATTAAATAAGTCATGGGCTTTATTGAAAACATGAAGGAAGCAAAGATAGTATGGCCGCCTGTAAGTATTAAGCAGTCAGTAGCGGAGGAAATGCAGTAGCACGAAAAGTTGCGGGGTTTACTGAAGAAGAAGCTTAAAACAAAACAGCAACAATTGGAAGAACCTGAAGCTTGTCGACCCCAGTGTTATTAAAAAAATCATGGGCTTTATGTTTATGTTATGTTTAAACCGCGACTTGATTAAGGTCCGCCGTAATGGACCACATTAATTTCGATTCGTAATATTGTGATTATCATGAATGGGACCTAAGTTTAGGTACACGAGTGCATTTGATTTCGCTGATATTAAAATGCGACCGTCACAGGCGGGATTAAACATCTGGCATCAAGCTTGGATGTATTGTGCAGTTCATTTATTGGTGTACATTTACATAAAAAATGAATGACTGAATAAACTTGAGCAAAAAGACGTAAAGACACTTTTTGAGACACCCTCAACCCACTCTGTCACACCTGTATACATGGAAAAGGGACATATCATAACAACGTAACATACTATACTGATAGAGTAGACCTATTTGAAAAGTAACTCGATCTTGTCAAAGAAATAAGAACGACATTTTTTTTTCTTTTCCAACAACCTTTTGTTGAAATGGTGAAATCAACTTAAACATATTTTAACTGCAAGTAAACATTTGAAACTTCACCGTGAAAAGAGAGAGCGGTAGAAAAATTGCGACCTGATAGTACAAGGTTGCACTGAAGAAAGCTTATTGTACCTGTTGAGTGCGTAGAGGCTACAGCATTGACCGAGTGCAGTAAATAGTTTTGATAGGTTGCTCACTTTTGACAGGCCATAATTCAAAGATGAGGCACGCATCCCACTTTCATGAACAGCTATATGAACCGAAATAAAGTGTGCGTGACCACATAATATATTCTTAATCACTGCTGTAGAACTGCTACCTTACCGCCAGCCTCCACTTACAGACACCAGATAAAATAGATAAAAGCTGGGGAGTTACAGGGGAAAAAAACGCGGTATGATTACTAGTCACACCATGGTAGGGAACTTCGGACTGATTTTGACATCCCAGGGCTCATTAACGTGCACGTGAATCAAAGTACATGGACGTTTCCGCTTTCAAACCATCGGACTGTGGCAGCCTTGCCAAAAATCCAACCTGTGCCCCCCGTGCAATGTTCATGCCACAAGGCTGCACATTTGTCTAAGTTTGCAATACTACCAGTAGCATCATACGAAAGTAGGGGGGCTCGTTTTTCCTGTATTATACACAACTAATGAAACCTACAGACATTTAAGTCAAGGAAAGCATACGGGACATTGATGGTTTCTTAACTGTATTGTAATGATTCTCACCTAAACGGAAAGAAAGTAAAGTGGACAAAAAATCACCCTTTCTATCGGTCATAAGGCATCATAAGTCCTTCGCACAACATTCATGGCGTTAATTAGTCTCTTCTTGTTACTACAAAAAAAATAAAAAAATAAAAAAAATGGCGACATCATCAGCATATGCTAAATGCTTGACCTCCCACTCTCCCAATTGAAAAGCTTCAATACTTATTCCCGTGTACTGTGCGATGTCAGTGCACGTTAAAGAACACCAGATGGTCAAAATTTCCGGAGCCCTCCACTACGGCGTCCCTCATAATCATATCGTGGTTTTGGGACGTAAAACCCCAGATATTATTATATTCAATACTTATTTATTACCAATTGCAACCTGGTGGGATTCTGGCTACAACAACAAATAATAACGGCAAAAGCGGACAGCCTAACCTTACAGTGACCATACACCGGTTCTCTCTGTAAATTGGTGGTTCCCAATGAACTTTCTCGAACAACTGCTATAAGATAAGACATACGCCACAGGCCAGCATGCCTCATCAGGATCAATAGAACACGTTTAATGATGTCCCGCGGGTAAGCAATTTATTTATTTATTTATTTATTTATTTGCTAGGGATGATACAGACTGGCCGCCACGGTGGTATAGTGTTTATGGTGCACGGCTGATGACCCGAGAGACGTGGGTTCGGCCGTGGCGGTCGCATTTCGATAGAGACGAAATGCTCGAGGCCCGTGTACGTAGATTCAGGTGCACGTTAATGAAGTTCAGGTGGTCGAAATTTCCGGAGCCCTCCACTACGGCGTGCCTTATAATCATATCGTGGTTTCGGCTCGTAAAACCCAGCAATTATTATATTAATGACAAGCAGGATATACGCCTAGAAGCCAGTTTTCTACAGAGCAAGTGCTTCAAACAACGTGAAAATACCTCACGATTTTATCAGTATGCATTGCGCAGATGTTGAGATTTTTGTCCATGATTGCGCCGAGTGTTTTGTTTTAACAAAAGGTCTCATTTTCTCAATCCACACTTTCCGCTTGACCATTTCAGTGTAGTAAAGAAAAGAAACACGCAACAATAAGGGCGCCTAGACCAAAGCTGCGACACATGCACCATGTGGTGTATACTATTATGTTGCAGCGGTGGTACCGCTTATTCCTTCATGTTTGAGGGTTATTAATTCGTAAACGAAAGAAATAATGCGACGTAGTTTACAATATCGCACTACTTAGCCACTAGACCTCACTTTGAATTTTTTTTATATTCGCAATTACATTCAAAATCCAAGTAACACCTACTTACAAACATGCCTATCACGTAGTACCAAGACGTGCCTAAAATCTCAAAGATTTTCATGCAGTTTGACTGCCATAGCTCGAAAGCTGTGCTATTTATAAAATATGGTTCTTGGCTGATATTGTGCATTGCTCCTTCGCGATTTTGTTAATTTTGTTTAGTGGTCTAAATCAGTGGTAATCAGGGCTGATGACCCCTAGGAATTAGCGATGATTCCTATCATAGCAGTTGTGATCTGTGCTAATCAATGCTAACAGCCAGCAGTCCAGCTATAAGTATTTCTATAGCCGTAACCCCAACACTTTTCCCCCCGGAAGTAAGCGAAATCCCAATTCAATTATATACGGTTGCAGCGGTGTTTCTGGCTGGCTGTGTACTATCCGTTTGGTAGAAACAATTTTTTTTGTGGCAAGACTAAGATTTATTTAGTTATCCTTGGTACTAATGACCCAAATAATTTTTTATTCGAATGCAAAGTGATACCCATACATTCTTGTTTGGTAACACATAAGAGCCAAACTTTGCCGTCAAAGTGCGGTGAATAAACTAAAGTCTACAAGATCCCACGCGTTTCGGGAAAGCAGCAAACGGAACAGGAATTGCTACTCACTAGGACGCCAGTGTGGATCGGCAGCGGCGATCCACACTGGCGTCAGTGTGTATCGGCATGTCACGCTATGTCGTAGTGTTAATTGCACTCTGGAAGAAAAGTTTGTTGGAGGTATCAATTCAAAAAGAAGGGTGGGCGTCATCAAGTTGTAACGTGACTCTGTCAGTAGAAGTGGCTACTTGTTACACGTACGACTCTTGAATTATAGTACGTATATTCTACCAGGGTTTTACAATCTACTCATGTAAAAACACGCTCATACACATGTCGAACAACAGCGACGCGAAGAAAGAGAGAATGTTCGAAATGCATGTATCTGATAATGTCTCTGGTTTTCATTGAATCGAATCGGCACAACATAGCAGTCAACACGTCTGGCCATTATGGGGATGAATCCGCACATGTGAACATAACCGTCGAAACATCATAGACTTCAGCACACACACACATAATACGTGACTTAATGTAAGATCATAAATTCTTTATTCCTTCATAATTGCCAGCAATCCCGCTCTCTTCTATAAAGCGTTTTAACGCTTTTAGAGTGTGCGTCTGTAAAGCTCTTGTTGGCCACGGACCCAGAAGCTCCTTCAGTTGATTTTAAAAGACCTATGGAGCAAGCTGGTCTTAAGAAAAGTTCCGGCACTCTACAAGGAATCACAGCCATGTGGTCAATCAGGTAATTGAGAAATTGGCTGAACAACAAACCCCTTTATATAATTTTCACAGACTACGAAAAAGCATTTGGCTCAGTAGAGATACTAGCGATATCTGAAGCAAGGCGTCACCAAGAAATAAATATCTTAGATAAGATCTGTAAAGACTCCAGAACTATTTGTTTCTCCAGAAGAAAAGCAAAAGAATTGAGATAGAGGAAGAGTTCAGGGAAGCAGACACCATCTCTCCTATGTTGTTCCCTGCGTGCACATGTTGATGTGTTCAAACGACCAGATTGGACAAAAATGGGAATAACTTAACGGAGAATATTTAGAAGGCTACGATTTACCTAACACATAGTGCTCGCCAGAAATGATGGCGACGAATTACAAAAAAATGAGTGAAGCCCTAAAACGAGAAACTTCTGAAGTAGAACTAGCTATGAATATGCTGAAGACGAGGATGATGCTTAACAACACGAAAGAGAAAGAGTTCACGATACTAAGAGATGGAAAATGTAGCCGAAGACTACACGTGGTTAGCTGCAGTGGCGAAATCAAGAAGTTCAAAGGAATAAATGGAGTCAGCTCGCACAGTATAGGGTACATTGAAGATCATTGGAGAGCCCTTCGTCCTGCACTGTACACGTGATTGACTGAGAATGTTGATGGATATTCACGACGATTGTAACAGGTCCGGAGAACATGGGCGGCGGGACAAGGACGGGCATTGACATAAACATCTGGCATGCGTTCCTTCATGGTAAGCTGCATTTCACATAAGATATGAAAGCTTCTATATACCGAATTGTAAATGGCCCCCCATAACCCATTGCTTCTCGTTTTGTTGAAAACTTTACAGCCTGGTAATTCTCCCTTCAAAGCCGAAGGGCGCGGGTAAGAAAGGAATCAGTATTTTTTTTTTATTCGAGCACACGTAAGAATCCAGACGTGCGACCTTCGTTTCATTGTATCTCGGTGGTCTTTGACACTTTAAGTAGCATGAAGGGACATTCGAAACCATAAAATTCACAAACACGGCGCATATATTCCAGTCGCGAATGCGCAACTACAGAGACAACGGGTGGTACGAGCAAAGAACATCTGGGGCTGCATTCTGAGACGATCACATATGGAAATATCGCCATACTGTCGCCTTTGATCCGCGCTGATTGGCTGGAGAGCAAAATCGAAAAATTAATGGCGCCATTCAGGCGACATACCTAAAACAAACGACAAACATTTTCACCATCGGACGCAGGTAAAGTCCAGAATTTCAGTGACATAGACGGTGGTTCCTAGAATTGATTCATGGCAGATGTACAGAGGATGTACGCAGCATTTTGTTTTCGCTGAAGGTTTCAGGGAGCTGTGTATTTAGTGATCGTTATTTTGCGAGCGTCTGTTTTGCTGTAGTTTGAACGCGCCAACAACATGAACGGCGCATTGCTCGCATAATTTATTGCGCACTGCACAAATGTTCATTTATTGAGACGATGTCGCGGCGGCCGTACGCCACGTTAAGGCGGTGTAGGGCGAAGCAGGATGAAAACACAGAGACAGCGAAGACGAGCACTTCTTCTATCTGAAGATTTATTGCTTCCTTCAGACATTGTATACGAAGAGCAGGAAAAAAGAACAGGACAAGGAATGCGAAATGCTTCATAAAAAAAAAAAATCCTCACCGCCCATTGCTCGCGCAAGCATCATCCAAGAATGCCAGCTCCTTTTGGGATAAGACTAGCCATGGCTTAGACCTACATATGCATGGGCATTCTAGAAGTGCCATGCGAGCTGCTTACACAGTGATACGAGTGCGGTCGTGCGATAAAATCAATTTAGTTTCATGAAACGCGGGGGTGCAGCCGCATGCTCTACAATGTAGGGTTGGAAAACTGTCCCTTCCGTTTCTTACATTGTTGGCATGCCCACGCAGACGATCATTCAAACATCTGCTAGTTTGACACCCGTAGCAAGCACCACAGCTCGAGGAGATTCTTGTCGTGCTTCGCGCTACACGACCACCACAAAAACTCACAGGGTCCCTTGTGCATTCACCGAAGACGACTCGAAGGCGAAAGCCATCTTCCTCTTTTTCTCAGTCGATGTATAAAGGGAGCAGGAAAAACGAGCCGTAGGCTTCACGTGCCACTGCCAAGCGCCGTCTTCATTTTCTTCTCTTGAGGTCGTGCGCTCTCCGGTTTTGTTCGCAGCCCAAAAGGAGGGCGCTACAACTGCATCGTGTGGCGTTACGTGACATGACGTCACGCCAGAATTTGGCGACGTCATAATGACGCCACAAATTTTTGCGATCTGTGACGTCATGATGACGTCATATGGTGACGTCATCACGTGCTGATGATTTTTTGCATTACTCGTCCCCGACGCCGCGGGACGGTCGCCGCCGACGGTCGTATTCCCCGTTTCATGAGGCATCTAAGGATTTCGCGCCTTAATAATGAAGAGCCCAAATCACTAGTCTTCTACCTGCGACGCGGCTGAACTCTGTGAGTACGCCGTTTTAAATTATCAACGAAAATACACTTCACGCAAGCGTATGTTTTTTTTTAAATTTCGCTGCACTTTACACAATAACGCAAGAAATGTTGAAAGCCTTTTAAACACTAATTATAACTCAAGTAGCCAGAGCCAAGCCTAGAGCCTCGGCATAAAACCCGGTACACTCGAAAACGCCCGCCATACTGGGGCTACTCTGCGCTTGTACAGTGCGCTCACTCTCCTGTTAAAGATTCGGAAACACCAATGGTAAGTGCAAAGATGACGTCACGGGCAAGTAGTTTATACGGTTATTGAACACGTCAGACTACATGTTACGCAAAAGAGACACGGTCGCCGAATGCAGCATCAAAGAATGCAATTGGACAGTATGCAGGAAGCTCCAGATCCTGTGGGCACGTGCGATAAACGAACCTTTATTTATTTGTTCATGAGGAGTATTGAATGACGTAGTACGCAAGTTCGCATACAGATAAATCATCTTGGAAAAACTACGGGCATCATGGGAAGTCAGCGAGCGGGGGGCATTTAACGAGAGTGGTAATGTGATTACACGGTGCTTCATCGAGCTCTCGCGTGTGCTGTGCGCTTGTTCGATACTGTGCGTTCTAACTCTGGGCATTGGTTGCAGTACGCGCCTTGCGTTCATTTTCGCCATGGCCTCGCAAATGATTAACAGCATGCCCGCCGCGAAAGGAGATTCCAATGGGTCAGGGGACGACATCCGCTGTCCAGAAGAATGACGCTGGTCGGCGCTTGCAGGCGTTGTTGGATGTCGCCTAGCTGTCTTCAGCAGGAAATGTTGTGGTGGATCTCCAACGTTGTTCAAAACCATGGTCAGAGCCGGGATGCGTCAGGAGGTTCAGCAGCAGTCTCCCGTTCACAGCAAGCGTCTGTTAAAACCACATCGAAACTAAGCCGCTAAGTCAGCAAGCGTGAGAATAATTGCCCACTGAGCTGGGCCAGGCTTGTTTTCAACACAATGGCGACCGTTTTACTAACCTTAGAGCAGCACTAAACACATACGCATAAATTTATTATGCGCTTACCAAGACATAGTTTCATCCAACTACGTGCAGCAAAATAAAACACTTCAAGTCCTACTTCAGGAAGAACAGCAAGATTTTAAACTTTCGAGTCTGAATCGTGATCCAGGGGCTTCGACTTCAGCCGTCGGTATTGCCATTGAGACTCCACTCTTTGTGGCGTGTATTAAAAAAATTATTGCTGCAAAGGGAGACCCCAACGCAGGAGGCCGCCATTTTTGGAAGACGTCGCCTGCAGCCATTTGAGAGGACAATGGTCCGTTTCGATGACAAACCGCGAACCCGCAAGGCAGTACAATAATTTCTTAACATAGTCTAGTTATCCGCTCTACCTTTCCTATATTCCTTCTCGCTCTCTCTTAACAGCCCACACGAGACACACGCGCTCTTGCTCGGTAGCGCCGTCCGTGTGTTCTCCACTAGTAAGTTTTCGATTTGCATAAAAGACTGGGTGTTCTTACTCGCTATCTCACTTTTGGCATAATACCACGCCCCTTCCTCACTTACTTGCGTTGCACTGTACTACGGATTTTTTTACCGTTGTATCCATCTAAGCACTGGCTCATTCCTATTTTGAGTCGTACTCGCAGTGGTCGCGCCTAAAGTCCCTAGATTTAGGAACTTTAGTCGCACCCAGAAGAATTTTCTTGTTATGCAGGCAATACAAAAAGCGTCAAAGCTATTTCCATCGCTGCAAAGCCCCACTAAGATCCTTGCTGGTGCCTTCGCTCCACCGTTATGCAACTTCGCGAATACCAACGACCTTGCACTCCTCTGACACATGCAATGCGCCGTAAAATGCCGACCGAAAGACAGCCGACCGTTTCCTTTTGGCCACGTTCACGCATAGTACACTTTCTTTTCATTTTCGTTCGTCCTATTCTCGTCCTTCCCAGGCTTTTTTCCTTTTTTGCGCGTTTCTTCGAGCAAATTTTTTGGCCTTTTGCTTGCCTCGCATGCACATCAACAATCTCGTTGCTCTCGCTAGCTGTCCCGCCGGCGCAGTCTACACGAGTCACCGGCAAACCACCTTTAATGCAATAATGTTGAAGAGCTCATTTCGCAGAAATTCCGGCGTCGGTGTAGATGGCGGCGTCTTTGGTTGTTAAATAAAGAAATAAAAAAATCTTCAGTGCGAGGGGGACCGGGGCTTCGAAACTGTGACCCCTTCCTTCGTGGCGAGATCCGTCTGCATCAGGGGTCTCAAACACGCGGCCCGCCAGGCTCTCGGTTGCGGCCCGCGGCCCTCTCGTGACGGTCTTTGCCCCTCGTATTTTATTGTATTTTTCTTATGAAGTATGTTCCTGAGGTACACAGACCTGACTGGTTTAACACATTGTTGCGTGAGGCATCCCATGGGTTCACTTTGTTTTGAAACATAACCGTGAAACAAAAATTATATTTCACAATCGGCGTTCAGATTTGAGTCAGTTTCGAGATCGGTATCGTCGTGTTTTTGGAATCCTGGCACCGAACCTCCTTCAGAAATTACCTGTATATGAGATATGAGAAAGCTTTCTTTCAAATGGCAGCGTTGGCAAACAAACTGTACAAATCCCCCCCCCCCCCCCGCTTCTCCTTTCTTCACTGCCCCGGCCCTTGCGGGACTAAATTGCGTGACTGCGGCCCGCTGGCTGAGGTGAGTTTGAGACCCCTGGTCTACATCATCTAGCATACTTACATCTAGCACCAGGCATACATCATCTAGCGTTCTTACGGCGAGCTATTTTATATACACCATTTAGCGTTGGTGGTACGTCCATTTCGGAGGTCCTTCAGCGGCCTGACACACCACCATTGAGATGGCACAAAGGACCCAGGGCCGCGCTTTTAAATGGCATCGTGCCGCCGTGTGGCTCTGTTTCGTCGAGTCGCATGCAAGAATATTGGACCCGGAGGGCGTCCGCACTTTGGCTTTCCTTGAGGCACGGTTTAGGTCTCCACCGAGAAGCAGGGGTTGGCACACCGAGACCGTGCCCGCCCCGAACTTTTTTTAAATGCGAAGCATTTCTTAGCGAACTTCGGCGAGTTTGAGCGTATCTATCTATATATCTATCTATCTGACTATCTATCTAGCCGCCTACGACTTTGAGCTCTCCTGGCCGTATCGTTTATGGGATTTATACCAAAATTGGTATGGCGTAACATGACTGTAAGACGAACATGAATGACTGCTTATATCATGAAAATCATGACTAAATGGTCATGAAAAGTATGATTTACACGCCATGGCCGTAGTGCTCCCAAGGCCGTTTTCTTAATTTGATATGCCCAAAAATTGGTACGATGAGACATTTGTGCATGACCAACATAAATGACAGGTGGTAATATGAAAATCATGACATGCATGTCATGTACGACATGATTTACATGCCACGCTCATGGTGCGCTGACGGCCGTTTCGCTAGCTTGATATACACCAAATTTGCTATTGCGTGACGTGACTGTATACCACGAACATAAATGCCAAGTGGTCATACACAAATCATGACTTGTCATGTGCGACATGACTTGCATGCCACGCTCATGGCGCACTCGCGGCCGTTTCGTTAGCTTGATATACACCAAATTTGGGATTGAGTGACGTGACTGTATGACGAACATAAATGACAAGTGGTAATATCGAAATCATGACATGTCATGTGCAACATGATTTGCATGCTGCGCTCATGATACGCTCGCGGCCCTTTCGATAGCTTGATATACACCAAATTTGGTATTGCGTGACGTGACTGTATGACGAACATAAATGCCCAGTGGTAATATGGAAATCATGACATGTCATGTGCAACATGACTTGCATGCTACGCTCATGACACGCTCGCGGCCGTTTCGCTAGCTTGATATACACCAAATTTGGTATTGCGTGATGTGACTGTATGACGAACCTAAATGCCAAGTGGTCATACGGAAATCATGACATGTCATGTGCAACATGACTTGAATGCCACGCTCATGACACGCTCGCGGCCGTTTCGCTGGCTTGATATACACCAAATTTGGTATTGCGTGACGTGACTGTGTGACGAACATAAATGACAAGCGGTAATATGGAAATCATGATATGTCATGTCATGTGCAACATGACTTGCATGTTACGCTAATGACCCGCTCGCGGCCGTTTCGCTAGCGAGATATACACCAAATTTTGTATTGCATGACGTGACTGTATAATGAGCATAAGTGAGAAGTGGTAATATGGAAATCATGACATGTCATGTGCAACATGACTTGCATGCCACGCTCATGGGGCGCTCGCGGCCGTTTCGCTAGCTTGATCTACACCAAAATTGGTATTGCGGGACCTTACTGTATAACGAACATAAGTGGCAGGTGATAGGATGAAAATTTTGGCATGCATGTCATCTACATTGCTCTTTACAGGCCACGCTCATGGTGCGCTTGCGTCCAGTTCGCTAGCTTGATACACACCAAAATTGGTATTGCGCTACGTGACTGCATGACGAACATAAATGAGAGGTCCTAGCATGTAAATCATGGCATGCATATTATGTCCAGCACGATTAGCCCCTTGCTGGCTGCTTCGCATTACATCGATTCCCACAGTGCGTGGGATCTGCCGGCTTTTTTTTTTTTTGCCATGCCATTTAGAGCACAAAAGGACGTTCGACCACACCTGCCTGCCCGGCCTCCACTTCAGATAAAGGAGGTGCCTCTCCCCCCCTCCCCGAAAAAATTTCTGCATACGCGGCTACGCCCCTGCCAAGAAGCGAAGCCAAGCTAGCGATTGCGAAGGAGATACGAACACAGTACTTACGATTACGCTATCGTGTTCTCCTCTTGACAGTGAAGTTCAAGCGTCTTCCAAGTTTTTTCTTTGTTTTTCATAATTACGGACAGCATAGCGCGCTTGGGAACAATGAAGCTGTTTACTGTTTTTTTTTTCTCACCAAGAATACCAGAATTGACCTTCAGCAAACCGAAAGTTGAGCGTTGGTGAGAATGTTATGAAACCCCTATAAAAAATAAAAGCCCATATAAAAAGGAAGCAATGGTTCAAGTTGAGAGCTGCATGGGATGCATATGATATTGGAGCATAAGTTTAGTACTAATAAGTACCAATTAACTCTTAGGATAATTAGTGAAAATAATCCGAATTAGGTCATTCAAAGAGCCGACTGTTTTCTTGTGAACCGCCGAGATCGTTGGGCCCCTGGTGGAGCAGGTCTCAGCCACGTGCTTTCTCTACGTAGCCTCATTAATCCGCTTCGGCATCGCGACGGCTCGCTGCCAGAGTGGACTGCGGAGGTTATGCAGAGGAAAACACAGCTTAACTCGTCGAGTGCGCTTGAAATAATTGAGTGAGTTCTCTGAAAGAGCACGCTGTCTTCTTGTGGGTATGTGTCACCAAGATGGCACGCACCCACTACAGGACAGTCTTCCTTCACTCTTAACCCTTTTTTTCCACACACAGTCTGCGCAGGGTACGCAACCGAAAATAATATTTTCAGCCAGATTTTGTTGAAGCTAATACTTGTAAAAAACGCTTACAACAATACATTCACATTTTATACGAATTATTTTACTATGGTATATGAATTATGTCAGGAATGAGGAGTTAAAAATAGGAGGCCACGCACTGAAATCTTCAAAGCTTTCAAGAGGCATGAAAAATTTGAAAGCATTTAACTTTTTAATGCGAAGCATTTCTTAGCGAACTTCGGCGACTTTGAGCGTATCTATCTATCTATCTATCTATCTATCTATCTATCTATCTATCTATCTATCTATCTATCTATCTATCTATCTATCTATCTATCTATCTATCTATCTATCTATCTATCTATCTATCTATCTATCTATCTATCTATCTATCTATCTAGCCGCCTACGACTTTGTGCTCTCCTGGCCGTATCGTTAATGGGATTTATACCAAATTTGGTATGGCATAACATGACAGTATGAAGAACATAAATGGCTGGTCATATTATGAAAATCATGACCTAACTTGTCATGAAAAGTATGATTTACATGCCACGCTCATGGCGCGCTCGCGGCCGTTTCGTTAGCTTGACATACACCAAATTTGGGATTGAGTGACATGACTGTATGACGAACATAAATGACAAGTGGTAATATGGAAATCATGACATGTCATGAGCGACATGACTTGCATTCCACGCTCATGGCGCACTCGCGGCCGTTTCGTTAGCTTGGTGTACACCAAATTTGGTATTGAGTGACATGACTCTATGACGAACATAAATGACAAGTGGTAATATGGAAATCATGACTTGTCATGTGCGACATGATTTGCAGGCCACGCTCATGGCGTGCTCGCGGCCGTTTCGTTAGCTTGATATACACCAAATTTGGTATATCGCGACGTGACTGTGTGACGAACATAAATGACAAGCTGTAATATGGAAATCATGACATGTCATGAGCGACATGACTTGCATTCCACGCGCATGGCGCGCTCGCGGCCGTTTCGTTAGCTTGATATACACCAAATTTGGTATTGAGTGACATGACTCTATGACGAACATAAATGACAAGTCGTAATATGGAAATCATGACTTGTCATGTGCGACATGACTTGCATGCCGCGCTCATGGCGTGCTCGCGGCCGTTTCGTTAGCTTGATATACAGCAAATTTGGTATTGAGTGACATGACTGTATAACGAACATAAGTGGCAGGTGGTAACATGAAAATCTTGGCATGCATGTCATCTACAATGCCATTTACATGCCACGCTGATGGTGCGCTTGCGTCCAGTTCGCTAGCTTGACATACACCAAAATTGGTATATCGCGACGTGACTGTATGACGAACACAAATGACAGGTCGTAGCATGTAAAACATGACATGCAAATTATGTAAAGCATGATTTTCTCCTTCATGGTTGCTTCGCATTAGATCGATTCCCACAGTGTGTGGGATCTGCCGGCTTTTTCTGTTTTGTTTTTCTGATTTTTCTATTTTGTTGAGATCCTTAATTCTCTATCCAGTGCCATATCTTTATTCTTTGTACATCTGTGTCGATGTATGTTCAACTTCTTCATCCTCACTGTCCGTAGAGCTTTCGCCATCCTTGCATGGCTATCTCTCTGGCGGAATATACTCTTCGCAATATTAATCTTCCAAGTTTTCATCTTCGCTTTCACTGGGATATTCAGTTTGAAAGAGAATTTCTTGGATTTGCTCACCTGTCAACTGTTGCCTCCACAATGAAAAACCTTTTTAAGGCTTTGAGCATTTTTAAAACTTCTTTTGCAGTAAATTAATGAAAATGAAACAGAACTGCGATGCACTGCAAGCTACGGTACACTTTTTTGGTGTATCCGTAGAGCTGGACTAGTTCTGAGTGCCACAAACGTGTATGCAAGTCTAAACAGCACATAAAGTTGACACAAAACTGCCACATATGTGGCACCTCGGATATAAAGGGTTAAGTCTACTCAAGTGACCTAAGAGAGAGAGAGAGAGAGAAAATAGATGAAAAAACATGGCTGATCCCTCTGTCATAGGAATCGGTATAACACAAAAGTGAAACGCGTCTTTTCAGAGCTAGTTGAGCGTTTATTGTCCATTGTTTCGCCACAAGGGCGAAGCAATGAACGCGATAGCAACAAATTGTAATGTCACGCGAAGAAAGGCAAGCAGCTCGAAACATGGAGCGCGCTCCTCAAGCAGAAAGGGCGCATGAAAAGAACATGCACAACTGTCACAGCCCGACACTTAAAGCGCTCTGCTCAAACACAAAGAAGGAGGCACGGAACGAACGCGCAAGTATACGCAGGACGAGCGCGAACTAACAACTGTCACAATTGTTACTTTGTGTGTGTTAGCAGCACGCTCGTTTCGGAAACGCGGCCGCTGCAGCGAGCCAAGTGACCTTCGTGCTCGCTGTAACTTCAACGCAAACTTGCGGTGAAAGCACTAGACGTACAAACCGTCCACAACACGAGATAAGCGCGCGCGCACGAGCGACCACGCCCTGTCGAGGCATGTGTGCATCGCAACGCGCGGGGCGACGACCTTTAAAGCGTGCCCTCCGCGCCCATGGCGCCACCTCGCTAGTGATAACAAGAACACGTTGAAGCCACCGAGCTCTGAGAGAGAGAGAGATAATTTATTTACAGAAAGGCAGAGAGGTCGGCCTGAGCTGCAGTTTGCTCTGGCCTGCTACTCTACACTGGCGAGGGGGGGACAGGGGATCGAAAGAGTGATGAATGACGATGGTAAGACAGGGAGATGAGAATATAGTCCTGTTACGCTGGGGCAAATCTAAAGACGTGCATCCAGTCCAGTTGCTTGTAAGAATGCTACGACGGCTCCTATAACCACATTTGCACTGCTGACGTCAGGCCAAGGACCTAACACTACCCCATCGGTTAATGCTCTAACAAGATGTCCTCTAATCGAAGAGATCATTTTCTGACGTTCTCTTACGCACGCCGGACAGGTGCAAAATATATGTTCGGGTGTTTCGGGTAACTGACAGTGGCTACAATCGGGACCTGTGTCACTGCAGCCGATCAAGTGGGCATAACGTCTCGTGTATGCCACACCGAGACGAATGCGGTGAATCATGCATGTGATGCTTCGCTTTAGCTTGTGAGTCATACGGAACTTCATTTCTGGGTCCCATTTGTGCAGCCGCTTGTGCCGGCGTTCAGGTTTGTTCCAATGCTCTAAAGGGGAGTACCGCATTACGCGTCGAAGAAAGGCGTTAGTGTCTGTTCGAGAAAACGCAATGCACACTTCCGGGGCATTATTTAAAGCTCGTTTAGCTTCAGCGTCAGCCTCTTCATTCCCCATTAGGCCACAGTGAGCACGTATCCACTGGAATGCTACATGATGTCCATTTTTCGCAGCACTGCCAAGAAGCTCTGCAATTTCTATCGATAAAGTATGATATGGGCCTTGTCTCATGACGCAGCCGAGGGTTTGAAGAGCAGCTTTGGCATCGCACAGCACGTGTGTAGGCAACGACTCGGACTGGAACACTACTTTCACACATCGCGACCGTCCAAAGCGGTGAAAACCAATTACAGGAGCTGACGAAGAAAGTAATTTCTCGAGGCTTGAATCTGTAATCTCTTCGTCCACGTCATAGATGACGCCTGTTGTTGTTTCCTTGTCGTGCGCGGAAAATGCGCCCACCGGTAATGTTTCCCAACTGGACAATAGCCTTTAACGTGTCCAGTATAGTCTTTGAACTAACATCCACTGACAGGATGTTCTTGCGGGTATACGTCAGTGGAGCCGTAGTGGACCCCGGCATAAAACACTTTTGTGTTAAAAGGAAAAGGCAGGGAGGTTAACCTGGTAGAAATAACCGGTTCGCTACCGTGCACGGGGGTAAGGAAATAGGGGTTGGAAAGAGGACAGAGAGAGAGACAGAAAATAAAAACAAAAAATAAAAAAGCGCGAATGCACACACATGCAGGACGTTCCAATCAGAGCCGTTCTGACGGAACGGTTGAACATGGAAAGCGCAGTAGCGCCTGCACAGCCTCCTTCTAGGACGTTAAGCCCGGTCGATGGCGCATGATTCTTTCTTCCGAAAGAGCTTAATTGTCCAATTTATCGAGCGCGTTGCAAAGCAACTGTCTCTGCGAACAGTACTGTGGACAGTGGCACAGAATATGCTAAATGATTTCATCACTTCCGCCGTGGTCACTAGCTGCGGTGTCGGCCACTCCTATGCGGAACGCGTGCGCATAGGTAAATGCGACGCCTAACCACAACCTGCAGAGTAGGGTAGCGTCATCTCGGCGAAGTCCTATAGAGGAATAGGAAGGCTGAGAGTTGGTTCTAGGGAATGTAGTCATGTGTGCTTGAAGTGTGACTTGTTCTACCAGCGACGTGTTGCGTTGGCGAGCAAGCACGCGGAGCTTCCGTGCAGCGTCAATTATGGAGAGCGGTATTAATATTTGATTGTTTTCGATATGGGCGGAACGGGCAGCTTGATCGGCCCGTTCATTGCCGATAAATCCACAGTGCCCTGGAAGCCATTGAAAAGTTAGTTCATGTCCTTTCTCAGTAAATTGGTGCGTCTCTCCTGCAATCTCAAATGTCAGTTGTTCGTGCGGGCCGTGGCGTGTGACAGTAGAGACTGCAGTGGCGCCTTGTAGTCACTGACCATAGTCCATTTTTGTGCCCGTTCATCACTAATTAAATGTAATGCGGCACGAAGCGCTGCGAGCTCTGCTGCCGTCGATGTCGTAAGGTGGGAGGTCTTGAATTTGATTGCTGTGGCTTTTATCGGTGTCACAGCAGCTGCAGTTGAACTTTTTGGTAAAACGGAGCCGTCGGTGTATTCGTGCATAGAGACTTGGTACTTCTCATGTAGCAGGAGTAAAACGAACTGTTTAAGAGCAGGTGACGGCATATCTGCTTTTTTCCGGATGTCAGGCATTGCTAGGCTTATGTTAGGCTGGGTCAGGCACTATGGAGGAATTGAAGGTCTCGTGGCGGGCGTAACACGCCTAGAGTTGCGAGCGAGAATTCAAAGAGCTGCCACTCAAACTGCCCTTTACCTCCCTAATAGAGGCGTGGAAATTTATTCCGAGAAGTGCGCCCTGGCGGCGTTTACACGCAAGCCTATGAATAACTACAGCTTAATCTTACTCATGCGAAACACAACTAACGTCATTTACACACCATTTGCATGCCATTCTTGATCGTTCTTCTTTTGCAGACTGCATATTTCTGGATTTCTCTGAAGCATTCGATAAAGTCTCTCATAATCTACTAATGTACAAATTACGCCAGCTTAACATAGATCCCCAACTTCTCACATGGCTTGAATCCTTCTTATCCAGTCGTTCTCAGTATGTTTCTGCTAACAACTTTAACTCACCCTCCAGTCAAGTTTGCTCGGGCGTTCCGCAAGGCTCTGTTCTGGGGCCACTTTTATTTCTAATTTATATTAATGACTTACCCTCCTGTGTTTCATCCAATATTCATCTTTTCGCTGACGACTGCGCAATATTTAGAGAAATAACTTGTAACAATGATGCAGCCATCCTCCAATCTGACCTTAACGCCATCAGTGCGTGGTGTAACACGTGGCAGATGGAACTAAACATAACCAAATGCAAAGCAATGCGCGTTACCAGGCGTACTAACACTCCACCGGCCTATCATATCGCTAACACCCCTCTAGATTGTGTTTCATGTTATAAATATCTTGGTGTACACATTTCATCTGACCTTTCCTGGAACACACACATTGCATACCTAACAAGCAAAGCTAACAAATCCCTGGGCTATCTACGACGAAATTTTTCACGTACACCACAATCCCTCAAACTAATTCTATATAAAACTCTTATAAGGCCTAAACTAGAATACGCAGCCTCAGTTTGGGACCCCAGCCAGCATAAATTAATCGATTTAATAGAAAAGGTTCAGAACAATTCTGCACGTTTCATTTTATCTAACTATAATAGGACCGCTAGCATCAGTTTAATGAAGACTCATCTAGAATTACCATCTTTAGCCTCAAGACGTAAACACGCACGTCTCTCTCTTTTTCATAGGATATATCATCATCCTCTTTTACGACTAGAACTCCTTTCGGCACCACATTACATTTCATCTCGCATCGATCACCAACACAAGGTCGGCATTCCATCTTGTAGATCCTCTTCTTTCCTTCACTCATTTTTACCGCACACGAGTGATGAGTGGAATCACCTTCCTGCAAGTGTTGTCGCCATCAAGGATACTAACCAATTTAAAGAAACTGTACGCAATATCTCTATCTAAACTTTTTGTTCTTTTTTCTTTGTTTTTGTTTTTTTTTCTTTGTTTTTAACTGAACACCATCATTATTGATTATATCAAGTGCCTATTTTCATTGATTACACCAAAATTTTGCTCATTAGTTATTATTTAACGTTTCATGTATTATGTTTTATTTTTGTGCCGCTAGCATTTGTGTAACTACTTGTAAACTTCTCGGAATTTATTTTAGGAATTATTGTGATTTTTTTTTTACTTTTTGCTTTTATTGTGTATTTTCTCGTACCTGCTTGAGTTATTGCTGATTTTCTGTGTTTTTCCCCACTCCCCTCTGTAATGCCATTGGCCCTGAGGGTATCCTAAATAAATAAATAAATCAGTGGCCAAGTTTCTGGGTGTCATAATTGACAGAGACATATCATGGAGCCATTGCGTATCGTACATAAAAAAGCGGTTGATTGGTATCTGTCATCCATTGAAGTTTTTTGCAGGGACGTCGGGAATGTGCCCAAGCGATATGCTACAGCTGTAGAGGGTACTTTTTCTCGGCTTCCTCCGGTACAGCTGGTCTGCATTAACCAACGCAAGCAAAACAAGCCTACGAACGTTACCAAGTGTTCAGGCCTAGGCACTCCGGATTTGCCTAGGCTTGCCGCTTAAAGCATCGACGATTGCTTCTGTAGCCATCGCCGCAGACCACCTCGTCAAGACCACATGGACGTTGAAACACTCAGGACACATATAAGACATCTTCCTCGGACTCCCCGCCACCACCTAGCCTCTTTACCAGCAGACAGACCCCGCACATCTTTTTTGCCAAACCGTAACCTCGTATCGCCAAGCGAACCAAAATTTCACCGTATGCTAGGGGATAGCGTCATGAAAGACACTTAAATAGAATACTGTAGTCGCCTTAAGTTTTTTTTTTTGTGATTCCTTTAGAGTGCATCGCTGTATTCAAAACTAAACACACACTGCAGCGTTAATATTAGTAATAAGTCTAAAAAAGAACGCTGCAGGGACACTGTTCTAAGAGCGCCGGCCCATTAAGATACCATCCTTCTCAGAAGCCCACATTCCTACGTTTTTTTTTTTTTTGCACCCGGAAAGTACAGCTTGCGCGGCTGGATTGAATCTTACCGCGCGAGAAATTCACAAGGATCATCACACAGACGGTGACATGAAGAGCAATAATTTGCATGGAGAGTTTCGATAATCTGTATTACAAAAGCTCTTACTTTAGCGCATCAGAAGAAACAAATGTCTGGAACAGAACGAGTGTTCCCAAACCGAGAAATAATAATAATTAATGGTGTTTAACGTCCCAAAACCACGATATGAATATGAGGGACGCCGCAGTGGAGGGCTCCGGAAATTTTGACCACCTGGGGTTTTTTAACGTGCACCTAAATCGAAGTACACGGGCGTCAAGCATTTCCGCCTCCATCGAAAAATGCGGCGTCCGCAGCCGGGATTCGGTCCCGCGACCTTCGTGTCAGCAGTCGAGCACCATAACCATTAGACCACCGTGGCGGGTACTAGAAATGGGGAAAACAGCGAAAGCAGCAGCGCTCCCGCTAATTTATGTGACCACTTTTTCGATGTCCTGTTACTGGGGTGGTAAACTGCATGATTAAAACGTGCTTGTGAGGATATCAGCGAAACAAAATGCTGACAGACCTTGATTAAGCACGACGATCGTCCTCGACACTGGCACCACCATGCAAAAAACGAGGGAAGTTTTTCGTAACTTATACCTATAGCTACATTTTCGGTCATTGAGTAGCCTCACTCAGGGACAAGACAAAGCTAAAGGCACGAACGCAGACGTGACCTGCCAACTAATGCATGTGAATATATTACTTTCTAGCGTGAGCACGCATACTGGTCAAATGTGGTGTTCGCCGCGCAAACAAGAGAAGCAAATCACATACATCAAGTTCTGAAGCCTTCCGAGTTTCTGCGCCGAAAGAGACTTGAAAGCGTCGCATTACTTCACGTAGCCTTAGCTTTGTGATACACACTCCGCTGGCAGATGTCGGTGTAGAAAAATATGGAATAGAGAGGTGCGAAAGCGGGAAGTTTGTTTTGCCAGCCGCACGAACGGTTGTTATTTGGAAAAGTACTGAAGAGAAGAAAGGGCGTTGTGTCAGCGGTGTTTGATATTGCAGCGTAGCTTTATATAAAAAGTCGCGTGCCTCACCAACCGTCAGCCGCAATGTTTGTTTTTTTTCTTACTGTGAAAATGAGGATATATAGGCTCCGAAAGTGAATACTACTGCCAACTTTCAGAAGTAGAAAAAACAAATAACAATGCCGCCAAATATATATGAGCACACGTGCGTTCATTTTGCGCGTCCTTTTGATGTACTTCGGTAGTTTGTGAAAAATGAAAAGAAAAAGCGAAGGGGTTGAAATGAACACTTTTTAAGAATAGTTTCGTTCAACGCAGGAGGAGCCGATGGTACGGATCACTGGCCGGCACGCTTTCAGTAAGATTGACCGCGCCACGTAAAACTGGCAATAGGATTTGCTCCTTCGTGAGATAGCGGTAACTAGAAGCTTTAGTGCAACCAGTTATCCTTGGGCACAGCAGAAACGACAGCAACAGAGGCACACTGCACAGCATGAATGTGAATGTAGGAGCTAGAAAATCGAGTCTTTTGCGTGATGCATAGCAACGGATGGTTTTGGCGCAGCGTATTTTGGCGGGGAAAAATATTGCTGTAACCCAGTCACGTCCGCAAGCACTGAGCAGGGAAGACTACTCACCGCACTATATAGGGTTGGTGTGGACGGGCGTGGAAATTCGATGTCACGAAGGCGAAAAATACTGCCTCGAAAAGAACAAGCGTAGCGTTTTCATTTCATTACGCTCTGAAAACATCGGTATAGACCGGGGGGCATAGAACAATAAGTTATTTCAGCAGATGTTCTCCAAGAAAAAAAAACTGAAACAAATAAACATTAAACAACTTCGCATTTGGCGCCGCCAAATAAATTTCCCTCCTTCGGTAGTTTGTGCAGATATTTTGCTGTCGACCATCTCACCTGCAATAACCGAAAATTCTTGCTGCTATGCTATCGCCCAGAGGCGACAGCGGTCTCGTATGACATCTTCAATTCATTCGAGGTTGCTGTATACTTTTGGTATTTCGCAGCAATAGAGAAGAAAAAGTCACAGTTTCACCACAAGGGCGAAGCAATGAATGCGATAGCAACAGATTGTAATGTTATACGAAGTGAGGCTGGCAGCTAAATCTTTTGGATCTGATCTCACGCAACTCTAGAAAAAGCTGGTTTAAGAGAATACGGCTGCTCCAGGACACTCTTCACACCACATTCTCTTCGCGTTGAGAGCCCAGCACGTAGAAGGGTATACCGGCCGTCCGCTGTCGGCTGCCGAGATAGGGAGATAACGCGTGCCAGCGACGACCGCGCTCGTAAAATCGAAGGTCGCTCGAGGGAACCCCCCCCCCCCCCTCGCGTCTTTTCACGCTCGCGAACGACGGGCGGGGCCGGTCGGGTCGAACAGTTGGGGGGGATCTTATCGCATGCAACTCGGAGCGACGGAGATGGGCCGGCTCGTTTGATCTCCGCTTCAGCCGCGTTCATCGCTCCCGCTCGCGCGCTATTACCCGCTGGTAGAACGTACAATGCGCAGGGGACTCTTATCAATTTGGACTTCATACGCGACATGACGGTGGCGGCGACGGCAACGGCGACGGCAAAAACCCGTCGAGACTGTCCATGTAATTGCTATCGCAATAAAATTATGTTTCGACCGGTTTCATAAACGTGCATATTTGAAGCTTGCACTTGTTTTGTCAGCGTTGTCAGTTGCGAGTCTTTTGTTGCTGTTAATAGTTAGGGCGTCTGGAGGGCGGGAGGGGGGGATTTCGCTGAAATAAGTAATGGCCCTTGTCCTTTAAAGTTTGTGGAGATCTCACTCAACTCTCGCTCTCTCTCACGACCATTGCACTTGGCTGGGTGTGCTGCCACCTAAAAGGTGATATCGCAAGGACAATGGTGGTGGCTGTGCGATGGTGCACGTTTTGCTAGCGGCCGCACAAGCGATAACGGCTGCGTCTGCTTATCGCTGTCATGAACCGCCGCGATGGAAGCGCATCGTTTGCACGCTGAGCGTTAGGGAGCACTGCAATCTCGTAGCTCATAAGCGCACAAACAGACATGTCACGTGGTATTTTGTTGTAATTTCCGGGAATCTGTAGTTAGCAGAAAAACACCAATACTTATTAGATAGAAATTTAGATTTTTCGTCAAGCTTTAGTGCTTCAAAAGTTAATAATAATATCTTGGGTTTAACGTCCCAAAACCACGATATGATTATGAGAGACGCCGTAGTGGAGGGCTCCGGAAATTTCGACCACCTGGGGTTCTTTAACGTGCACCTAAATCTAAGTACACGGGCCTCAAGCATTTTCGCCTCCATCGAAAATGCAGCCGCCGCGGCCGGGATTCGATCCCGCGACCTTCGGGTCAGCGTTCGAGCGCCATAACCACTAGACCACCGTGGCGGGGCTGCTTCAAAAGTTAGGCAAATAAACACGCCTAATTATGCAACTAAGCACAACAGAAAAAAAAATAGAGCGACTTACTCCATGCCATGGTAAGAGTATGCATTTGGCCGCGTCATCATAGTGTGCGTCAGCATATTTTTTAAAACTCCGGCAAGAGTTATAGCTAGAGCACCTTGTATACATACCGCGGCCTCCACGGCGTGTATCCACGTGCCGGCGCGTTGCTCGTCTCAAGTCTCTGAAGCGGAACTGTGCGAGCATGTTCATAAAAAGAAACTAAAAGAAAGTTCTCAAGGCCATGACGTCCACTGACACATCTTCCTGCCACCTTGTCATCCCTCCCTGTGTAGCTTATGGACGATTTCACGTAACGCCAGTACACTTTATAGTAAGACGTATATACGGGCGCCAGCACCTTGGGCTGTTAAACGAACGTTTTCTGGTTGTTGAGTATTGCGACGTGAATTGATAATATCAGGAAACGTCGAATGCACCAAGGCAACCGTTTACATGCGTATACTTCTGCCGTACTGTTCGTTTAGTTGTTCAAGTCAGAAAGTGGCCCTGTTAACAGCGCAATATGGTGGCACCGAAACCCATCCGAAAACTTGTCTATAGGGCGCTCGTCGGGACGAGAGGAAGCGCTCGGTGCTTGAGACTAATCTTTGTAACTCCGCTTATTTGGACTTGAAAAACGGATGTGAAAAAAAGAATTTGGGCAAGAGATTCGTGAAACAATGAACTTCTAGAAAGGTCATTCGAAGATTACTTAGAAAGGTGTCGCAAGTTATGGCTGCAGGGTCCCTTTGAAGGACGCAGTCTTTGGAAGCGGCACACTTCATCTCTATGTAAGCATAAAATCCGGCCATGGGGTTTCCATTCACCTGATATTTTCTTGCTCGTACTGACTTCTTAGGTATATTTCATTGTAGTGGTAATGTAACATGTTTGTGTACTTGGATTTATAACCCGCCCTATAGGGGACCCACGTAGCTAGTGTGTGGCATTAAAAGTTTACTTAATAAGGTGGAAGCCTTATATGTCTCAGGCGAACGGGACTGTGAAGGAAAAGCCAGCGTGAGCGAAATGAAGCGAAAAAAAAAAGTCACAGTTTCACCGCAAGGGTGAAGCAATGAATGCGATAGCAACAAATTGTAATGTTACACGAAGTGAGGCTGGCAGCTAACTCTTTTGGATCCGATCCCACGCAACTCTAGAAAACGCTGGTTTAAGAGCATACGGCCGCTCCAGGGACACTCTGCTCACCACATTCTCTTCGCGCTGAGAGCGCAGCACGTAGAAGGGTACACCGGCCCCCCCGCTGTCGGCCGCCGAGAAGGGGAGATAACGCGCGCGCCCGCGACGACCGCGCTCGTAAAATCGAAGGTCGCTCGAGGGACCTCCTCCCCCTCGCGTCTTTTCACCCTCACGAACGACGGGCGGGGCCGGTTGAACAGTTGGGGGGATCTTATCGCATGCGCCTCGGGGCGACGAAGATGGGTCGAGCCTCCGCTTCAGCCGCGTTCATCGCTCCCGCTCGCCCGCTATTACCCGCTGGTGGAACGTACGATGCGCAGATGGATCTTATCAATTTGGACTTCATACGCAACATGACGGCGACGGCAACGGTGACGGCAAAAACCCGTCGAGACTGTCCATATAATTGCTATCGCAATAATATCGCAAGCGTTCCTCTAGAGCGTGTCTTGAGGCCCGCCATCTGCGCGCGCGCTTCGTCACTGCAGCACTCGCCTAACTACCAATATTAGAAAAGTGGCGTTCGCGTGATCGGAAGTGCACGGTAAAATAGACGTTCTACAACGTATGCTACGGACTACACCGAGAAAAGTCCGCGTGCTACAGCGGCTACGATGCATGGCTGCTGACCCGATTTTCACGGGTTCGATCTCGGCCGTGGCAGTCGTATTTTGATAGAGACGAAGTGCCATAGCCCATGTACTGTACGATGTCAGCGCACGTTAAAGAACACTAGATGGTCGAAATTGCCGGGGCCCTCCACTACGGCGTGCCTGATAATCATATCGTGGTTATGGCACGTAAAACCCCAGATCTTGCTACTACACCGAGGCAAACCACGATAAGCGACTTCAATAGGTCACTATATATATATATATATATATATATATATATATATATATATATATATATATATATATATATATATATATATATATATATATATGGGTATATATATATATATATATATATATATATATATACATATATATATATGGGTGTGTGCGTGCGTGTGTGTGTGTGTGTGTGTGTGTGTGTTTGTAAGCCTCATTTACATTCGACAAAGTAAATAAGTTCACAATAGTTACTTACACAGCTGGAGTCGTTAGGAGAGTTTTTATTCCAGAAACATGAAAAGGATCGGCATCAGTTGCCTGAGGGGATACTTCAAACACTACACTCGTAACTTAAATTTAACTTGCGCTTTTTCACAATTTACGCCGCACATGTCGCACATGCCAATGCACGTTTAACAGCATGCTCGATTTGGCTTGCTAGGTAAACTGTTTCAGCTTTAATTTCTGTGGTTAATTGCCATTTAGAGTTGACGGGTGGTTTGTTGTATCACCACTAGGCGGCGCTAGAAAAATGAAGTAATAAAGCATGCCTACAGAGCGAGCACAGTAATAAGAGAGATTCGGACAAACAAGCGAGTACGCGTTCCGGATGCTTCCGGGAAAATCAATAGCGGCAGTAATAGCGAAGGCCAAGAAACAGGTGTGGGACATTACGCAGGGCTGCAACATCTAGGTGATAGTGGGGATGGTAACTGACGCATCGCAGAGCCGGCGTTCAGGGATCGCGAACCGAACATCGAATGGTATCAACGAGACTAGGAAAATTTCCAAGGACGCCCAGATCACAGTGTGTACAGCGCCTGAAGTAGGAAGGCCGGGGCTCCAAATTGAATTGGAAGTATTTGCAGAAAGAAAAGAAATTTGAACGTGAGGTAAAGCAATGGAGTTGACTGTATTGACATCGTCCGGGAAGTGCACCCATCAGGTCGCGACAGTGCTTTTGTGCGTGACCTAATGTACATTTCAGCGAGCGTGGAAAAATAATATGTAGGGTTTTACGTGCCAAAACCAGTATATGATTATGAGGGACGCCATAGTGGAGGGTTTCGGAAATTTGGACCATATGGTGTTCTTTAATGTGCACTGACATCGCACAGTACACAAGCCTCTAGCATTTCGCTTCCATCAAAATTCGACCGCCGCGACCGGGATCAAATAGCCAGCGTGCACGTACACCAGCTGGACGTCGAATTACGGCACGGGCAGCAGCGTCTTCTCGCAGAGCAGCAATCGCTTTCAAAAGTACGGTAAGTGTTGGTACACTCCGGCCTGCAGAGACTACCACGACCAGCGGCCCTGTTGCCTCCTCCTCGGCTCCCACTGCGGGGGGGGACCCTGCAGCACCCGGACCTGCTGCCTCCACCCTGGCCCAACAGGCGCTAGACAACCTGGTCGAGATTATACTGCAAGCCATGAAGTTTGCTTGTGCCACAATTGCCTGCCAATCCACCACTCCATACCATCTGCCTACAGGCAGTGGCTCTCCAGACTACCATGACCAAGCATGGTTAGTCCGCCCCCTGGGACAAGTCGATGCCGCCAATGGAACGCCAACTGGCTGGGGCGGCTGAGAGACGACCTGGCTCAGCACCTCCTGCACAGCGACTACGACGTCCTTGCATTGCAGGAGGTGTACGCCCGGCCGGAAGGAACTGCGCCTCCCAGGTTACGTGGGCTACAGCAGCCGGACCGGCTGCACCCTGGCGACCTGCCAAGCTGCCCCCCTGCCTGGACGACAGTCACCAGCAAGGACCTGCCCGCTGCGCCGTCTACGTGAAGCGGGAACTCCTGCAAGCTGAGGTACCTGTGGCCGACCTGGTCAGCGGCCCCTTCGAGTGCTGTGCTGTCCGCATACGCCTCGAGGGGGCACCACCGTGGTCAGCGTATACATCCTCCCTCAGCAGCCCTGGGACCCCAGATGCCTTCGGCAACTAGCTCATCACCTGGGGAGGGAGTTCCTGCTCTGCGAGTACGTCAACGCCCACCACCCAGCCTGGGGCGGCCACCGCACTGACCCACGGGGCAGGGAGGTGCGGGACGTCCTGCAGCACCTGGGCCTGGTGATCCTCAACACCGGGGCCGACACCTTCGTCTGCCGCGGGCGCCAGGCCACCAGCACGGCCATCGAACTCAGCGTGGCCACGGAGGGCTGCCGGTACTCATGGTCGCCGCTACCGGACACCTGGGGGTCGGACCACCTGCCCATCCTGCTGTCCCCCCTTCCGAGACAAGGCCCCCCGATACCGAGAGTATCGCGTGGTGGGCTGGCGGATCTACCGGCAGCTGTTCCAGCAGGACACCGGGGGCAGGGACCTCCTGCAACTGGTGGCTGACAACGCCAGGGCGGCCACTGTCGTCACCAAGGCCCAGCAGGGGCAGCCTGTCCCAGACATACAGCACCTGGCCTTGAGGGCAGCGCGGCGGCGTGCAGAGCGGCAGGCCCTGAAGAGGGCCCTACCGGAGCTCTGGACAACGTTCCGGAGGGTCGACGCCGTCTGCAGACGTCATGCACGCGGTCGCAGGAACCAGGGCCGGGTGAGCGTCTGCGTCTCCATCGACATCTCGCGAGACGGGACCCGAGCCTGGCGCCTGCTGAAATGCCTGCTGATGGTGCCCCGCGCCTTCAATCAGGTGCTGTCCCTGGCCGTCCACCTCTCCATCCAGGCGGCGGACCTGGCTGAACAGCTGGCCGACCAGTTTGCCACCAGGGACGTCGTCCAGCTGCCTGCTGCACCACCACCTGCTGCCCTCCCGTGCCCTGCCTCTTGCCACCATCCTGGATGGGTGGCTGCACAGGTGCAGGAACTGTGCAGCGTGCCCATCGGGATGCACGAGCTGGTGGCTGCCCTCGAGGGCACCAAACGGCGAAGTGCTCCAGGGGCCGACGGCATCACCTTCCAGATGCTCCGCAACCTGGATGGGACCGGCCGTCAACGACTCCTCGAGTACTGCAACGACGTCTGGAGCACCGGGGTCCTGCCGGAGTCCTGGCGCACTGCAGTGGTGGCGCCAATCCTGAAGCCCCGGAAGAAAGCCACGACACTCTCCTCCTACAGGCCAATATCTCTCACCTCCGCTCCATGCAAGGTGATGGAGAAGGTGGCCCTGGAGAGGCTGGAGTGGATTGCCGAACAACTGGGCTTCTTCCCGGAGCAACAGACGGGCTTCAGGCGGCACCGGTGCAATGCAGACTCCATCTCAGACGTCGTCGCCACCCTCGAGGACGCCAAGAGCTGCGGGGACGTGGCCATGCTGCTGCTGCTGGACGTGGAGAGCGCTTTCGACGGGCTCCCACACGAGGTCGTCGAGGCGGCAATGGACCGACTCGGCATCAGCGGGTGCCTCCGAGGTTTCGTGACCGCCTTCCTGTTCGGGAGAACCCTCCGCGTCCGAGTTGGAAGGGAGACCAGCCAACTCAGGGACATCACTGCCGGTGTCCCACAGGGCTCTGTGCTGAGCCCCTTCCTATTCAACATGGCGCTGGCAGGGCTACGATCCTCTCTCCCGGCAGACTCCAGGTTCCCGGCCCGCTGCTCCTTCTACGCCGATGACGTGGCACTCTGGGTCAGGGGACCACGGCGGTCCATTCCAGCCATCAGGAGGTCACTGCAGGCGGCCCTGGACGCAGTGATCGCCTACCTCAGAGGCATCGGGCTCAAGGTCTCCGCCACCAAGACCGAGGCCCTGCTGATCCACCCACTGGCAGCGGCACGGGTCTACGTGAAACGACTGAGGGTCGGCAACCGCAGCCTGCCATGGCGGTTGACGGTGAAGTACCTGGGGCTCACCGTCGCCCACCGACTCACGTGGATCCCTGCTGCCAAGGCCGCTGCCACCAAGGTGCGACGAGTCCAAGGGGCCATCAGCAAGCTGCAGCAGCGGGGTCGTGGCTGCTCTACCAAGTGGGCACTGCGGCTAAACCAGGCTGCGGCATCTTCGGTGCTCCTCTACGCCTTCCCGCTGGTGACCCTTACGCTGGCCAGGAGGAACCTGCTGGAGGGACTCCACAGGGGAGCGGTGAGAGCCATCCTGGGGCTCCCCAAGTGCTCCCCTGTTGCAGCGACTCTTGCGGAGGCGGGTGAGTGGACGCGAACGCTGCGCATGCTCCAGCGTGCGTTGGGGCACGTCGACCGCCTGCCGCCGACGGAAGGGCCCCGCTGGAGCGCCTACGTAGCCAGCCCGGGTCACGGATGGGTGGACTCTGCCTGCTGTATCATCAGATGGTCCCGGATCCACGTGTCCCGGTTGCCTCTCCACCGCCACACCACGGGCCTCCAGAGATCCACCTCTCTCTGGACGGGGCAACCAAGCGCCAAAACCCTGCTGCTGCGCTGCAACAGGCTGCCATCTGCAAGCTCCAGGAGCAGCTGAGGGGCTGGCTGCAGGTTTTCACCGATGGGTCGGTCATGCCAGACGGGACTGCGGCGGCGGCCTGCGTCATCCCGTCCAGGGCCAGCAGCAGGCAGTGCCAACTGCCCTTCCCGGCAAGCTCCACAGCTGCGGAGCTGGCGGGCCTCCACCTCGCGGCGGACCTCCTGGCTGAGAACGTGCCCACGGAACCGGTAGCAGTCCTCTGTGACAGCAAGGCGGCCCTGCAGACCCTGGCCAACCATCGCCGTGCCGGGCTCACCGGCAACCTCCTGGCGTCAAAGTTCCGGGTCCTCTCGGCATCCGGGGCGTCCGTCTCCTTCCACTGGCTGCCCTCTCACGTGGGCATAGCCGGCGACGAGGAGGCGGACGCACTGGCCAAGGCAGCTCATCAGCCTGGCACCCCCCATCACCCGGGCCGTGGTGGCCAGGGACTTCTCACAGGCACGTCTGTGGAAGCTGCTGGTCACGGTCCACCCAGACCACAGGGTGGCCAACGGGCGGGGACCAAGGCTACTACCGGAGACGGGCCTCACCAGGAGGGAACGTGCCGCCCTGCTGCGACTGCGGACCGGCTGCGTGTGGACCGCGGCCCGCCGCCATGCCAAGGGTCGCTGTGACTCCCCCCGCCTGCAGCCGCTGCGGTGACCCCGAGACCCTCGAGCACCTCCTCTGTGCCTGTCCTGGCCTGGCACAGGAACGCTCGAGGGTCACCAGGCCTACCGGAGACTGGGCCTTCCTTCCTCCACACTGGAGCATCTCCTCTTCCCGTCTGGTCCGCATCTTCCAGCGCTCCGGAGCCTGGCGAAGTTCCTCGACGAGACGGGAATCGCGGCCTACCGCTAAGACCGGAACCCTTGCTACCCCTGCCCTTGCTGCCGGCCATGCTGCTGTTCGTGCTGAAGATCCCTCGGCCTCTACACCTCTACACCTCTAACCATGAACTCTATCCACTTTTTTCCCATTTTCCCCTTCCCCAAGACGCTACGCCGTGCTCCCTATTGGGCTGCAGAAATTAGGCGTCTCTTCTTCTAACCACCACCACCCGTCGACATAATAAGTCGGGACGCGCGAGCGGCGACCGCAATCATATAAAACTGCATCGTCGCGCTGTCGTCAGTCGTCGAGACATAGCAGTGCGCGTGCGCGACCATGTCTTTTTACTTGTTTTTTTATTGCGATAGCAATTATATGGACACTCGCGGCTGGTTTTCGCCGTCGGCGTCGGCGCCGGCATCGGCGTCGGCGTCGGCGTCTGCGTCGGCGTCATTTGCCGTATATGTATATATATAACCGGGCCCGCCCGTCGTTCGTGAGCGTGAAAAGACGCGAGGGGGGGGGGGGTCCCTCGAGCGACCTTCGATTTTACGAGCGGGGGCGCGCGCGTTATCTCCCCTTCTCGGCGGCCGACAGCGGGCGGGGGGGGGGGGGGGCGGGGGGGCGACGTTCGATTTTACGAGCGCGGGCGCGGGCGCGCGCTTTATCTCCCCTTCTCGGCGGCCGGGCCGGCGTACCCTTCTACGTGCTGCGCTTTCAACGCGAAGAGAATTCTCTTAAACAAGCGTTTTCTAGAGTTGCGTGAGATCGGATCCAAAAAGAGTTAGCTGCCAGCCTCACTTCGTATAACATTACAATTTTTTGCTATCGCATTCATTGCTTCACCTTTGCGGTGATACTGTGACTTTTTTTAATGCGAAGCATTTCTTAGCGAACTTCGGCGACTTTCAGCGTATCTATCTATCTATCTATCTATCTATCTATCTATCTATCTATCTATCTATCTATCTATCTATCTATCTATCTATCTATCTATCTATCTATCTATCTATCTATCTATCTATCTAGCCGCCTACGACTTTGTGCTCTCCTGGCCGTATCGTTAATGAGATTTATACCAAATTTGGTATGGCATAACATAACTGTATGACGAACATAAATGGCTGGTCATATCACGAAAATCATGACTAACTTGTCATGAAAAGTATGATTTATATGCCGCGCTCATGGCGCGTTCGCGGCCGTTTCGTTAGCTTGATATACACCAAATTTGGCATTGAGTGACGTGACTGCATGACGAACGTAAATGACGGGTGGTAATATTCAAATAATGACGTGCATGTCATGAACAACATGATTTGATTTACATGCCACGCTCATGGCACGCTCGCGGCCGTTTCGTTAGCTTGATATACACCAAATTTGGTATTGAGTGACATGACTGTATGACGAACATAAATGACAAGTGGCAATATGGAAATCATGACATGTCATGAGCGACATGACTTGCATTCCACGCTCATGGCGCGCTCGCGGCCGTTTCGTTAGCTTGATATACACCAAATTTGGGATTGAGTGACGCGACTGTATGACGAACATAAATGACAAGTAGTAATATGGAAATCATGACATGTCATGTGCGACATGACTTGTATGCCACGCTCATGGCGTGCTCGCGGCCGTTTCGTTAGCTTGAGATACACCAAATTTGGTATTGAGTGACATGACTGTATAACGAACATAAATGACAAGTGGTAATATGTAAATCATGACTTGTCATGTGCGACATGACTTGCATGCCACGCTCATGGCGCGCTCGCGGCTGTTTGGTTAGCTTGATATACACCAAATTTGGTGTTGTGACATGACTGTATGACAAACACAAATGAGAAGTGGTAATATGTAAATCATGACTTGTCATGTGCGACATGACTTGCATGCCACGCTCATGGCGCGCTCGCGGCCGTTTCGTTAGCTTGATATACACCAAATTTGGGATTGAGTGACGTGACTGTATGACGAACATAAATGACAAGTGGTAATATGGAAATCATGACTTGTCATGTGCGACATGACTTGCATGCCACGCTCATGGCGCGCTCGCGGCCGTTTCGTTAGCTTGATGTACACCAAACTTGGTATTGCGTGACGTGACTGTATGACGAACATAAATGACAAATGGTAATATGGAAATCATGACTCGTCATGTGCGACATGACTGGCATGCCACGCTCATGGCGTGCTCGCGGCCGTTTCGTTAGCTTGAGATACACCAAATTTGGTATTGAGTGACATGACGGTATCATGAACATAAATGACAGGTCCTAACATGTAAAACATGACATGCAAATTATGTAAAGCATGATTTGCTCCTTCCTGGCTGCTTCGCATTACATCGATTCCCACAGTGCGTGGGATCTGCCGGCTTTTTTGTTTTATGTTTTCATTTGTCGCCGGCGCTATCACCTAGCAGGGACGCTCGCGGGCGCCAGATAACCCTTGGGGCCGCCACCCGCACGGTGGCCGTTTGGGAAAGGATATAAAGGAGGAAAGCGCCGGAGTGGAGGAGAGTGTCGCTACTTCCTATATCAAGGAGCTTCAGTGTTATCTGACTGCGGTCGCCGCTCGCGCGTCCCGACTTATTTTGCCGACGGGTGTACAAGCGCATTAGTGAGAGGAAGGAGCAAAGCATGAACAGTTAAAAACTGTTCGTGTTTGTACGAATTGTACGACCTCAGTACTAAGGTATTTGTATAGAGGTCATAAAATATGCTACATAAATATGCAAGGGGTTAGAAAGCGGAATAAATGGTTAAGCAATTGTTGAATTTCCAGTCATCGTAGGAGTTATAAGCACCGAGAAAAGAAAAAGAAAATAAGCGCTATATGCGACGCAGGGATTTTGAATGGCGCGACAATTCAGACGAAAAGACCTAATGAACACATGATTCAGACGAGAAGACTAATGAACACACGAACACAAGCGCCGGACTCACGGCGCTTGTGTTCGTGTGTTCATTAGTCTTTTCGTCTGAACTGTCGCGCCGTTCAAAATCTATGCATCCGTACCAACTCGCCCAGTTGTCAGTGCTACTATATGCGATGGCCGGAAATCCTGTAAATTGCAAAAAGTAGCCATGCCAGCATTATCCGTCCGCAGCAACACCAGTGCCACGTAATCATGTGATTTTTTTGTATCAGAAATCATCGCCAATGTACAACAGTATAATTAGAGAAGATAGTAGGTCCCTCAGAGTACGTAGTGACAGAACCATAAGGAAGGTCCAAGCGAAGCAAGAGAAAAATTAAGGCAGCTTCGCACTAGGTGTGCCAAGCCTGAAGGAAGTGCGGAGCTAGGCAGCCTTCTTCATTTCTCTTTGGTTTTCTTTTCCTTTCCTACTCTCTTCCTTTCTTTTTCTCTTTTTCAGTTTTATTGTCTTTTTTTCTCTTTTTTATTTGTATATTTTATTTCTATTTCTCTTCTAATTTTTTCCCTTTCTTTCTCTCACTTTCTATTTCTCGCTTGATTCCTCTTTATTTCTATTTTTATACCTGGTTTTTCCTGCGTTACGCCAAGTGACCACAGCATACGAGAGCTCGGGCCCCTAAAGTGCTCCGCACTTAATATCATCATCAAGGCGCTTGATCGACAAGAGGAAGAAGACCTCCTTGGCGCGAGCACGCGCTGAATATGCTACAGACGGCTATGCTATACGTAGTTTTGCCAGCGTTACGCCAAGCGATGACAACATACGAAAGCATACGACAGCCCCGGCCCCTGAAGCGCTCCGCACTTAAAAGTAATATTCCCGTATTCTCAGCTAACTTCGGTGAGCGTCATGCGCATAGTTATTTCTTCTTTGCCTCTTCGTACTCGGTAATTTTTTAAACAAGACACTTTTGTCTCAAGTATGCTGGTACATCACGGGCGTCGGTCCACAGCGACGAACCGAAATTACGTCTGGCGAAGTAAGCCGCACTAATTTCAGCAACTCCATTTTTTTGGTTAGTGTTTTTTTTTTCCCCTCATCGTAGCGACCCAGCTTTGTTCTGCCCCGCCGACCGTCATTTCACTCACGTTATACCCGTTCTCCCATGGGCTCTTTTTTTTCGCTGTATCGCAAAGTGATAACGGCTTTCGTGCCCGTTAACGACTTGCCGTCCGGCGCTGCCTTAGCACGGTCCTGCGCTCCCACCGTACCCGTTATCTGAGAATACAATTACTGCCCTAAGGTATAGCACGCGCACTTGCATGGACCACGCTGACGACACACTGATCTCATTGTTCCGTTTGGCGCAGCTTTTAGGAGGAAATCGGCATGCATGGCGCAACCCTGGCCCTGCACTGCCATGCGAACGTCCCGGAGATTAGCTCTTTTTTCTTTTTTTTTTTTGCCTTCGTTTCCCAGCCGTGACGCTTCTGAGCGAGCCGCACTGAACGCTGTGGCACTTACCAGGCGTTCGAAAGCGAGGTCTAATCGGCGGCCAGCTTTGGACGTTCCCTGACGCCGAAGGCACGCATCCGCAGTGGTTTTTGTGTGCCTGAAGGGCATTTAGATAGGGACGTCACAGGCTGCGCTGGTCGAAGTAGTCGAAATACCAGTAATCTAAAAAGAATAAATCTGTAGGTCGGTCAATTTAGATTGGGCTGATTGCTGGTGAGCACGGAAAAATTCACTTTTACTCACGATGATTGTGTGCGACAAGAAGTTGAGCTAGCCAGGAAACATTCATCACGAAAAAGGGGCGCGTGCAAACACGGACACAAGAGCAGCTAACGAGATAACACACGCCATAGTAACTGATACTAATATAAGCTGATATAATGGATAGTCAGCGATGGTGTGGTCTCGTTCTCGACTCCTGTGTCGGTGTTTTTTCGTGCACACCATCTTTCGTGATTAGATGAGTACTGTGCGCCCCGTCTAATTGCCTTGATGGCATTGTAATTTTACAATGAAGCCGCTAATCTTGTTGGTCGGGATTTTCCTCAGGAGCAAAAGAAAAACAAAAAAAAAGAACTTTAGACAAATAAGGAAATATAGTCCAGGGTTCGACGGAACACCATCTGGCGAGGGGCATACATCTCTTGCTGCGAATATACTAACACTCGCCAAAGGTAAACTAACACTCAGCACCAAAATGACGCAGCTAAAGGGACATGCCGCCGCTAACGCACTAGCTGAACATTATCTTAATACAGGCCACAACATCGATTGGAATTCAGCGACTGTCATCGATACGGAAAAATCACTGTCATCCCGCCTTCTTTTAGAATCTTTATTAATCCAGCCGACGCCTCACACACTTAATCGGACACGCGGAAATCTACCTGATACTTACACCAGATCATTGCGCCATCTACTGCACATATAAAGGCACGGCCCAACTTATTCGCTTGTATGTGAACAGGAGACCTGTAGGGGTCTCGAAAGGTCGTAAATTTTTTTTTTCGTTGCAACTTTGGCGAGTGTTATTTTACTCGGAAGAAATAAATAGGAAAGAGGCAGTCACCCTCAAGTCAGGGGCGTAGCCAGAAATTTTTTTCCTTTTTTTTTTGGGGGGGGGGGGGGGAGGGGGGGTTGAGTGCAACCACCCTTTATATATGGTCGTACGTGTGTTTGTAATTGTGCGTGTATATTAACTGCTGAAAAAAATTTTTGGAGGAGGCTGTTCAACCTCTCCCACCATTACTCTAAAGCCATGAACCATTCCTTAGACCTCTCGGCGGGTGGCTATCCACAGCTTAATTCGCGGGACACCACGCTGCAGGGCCAGGAACGTGTTAGACAACTATTTTACTCATAGCTACTAATGGACAACTATTTTTCGAGCCTAGCTCGTGACGCATCTCTTAGGGGAGGAGTGTTTTTTCAAGGCAAGAAAGAGCCTTAGATGCCGCATAAAACGCGAAAAGTGACCGGCGACCTCGGCGTGAACAAGAATAATGAAAAAAAATCATGTGATAATATCACAATGACGTCACATATCACCAAATTTTGTGACGTCATCTTGACGTCACATGATGCCGTCATCGTCGCTTGGTCTAAGGTGGGCCGATCCCGGAGGCACTGCGAAACCGCGTGAGGTGCAAGAAGGTGGCAACGCCTTCGATCCCGGAGGCCGAGCAAAAACACGTTAGGTGCGGAAAGCCTAGTGTTTCTTGCTCACCGTTGAACTCTCTTTTGCTGACCGTCGCAACGTTTATTTATTTATTTATTTATTTATTGATATCTCAAGGGTCCCCAGAAGGTCATTACATGAGGGGTGGACATCAAAATATACGATACAAAACAGTAAAAAGAGAAAAGATAAAACGCAAAAAGACGGCAATGATAAAAAAAAAAATAGCTTACAAAGATGAGTCAAGAGACAGCAGTTACGAAGATTAGTCTAGTTTAGATGTTCAGTAAAGGACATACACGGCATTACTAAAGTCACTAGGGAGAGGCAAAACCCGAAAGATTAAAGGTGATGAAAAGTAGCGCAAAAACTATATAGTCTACAAGTTAGGCAAAAAAAAAAAGTCAGTTAAAGTCGCCATACATAACAGGCAACTAAAGGGAGAGAAATCCAGTGGAAATTACTTGCCTCTAATACAAGGCGCCTTGGCATCAAGTTCACGCTCATCAAGCACACAGAAAAATGTGGGCGTGGCGGCGGCAGAGAGAGTCAGGTGCGCCTCAGTGCCACCGTAGTTGACAGCTTGCTTGATGCGCTGACTACGCCCGAACTAACTTTCGTGCTGTGGAGCGTGCGTCGCACAGCCTCATGGGGGACGCTACACGCTCGTTAGAGGCCATGGTGTATATTTAGTTATCACTAGTTGATCAACGAAGTTGGCAAAGAATCTTGCGCAGCGAAGCATGAGAATTTTTGTTCAATGAGAAAAGGAGAGTATAATGAAATATTTGCGGCCCGTAACACAAGGCCGACGACAGGGACGGCGGTGCCGGCAGGAATAGAACAGTCGAAATACCATATCAAAGTGTTATCTCTCGAGCTATGCCTTCCACGTCCTGTATAGCAATAACATGCGTCTGCAGATCATGGAAGAAAGCAAGGCGTGCAGACCCGGACACAAGAGAAGTGCCAGGCAACACAAGCACTATCAACTGAAAACTTTCAAATGAAAAGGTCGCACTGTGGAGGAAAAGAAGATAGACACAAAGCTTATCTGCGCATGCTCAAGAATGTACCCATCACTCGAGCACACGAGTGGGCTTTCGGGAGAGATACTTATTTGAGCACTTCGTACGTAATTCAAGGTAGTAGAAGGTTGGCTCACGCATGCCCTTTTACTCATGTTGATATGCCCAACCTCAACCATAAGACCCGCTGCCGCGTTCATCGACTTCAGGCGTGCATTTTCAATAACAACAGTTCAGCGAAAGATTTAAGTGTGATCCTCCTGTCAACGTGTTTTTATGCCCAACTAATATCTGGTTAGTACAACGAAATAAAACAGACTTTGCGTACATGACCACACGTACAAATAAATTCAGTTGTTGTGGCGAAGCTTTAAGAGATGCGATGGCCTTCACGCAGAACTTCTATAGTTCTTACATTGAGCGACTATGCGCCGCAGCACATGTATCCCGCATCAGCGAGTCGGTATCACGCGACAATCCTCCTTGTGACGCGGCATAAACGAAGTGGCCGTCGTGGAGAAAATGCAAACGTTTAGATTTCGCGCAGATTATGTTTTTGAAAAAAATAAATTTTAAAAACGTGCTTTCAATGCACCAGCTGAAGCAGAATAAACTTATCCCAGGTGCTTTTAATTAAAGGTAGGTGAGTTTCGAGCCATTTCTGTAATAAACCGTTTTCCTAAAAGTTCTCAGTCAAACGTATTAAATATCCTTAAGGTTCCGATTCTCTTCTTCGCTACTTATCGAAGCCAGATGGCGTAATCAGTAAAATAGAAGTGGCAGGCTCAGTCTTAGAAGACATGCGCATGGTAACTAACACATTTAACGCCTAATTTCTAAACCGTTTTTACGTGCTCGGCTATCGCGCCTGCGCACGTTCCGGTAACTGACGCCCGGAAGGGCGACTTTGAGATATCCGAGTCAGGTATTCTAAACTTGCTTTTGCAGATAGACACCAAGAAATCGTCGGGGCCAGATAATATATCAAATATGTTTTGAGACGATACGCGCAGCAACTTTCTCCGTTTTTACAAATCATATTTTCGAGATCGATCAGTGCAGCTGCACTTCCCGAGGATTGGCTATGCGCAAAAGTAATACCAATTCATAAAGAAGGCAACAAATTACACGTGGAAACATATAGACCAATATAACTGACAAGCTGCTGCTGTAAATTAATGGAACACATAGTAAGCAAAGCTATCATGACGTATCTAGAAGAACATAATGTAGTATATCCTATGCAACATGGTTTTAGGAAACAATTGCCAACAATTATTCAATTATTAGAGATTACGCATCACTTTACATCAATAATTAACTCGAATTTCCAAGCTGACACCATTTTTATAGATTTTTCGAAGGCTTTTGATCGAGTCATGCACTGTAAGTTAATCGAAAAGATTAGGTCTACAGGACTAGCACGTGATATAGTGGAATGGATTGCAGCATATCTATCGAACCGAACTCAGTAATTTTCTATAAATAATTATGACTCAGACCAACTCGAAGTTTAATCAGGTGTGCCACAGGCGTCTGTGTTGGAACCTCTGTTATTCCTCATTAACGTTAATGACATCGCTGATGGAGTAACATTACGGCTCTTCCCCGATGACTTGGTTATTTACACTTGCGTGCCAGGAATCAACGACCAGCTCAGATTAAATAATACACTTAACAATATATATAGCTCACTGGTGTGACATGTGGGGAATGGAAATTAATATTACGAAATCTAAATGTATGACCACGACTTATAGAAAGACGACCTTTAGTTTCAATAACAGATTAATGGGTAACGATTTAGTACAGACAGACTCGGTGAAATATTTAGGTGCGACCTTTACAACAGCCCTGAAATGGAATGCTCACGTAGAAAACACGCGCACGAAGGCTTTCCGAACACATGTTTCTTGCGAAAAGAACTGGCTGCGGCTCCATCACATGTGAAATTAACAGCGTATAAAACATTGGTAAGGCCCATTCTCGAGTACGGTAGCATTGTGTGGAAGCCGCACCACAAGGAACTCATACAAAAACTAGTATACAAATTAAAGCATTAAGATTTATGTATTCTAAGTACTCTAGACATCAGAGCGTAACTGCCCTCAGAAATCAAGCAGCACTGCCTACCCATGCGTGTCGGCTTGTTGTGGCTGCCATAAAGTTTCTTTTTCTGCTCTATCACAATCACATAAATATAAACAAACAAGATTACGTGCAGTCAGCGCACCGCCACTCCACCAGAATCTGTCACAATAAACATATCAAGCCGTATCAGACAAAATGCGACACATTTAAATATTCATTTTTTCTCGTGGTTGTTTGTTCATTTTCGTTGTTTTTTTTCCCCCTACTTCCTTTTACTCAGTTTTGTTACTCCCATGCTCATGTGTATCTTTACTGTCCACTTCCTGCATGGGCCTGTGAAAAGGCTCACAGTATTGTTAAATAAATAAAATGCTTTATCATATTTGTCTATTTTACAACGCTGATAACGCTTTAAATATAGGAAGAAAGATAGATAAAGGTTACCGAGGAATTTGGCGACAAACAGTGCTGCCTACGCGGATAAGCGCTAAGCCGCCCAGGCTACGCATCGAAAGATATATCATGACAGCGAGTACTTTATTATGTTATGAAAACAAGGGGCTTAGATAAAAAGTGAAGTGTTCCTCGAAAACATATGCGACAGCAAGGATTATTATTCGCATGACTAAAACCTGGTTTAATAATAATATCTGGGGTTTAACGTCCCAAAACCAAGATATGATTATGAGAGACGCCGTAGTGGAGGGCTCCGGCAATTTCGACCATCTGGTGTTCTTTAACGTGCACTGACATCGCACAGTACACGGGCCTCTACCATTTCGCCTCCATCGAAATGCGACCGCCGCGGCCGGGATCGAACCCGTGACCTTCGGGTCAGCAGACGAGCACCCTAACCGCTATACCACCGTGGCGGACAAAAACCTGGTTTATAACGCAACTCGGGCAAACCAGGCTGACTAAGGTACACTTTGTCTCCGTAGAGTACAGCGCGGTTATACAAATAACGTTACAGATCGGAGTTGGGGTGGGAGAGGGGGGTGGGGACGGATGTATCCTTATATATAGCATTGGAACCACTTTACTCAGATTCGGGATGAGAAATCATGAGACATATGAAAAATATGTGTTGTCCGAAATAGTAGGTTTCCGATTACGTGTCTTTTTCTTACATAGCTGTTACTTATAGCGCTCGTACATTTCACCGAACTCGGATGTCTTGGCCTTTATCGAACAATTTGTGAATTCGGAAAGCAAGCAGCGTTTTCGAAAGAGGTATGTCTCTATATACAAGCGCACATATGGCTCCTGACCTCATGCAATATGACAGACCACATTCACGCAAAAAAAAAAAAAAAACGCAATGCCTGACTTGGTTCAGTCGAAAGGAACTTCTTAGGCAAACGCAGTTCCGAATTCTGCAAGCATTGCTTCGAGACTTATTGACAGAGAAGATGCCCTGGTATTGAACGACATCCAGGTGCATTTCGCGAGGCTTGATTATGTTGACTAGTCGAATACGCCGTAGTCGTTTTCCATTTTTCTTTTGATCTCAGTTGCACCACCAGAATGCGATAGACAAAGGTACATACAACATGCATGTCGCCCAAATCGGCTCTAGACTTACTTGCGCCATTTCATATATATTTACTTCTTCAGCACGATGGACGTCAATTATTCAGCAAGAATGCTGATCTTGATTCTGGATAGAGGCAGCCCAAGGAAATGAAAACATTCGTCGTGGTTTTTCTCGATGTTAAAGCACTACTATGTGAAGAGGAATTAATGGCAACACAAATGTTATGGGAAGTTAGCCAGCGCACAATGATTCTACACATTTTCTCGACAAGTGAAAAAGTTACAGATATATTCCTGCGTTACGGGACACATCACACACCAGCGAACAGGACTGGGAAGACGCCATCGCAAGTACTGCCCTCGATATCCAGTCAACGGCCGTCCAGAGGGCCCGTGAAAGAGCGGAGAGGCATGGCCTCCCGATTCCGACATGGGAGCAGCCAGCGGCGAGCCGAGGGCCCCAGCGGGTCCTTCCCGGCTAGTCCCTCAGGACTTCAATAAAGTTCTTTGTCTGTCTGTCTGTATATTGACTGTACGTGATGACGCTTTTTAGCACGTTCGTATAGATTCTGGCGTTAAAGAGAGGCCCGGCCGTTTCTATAGCAACCTATTTGTGAGGCAAAAGGGGCGTGCCAGACGTTCGCTTACGATTTCCGTCCTTGGTATTCGCAAGCGATCAACGTGTATCCGTTTAACAAATTTCAAGAAAACGTTTCTTTCAAGCGTGCGAAAAGCTACGAAAGAAGAGGTGTTTCATTCTGTACTCTAAGCTTGTACGAACCTTTTTCGCAGTTGTTGAAGCTAGAGCACTAAGGTCGCGCATGTCAGAAAAACTACGGCCTCGGTGACTGATTGTACTCATGTGTGCATGCAGTGCTCAACTTCAATTTCTTTTTCTCTTTCCAGTCCCCCCCCTTCTTACTCCCAGAGCAAGGTAGAAATGTTCACCTGTTTAACCTCTCTGTCTTCCCTCCCCTTTCTTTCTCTTTTTGTCTCGATGGTGTCCCCGAGTTTGTTATTAAAATCTATGACTACTTGAATTTTCATTTTAGACGAGATGCCTCAGCTCCACTATTTTGGTAGACGATTGATGAAAAGTCCGCCTCGGTGGATCAGCGGCTAGGGTGCTCGGCTGCTGACCCGAAGGTCGCGGGTTCGATCCCGGCCGCGGCGGTCGCATTTCGATGGAGGCGAAATGGTAGAGGCCCGTGTACTGTGCGATGTCAGTGCACGTTAAAGAACACCAGATGGTCAAAATTTCCGGAGCCCTCCACTACGGCGTCTCTCATAATCATATGGTGGTTTTGGGACGTAAAACCCCAGATATTATTATTATTGATGAAAAGAAACGTGAGAGTTCTTTAGGCGACTACACCGTATTTTATCGTGGTCATATTGACGCCGTATATCTTGATATAACCAAAGATTTTTGTAAAGTTGCACGCCAAATACCATAAAAGTTAAAATGAAACGTCACCGCTTTAATCACCCTGAGTTTGTTGAGTTTGAAACACATACTTGACGGATCATCGAAATCAAGCGCAGTTCATTTTAGTTCTTGTGTGAACCATTTAAGCTCTTTTTACGAATGTCACAAGGCTCAAAGCTTGGCTTACTGTTTTTATCTTTATTAATTTCTTTTTATGCGTAAAGAACACATAAGCAGCAGTGTGTGCCGACGTCCTAATGTTGTTTAATAAAATGAAAGAGTGCATCAGAGATACAGCATAGTTATTGCAAACAGTCCGGACCTCATCAGGCTCTTCAAGCTTCACGTCCTCGTTTTCTAGCAGAATAAAAGCTGATTTATTAAAATTCATTCCTTCATTGATTGACATCATGTCAGTCTATAGCGACAGTTTGTAGCGACCGACCAGCTGATTATGAAAAACAAATGAATATTATCGCTTACTGGACAGCCTTATTGCCTGAAATATTTCACTACTATTTTCTAGTGACAAACTAGCCATCTTTTGGTACTTTTTTTTTAATAATAATACTTTTTTTTTGTCTAATGTGTTATGATTACCAGTGTATCTTTGTGGCTATCGCGTCTAGAGTTCACATGTGAGATACTGAGCTCGTTGTCGCTTAGTTTATTTACCTGATTTAAAAAAGAGCCGACACCTGCGCTTTCTTTTTTTTTTTTTTAATCTGCGGAACGTTGCGCATTTCTGGGTCTTGTAAAGGGAGGAATTATCCTATAGAAAGGCTGCGCGCTAATGTAATAGACATATTCAATTTGGGGATCTTGCCACGATTTGACCGTGTAGTGGGGGGGGGGGGGGGTAGGTTGTGGATTATTTTGACCAACTGGGGTTCTTTTGTGTACGTCCACTGCACAGTACATGAGCACTTTTGCATTGCGCACCTATAGACGAATTTCCGCAGCGGCGCACGGGCGCTGCCATGTTTGATCACGTGACCGTAACTGGCCTTCCCCCAGCTAGTTGCACCAGCCAACGCACTCGGCCAGCGAAGCGGCCGTGGCCGTAAGCGCCAGCAGCTGGGGTTAGAAGCCAACATGACAGCACCCATGCAGACGCGACCGCCCGCTTCGATCCGAACTCGCGCTTGCTACTCGCCCACTGTGTTCACAGCAATAAATAAATGGTGAAATCAGCTATCGCTCAGTGTCATTTCACGCTGGGGACAAAGCATCAGGTATGTTCTGTCTTTATTATCGAGATTAGCTGTGTTTATTTAGCCATGCCTGCTAAGCCTTGTCTCCGAAAATTTGAGAACGAATCTTGAAAACGCTGCAAAATGCCGACGAATACATTGCTCTGAAAGCTACAGGACGTAAATATAAAGCAAATAAATGCGTAGGTTACGCACTTACAGGCCACACAGCGCAGGATGATGACGTGATAAATTCGAGGCGGAAGGGAACTGCATCCCACGACCTACTGTACTCCTGACCTGCCCAGCTAGCGGCATTCTACGAAGCTGCCTGCTCCGGCTCTCGTTCCGGACTTCACCGCTAAGGGGGCGCTCGAGTTACCCCAGCTCAACGCCGGTGAATGCATGGCGATGCATGCGTTGTCGCCGGTTCGAGCAGAGTTTCATCACGCATCGTGTTTAAATGTGGCACGTATCTTGAATCGTTTTATTGAATGTGACTTTGAGAATCTTGTTTTCCATTTTAGCTGACATTTCAGTGCATTAATTTTCAAATAGAACCGCAAATGAGATACAAACACATGTAACAGCGTGCAAAACAAGAAAGGATGACGATATAGACAGAGTGTAAAAAGTGCCGACCTCCAAATGTTTATTCAACTGACGATACCAGGTATATGTGTATGCATGGAGGAAGTATTCCTTCCTTCATGTGTGCATGTACAACGGTAGGCTTGTAACCGTTGGCGTACTAAGCTGGCGGGCCAGACAGGGCCAGGACCTTGACATTTGACAGCGGCCGCGGCTTCTTTCTTGAGGTTGTTGGTTTCATTTTGCGCTAATATATGTCTCAGCCAGTTATGCACCACCAACTAGCCCAGCAATTAACTCTTTTAGATACACGTAGTCCTTTATAACACATATTTACATTTTCAGCACGCCAGACAACGCGTAATTGAGTAGACTTACCGTTTCTAGAAATCACCTTGAACCATTTTTCACGGACCTTCATTAGTGGGAACTCATGAAAAGTCACATGAGGAGTCTTCCCTTGCCTCGATTCGCAGAAAGGCACGCAGCAAACCACCATCATGATGATTCATTTGCACCAAGAAACCTTGCCTCACTGGTGTACAAAACTGCACCTACCTGTTCTGTCACGGCTCGGCACGAGCAGACGGTAGCAAAAGATCATTATCACTTTTAAGTTTATTTAGAAACAACCTTTCATTCATTTCATTCAATCGTCCAGAGTGTATGAACGCGTAAACATCGCTGCTTTTCTCCCGGCTTCGCGCGAGCAGGCAAGAAAAGCGCGGCGGCGCATGTTGCGGCCGCAACCAGCCGTTGCGCGGTGGGGTAAGTTGCAGCGCCACAGGGTTCATAGCGGCAGGCGCCTGCGCTAGCATGGGCGTGCTGCCGCTGAGCTCGCTGGGCAGGTCAGGAGTACAGTAGGTCGTGCTGCATCCACAGGTGCCGCCATGTTGACTTTTCCGGCGTTGCCGTCTGCTCGCTTTTACTCGCGGGCACGCAGACGCAACGGGGACGCCGAGCAGACGACGCGACGCGGATGAAGACGTATTGAGCAGCGCTACCAAAGGCCAAGGCATTCAGACGGCCGCGGTAGGAGACGGCCACGGTGCAGTGGTGGCGCCATCTGGTTTTGAATAAACAAACCAGCTGCGGAAAATCGTCTATAAACCTAAATAGAAACGGTAATTTTTTTTCAGACGGTGCAATTTGAACCCTTGGTCTCTAGTGCCGAAGCCCTATGTTCTATAGCCACTACGCCACAGGCGCACGTCTTATCGGGGAAAGGGGGGGGGGGGGGAGGGGGGATAGAAAACTTTTAAGAATGTCCCGCGTGCAAGCAATGGCGTTTCCAGAACGCTGACAGTTTCCTCAAGAATTTCATTCGTGCCAGCCAGCGCGTTGAGGGACTTGGGGCGTTTAGACAACATTGGCAGACTGTCGTCGAGGCGCTTGATTCACTGTCGCCCTCGGCTGCTTTTCCTCTTCCTAGTATCCATTCCGTTCCTTTAACTGGTCACCGGTAGTCTGTCATACACATTACGTAAACCGATCAAGTCGACTCTTTTCGCTTAATATCAACTAGATATAGACTACCCCGCTCTGCTTTCTGGTTAAACCTGCTGTCTTCTGATCTCTTCACGAGAACTGCTTGTTGGCCTAGTTGGTGCTTGCTGTAGGGCATCCTTTTTGTCGCAAGAAACCCACGCACAAAAAATTGGGGGGACCCTTAAGCTTCGCCTTTAAGAGTTGAACGCGATAGCGATATCCCGTCCCTAGTGCGTACTTCAATCACTTAGTGCATACTATGTAATGGGTAGTATGCTTTAAACCAGGAGAAATTATGCGCGGCAAATGTGGGAAATGTTTTCGAACTTGCTATGCACCCACTACGTGGTAAGGTGTGTGCAGTAAGGTGTATGCCGTTTGTAATGGGTGGCTGGCTTTAAACTATGGAATCGTTATGATAGTCACATATTCTGACGCCCGATGGCAATGCACGCTTGTACCACGCATTATTCCTGGGATATTACATGTTATATTGCGACGCCTATATAAAGGACGCTTTGGTTTGCGAAGCATGGAAGTTATTTTCACTGCATTTCCAAGCAGAGAAAGTTATTTTCACAGTATTTCCAAGCAGAGGCATGGCTGTGTGGTAGAACACCTGTTTGCCACGCAGACAACCCGGGTTCGGTCCTCACTCGTACCCGAAAATTTTTATTATTTATTTGATTTGCATCTTTCTCGATTTTTCGGTCACGGACAAGATGATGATTTTTCGGTCACGGACAAGATGATGATTTTTCGCTCACAACCAATGACGCCGACGCCGACACCGACGCCGACGCCGACGCCGGAATTTCTGCGAAACGAGCTCTTTAACGCTATCGCGTTAAAAAGGAAGGAACACGGTGACGGCACGTGTGGCACTGACTTATTTTTGGGTGCTGACCCTGGAATAAAAAAAAACTGAGGAGGGACGAAGCATGTAGGGAAGGTTGTCTCAGCTCCACTAACGTGAAACCTGGGGAGGGGCGAAGCATGCAGTATGCACCAGTGTTTCCCGCAGCCAAATCGCTGCTAATGGGCAATGAGAGACAGAACAAGAAGAAGAATAGACAAAAGAAGAAGAAGAAGGGCGTGACCGCGGTAATTCGCCACATTGTTTTGAGAGAGATTTCTTTGATAAGGCACTAGTGGTGCCAAGCCTGAAACCGGGCATGTAGAGAAGGATGTTTCAGCTCCACTAACGTCGTCGGAAAACTGCGTCGGAATGCAGCTTACCGTAAGGTTCGTCTTCTTCTTCTTCTTACTCTTCTGTCATTGACCATTAGCAGCGAAGTCGTCTTCGTGTTACACACAACAACATGCTACGAAGTATGCTTAACAGGAGAAAACTTGGCATTTGAAACCAATTTTGAGACGGAATTTAACAAATTTCTGTTACTTAATGCAATTAAATCCTCGTACGTCGTCGGCTATTTGTTAGGCTAGCTGTTGCCTTCTTCATTTTTAGTGGACTGGTGGCGAGTAGTGGGATTTACCCAATTTTTGTGGCGAATACCCGTTTATGATGGACCGTGACGACGACATGACACGCCGACAAGCCGTGACCCTAAGGTGCTTCGCAGCTTAAAGTCACACAAGCATGCACAGAAACTTTCCATACCTAGGACGATCAGCCGCCAAGCAGACTCGCCTCTGACTTGTAAAGGGTAACAGATGTACCACGAATATAATTCGTGCTTTTCTTTTCTACATCGTAAGCTCCCATTAGCTCCCGTGCAGTCTGACACTTTCTTCTAACGAGACTGCTAATCTCACAGAAACGGAGTTGACATGTACAGGCCTTGCAAAGTACTGGCAGGTGTGCCATGAAATTCCTTCATAAGATTTAGTTCGTGTTCCCTGGTTCGTGCATATATAGAGCGGCCAGTCCCTCCGATGTTCGACTTGCCGCATGTTAAGAGAATTTCGTATACCACGCCTATGGTACATTTCCCTTAAGTTGTGCCGTGCCGCTTGCCACAGCTTTGCCAGCTGGTCTCATCGCAAGTGGTTCTCGAGCGCAGTTGAACCAGCTTCATCGTGGAATAACTAACACCACAACACAGTTCTATAACGGACAGAAGAAGAGAATGACAGAAGCGCTGAGTGGGCGCTTGTGTATTCTCTTGTTCTGTCCGTTTTCTAAGTGTGTTGTGTTGTAAGTTGTTCCGCGATGAACGTCCACTAATTAGCTCAGCTCGCGATTCTGCTTGAACCACCTTGACGGGGGCAGAAAAGGCAATAACCCCATACCGGCCTGCAACCTTCTTAAGTCGATGCAATACCTTATAAAGACTAGGAATTACTGCAGGTCTAAGGTTCATTCATCCTCCCTTACAGCAGTTCTTGTACCTTTCACGTTACGTAAAAGGCTTCCGCAATTTTTTCATGACACCCAGTCAGGGAACCTTACAGCTTTAAGTCGGTCAATCTGAAATTGTCAAACGGGAATCGCTGTGCTCTGCTTAGAGTTTGCTCTCTCAAAGTCGGGTACACACACGATTGAGGCGTCAATCGACAATCAGATTCACTGACTTAAAGCTGCAAGGTTCTGTGAGAGCCTTTTCGGCCCCCCGTCAAGGCTTGGTTCAATTCTGCTTGAGAACCACTCGCGATCACACCAGCCGGCAAGGTTGTGTCAAGCAACATGGCACAAATTAAGGGAAATGTGCAACTAGCGTTGCCTCCGGAACTGCCCGTACGCGAGGCAAATTATACATCTGACAGACCGGCCACTGAGAGAGAGAGAGAGAATTTATTTACAGAAAGGCAGAGGTCAGCCTGAGCTACAGTTTGCTCTGGCCTGCTACTCTACACTGGGGAGAGGGGACAAGGGATCGAAAGAGTGATGAATGACGACGGTAAACATAAGTGTACGAACCTGGGAACACGAACTAAATCTTATGAAGGATGTCGTGGAACATCTGCCAGCACTTTGCAAGGCATGTACACGTTTCCGGGAGATTAAGATTCTTCTTAGAATCAACTATCTGACTGGACGGGAGTTAACGGAAGCTTACTATAAAAAAAAGGAGTGCACAAACTATAGTAGTGGCACATATGTTATCCTTTACTCAGCAGAGATGAGATTGTTTGCCCACAGGTTATTAGGGGGTGCAAATAGTGAAGTTTAGAACCGAATCGAATACGACTCGAATAGTGATCGAACTCAAATGGGTTTGTGACTGTAACTTTTATTTGTAAATCGCAACTTTATGGCATCTGTCCTAAAGATAAACGGTATTTCTATATTTATATTCCAGTGTTTTACATTGTTCTCACTTCACCAAATTTTTTTCTCTTCGCCTGCACCCCTCCCCCCCCCCCTCCCCCCCCCCCCCCCCCCGCTCTGCCATGCGGCCTCGCCGTGGTCGGCTTCAAACAATGGTTGCACACCCCTGCTCTAAAGCATCAGCATTATATGACGTTAACCAAGCATAATTGATATTACGTTCGCACCTCTGATATAAATGTAATATCAATCAATAAAATTACTGATAAGTCATTCAAGCAATTGGTGCTACTCTAGCTAAGGTTCGCGCTATAATTATGCGAAAGAAATCGTACTGAAGAAGCTTCTGTATTAGAGCTAATAAGGAAAATGACAACGGCAAATTGCAAGAATATTCACTACACTGTCGTCAACTCACAAGTATTGGGTAGTAGAAATACGAATACTTAAAATATAATTTATTTTCTCATTAACTCAATGCCCTTTATTACTGCAACAGAGGCCTTTTGAGTGTTTTCAATATAAAGTGTTTCGCTCAAAAGAACGGAATCTGTCGGTGTCCAAACGTTTGTACAGCAGAGCTGCTATGCTCGAGGTTTGCCACGTGTGGTAGATACAAAATGATCATCGTCATGAACCCGCACGCGCTCAGTCACCGCCCAAGACAGGCCCGTAGCTAGGGGGAGGGGGGAAGTCGGGCCATACCCCCCCCCCCCCCCTGGGTACGTGCGCCCATACTCTGCGCATTTCTATCTATCTATCTATCTATCTATCTATCTATCCAGCCGCCTACGTCTGGGTGCTCTCGTGATCGCCTCCTTAACTTGGTCTGGATCAAAATTGGTATGGGAGGGTAAGAGGGTTTGACGAATATGACTGTCCAGTCATGTCATGTATAGCGTGAGAATGCCGTCGCGTACGTCGTCAAACCCTTTCCTCCAGACACGTGTGGGATATACCCGTACACCATGGGCCACGGTATGCGGGTATGTGGCACAGGAGATTGACAATTTATATCTAGCCAAGAACGGCGAGAGCAGACATTGGTAATTTAAATGTGAGGGCGTGCAGGGTTGACAAGGCGAATATAAAGAATAAAAATCAGTATCCGAGCAGAGAATTGAACCCAAGCATTCTGCGTGGCAGTCAGGTATTCTACCACAGAGCCACGGCAGGTGTTGAAGCTGATTTGGAAAAAGACCCTATGCAAGCGTAATGTCAGTGCGACGTCAATTGTAGTTGCAGTGCTGGCTATCAGATTTTATAACAAGGCAATAAACATTACACATTTACTCTTATTATGCACGCATAATGTGAAGTTAACGTAAATTGGGCTTCCAGTGTTGACACCGCTTTTATAGCAGTCTAATAAACAATGCAGTTGTATTCTTATAATCCAGCAAGCTATTAGATGCGAAGCAGCTCTTTGACTCACGTGTGTAACGCCGTACGTTACGTGCGTCCGTACGAATGCGCCGCGACGCGTTCCCCTCGCCGTTGGTGTTGGAGCGTTGCGAAGTAGGTCACGCCACAGCTGCGCGTTGACGTCACGCTCCCCTCGCATGCTTCCCTCTCAGGTGCACGCTGACGTCACTCTCTCCCTCACCAGTAGCATGCTCGCGGCAGCGCCCGCAGCTGCCGGCTGCTCCGCCCGCTCGCAACACCTCTGACCCACCTCCCGTGTCTTTGCGTTTCAAACAAACGTTTACTCGAGTAAACGCTACACCGAGTTTTGCCTCAAACCGTTCTTCCAGCACCCGCGTCGACGCCCGTTTCAACCGGGTCAACGCCGTGCGCACCGCTGCTGCTTCGCCTCCCATCAGGTTTCCCTTCGGGGAGATGGTCCAAGTTTTTATTCCAGGGTTTCTCGACTACGAAGGAATACGCTAACAAAATCTACGTATGATATTCACATCGTCGCATCGTAAAGTGGACTTCGTTTCGATAATACTGACGTCTGTGCTCTAACTTGAGTTCTGACGTTACGTCAGACCATAAGTTACCCTTTAAACGTCAGTGTAGTCAACGTTCTTGGTAAGCCCACGTTGCGCACACAATTACTACACTTACAAAAACACGTCGATCCACCTACTAATGCTTGGCTCAAAGCAAAAAAAAAAAATGCAGCCTCGACAATCACTGGCCGGCTACTTCGCATGACACCGATTCCGACAAGTCCTGGGATTCACCGAATTTTTTATTGGACCACTGTGGTGAGTAGTGGGATTTGCCTAATCTTTGTGGCTCATACGTGGTATGGGAGTTTTTTTGCACAAGAGACCTGTTATGGTCGAGGTTTGCCGTGTGTCGTAGACAGAAAATGATCGTCATCACGAACCGGCGCGCGCTCAATCACCGCACAAGCACTCGGTACAGGGGGGTCAGCAAGAAAAGGTCGAATGTGCGGCCCCTTAATCGATGTTTGCGCCTGCGTGTTCTCTTGATTTTAACGCCATAGAGTTAAAGGGGGGCTCGTTTCGCGGAAATTCCGGTGGCGTCGTCGGCGTCGGTGTCAGCGTCGGTGTCGGCGTCGTTGGTTGTGAGCGAAAAATTATCATCTTGTCCGTGACCAAAAAATCAAAAGATGCAAATAAAATAAATAATAAAAGTGTTCGGTTCGAGTGAGAATTGAACCCAGGCTGCCTGCGTGGCAAGAAGATGTACTACCACAAAGCCACGCTACTGCTTAAAACTGCTTCCGAAAAAAAAAAAACAAAAAAACTATATTAATGTTAGTAGTGGAAGGAAATAAAATAAATAAAAAAAGAACTTCCATTTGAGCGAGAATTTAAGCCAGGCCGTCTGCGTGGCAAGCAGGTGTTCTACCACAGAGGCACGCGATTGCTTAAACGTGATTTAAAAAAAAAAAAAAAACACTATATGCATGTCACGTACAGTGGAAGAAGTCTCCTAACGCATGTAAGATTGCGTGGCAGAAGCGTAGAATCGCGCCAGGCGTCAAAACATGTGAACTGCAGCGTGTGGGTGTTTTAAAGGTTCACCCAATATAAAACGCTCAGACATATATAATCATCATCAGCTGCAAAAGTATCAACAAAGAGAGCAGCTGCGTATTTTCGCGTGTTGCCTTACGGACGCGTAGTGGGCCCTTCGCTGATTCGAAAAAGGAAGAATTATGGCGTAGTGGGGCACCTAACAACTGTGCTTGCAGTAGACATTCTTGGATAGCTTGAAACGGCCTATGTTACACGCACAGTCGTTAGTTTCCTTACGGCACGGTTGAGGCATGCAACGAGAACCGATGTAGGCTAGCGATTGAGAAGGCGATGCGCACGGGGCCCGATTACGCTTGTTCTGCTCTTGATCGCGAAGCTCAAGCGTCCTCCAAGTTTTTTAGTAGATCAAAGGGGTGTGTGGGATTAACCCAATTTCTTTGGCACATACGTGGTATAGGAGTTTTTTACAAGAGACCTGTTATGGTCAAGGTTTGCTGTGCGTCGTAGATAGAAAATGATCATCATCATGAACCAGCGCGCTCTCAATCACCGCACAAGCACTCGGTACAGAGGGTCAGTGAGAAAAAGGTCGAATGTGCTGCCTCTAATCGACGTTTGCGCCTGCGTGTTCTCTTGATTTTTAGTGGATCAATGAGGTGTCTTGTGAGATTTTCCCCAATTTCTGAGTCACATTGCTTCAGGAGATAGCAATCATAGCCATGCATAGTAGTATAGTATTGTAAAGCTTGGGAAAGAGACAGTTGAGAGGGTAAAAGGCTAGCCAAGCCAAGAAGCCGAAACGCGCGTCCCCTAATCGGTGTTTGCCGCCCATGTGTTTCCTTAATTTTTAGTTGACCAGTGCAATGAGTGGTGGAATTTGCCCAATTTCTGTGGCACATACGTGCTATAGGAGAGAGCAAGCATAGCCTTGTGTAGTATAGTATAGCAAAATGTGAGAAAGAGGCAGGTGAGAGGGTAAAATCCTGGCCAAGCGAAGACCAGTTAGGTGTCCAGCAGCTCTGCTGGGCCTCAGCCTCGCGCCACTTAGTGCAAGCTGCGCTAATCCTTTTTTTCGGCAGACAACTCAAAAGAAACATTCGAGCCGTGTTTTGTTTTGAGGCATTTCTAGGCAGAAAGCGACCTACCAATGTTTGGAAGGGGCGCAACTATACCAACAGAGAACGAGAAGTAGAGATGTCGGGAACAAACAGATCGTTGAGTCGCCGGGAGGTGTTGACATTCGACAGAGTCTTGAAGTCCCGAGCGCCGAAACAGGCAAGCGAAGTTTCTTTCGTGTTAGTATAGAGGTGGCGAGAATTCCCGAAGAAGATAGACCCTCCTCACTATGTTTAGAAGTAAGTTCGGAAGTTAGGTTGGAGGAGGCGCCGTAGGCATTTTTCGAGACACCTAGAAGGTGCGGCTGGAGTGACGCTAGATGATCGAGCTCCTCCTGTAACCACAATACTTCTCTGTTAAACGAGTTTACCGCTGATGTCCCCGGGGCTCACGCATGCGCAGTGTGCTGTGCTTTCCATATACAGCTGCTGATTCTGGTTGTCTAGACGGGCCACTTCGCCCGCCTGCAGGAACGAGATTATCCGAAATTAGAAAACGGTCAAAATATTTTTGTAGTGGCTTTCTGATTGTGAGTGTCCCTTTTCTTCAAGCGTGGATAACCATGAAATTGGCAATGTTTGCTCGGCTAGCACCAGAGCTGAGTAATTTGCTTCTAGCAAAACAGGACAAAGATTTGCCAGAGTGCTTTTTTTTATGTAGATCGATGATTTTTTAGTTAAATATCCGTGACACGCCCGAATGTGTTTAAGCATGAAATACACTTTGCTCCCATTGTCAGCGGCCTTCCTTGAGCCGAAAGCCAGCCCCGTTAACCGGACACTCAACAAAACCATACGGGCAGTTAAATTGAGACATCCGAGATCTCAACCGAGATCATCATGGCAACGAAACGATACTTCCGGTTAATCAGCCAAAAAGTTAAAGACAATGAGGTCTTTGGCAGTCAACCCTGCGTACATGGCCACATTACATGCGTTAGGCACGGTCCAAACAAGTGACAAAAAGTATTGCTTGAAAATTCTTCTTAGTGTTATTTTTCTCTGTCACTGAAGCTGTAACTTCTTGTATGCTGAAATTTTATTCATGATGAAGACGATTATGCGAGCTTTCTACCATTGATAACTTTTGTGATTGCAGGAATATGTCGAGCTATGAAGTTTAGCTTCGAAGATATTCACATTTCGTATTCAAGAAGCTACCACTCGTCCAGCTATCTTGCGTTTGCATGAAAGTAGTTGCTGCCGAGCATGTTTCTCTTCATGTTAAGCAGTGTTATTTTGGATGCTCGCAACTTCACGAAGGACGTTGCTCCAAGGTTTATGTGGGTGAGTATTTCAGAGTGATAGCAGAGCAGCGTTTCTGCGTCAGGTAAACGAATGATATATTTGCTATTTTCTTCCATGGGAGTGAAAAAAATCACAGTTTCGCCATAAGTGCGAAGCAATGAATGCTATAGGAACAAATTGCAATGTTGTATGAAGTAAGGCTAACAGCTAAATTTTTGGATCCGATCTCGCGTGACTCTAAAAAACGCTGGTGTAAGTGAATACGGCCGCTCCTGGGAGCGAAGCGGTTTTCGCGCTGTCTGTCGTCTCAACGTGAAGTAAGCATTAGCGTCTTGGATTGGGGGTGTCGGGACATACTGATTTTGAATGAAGGGACAGCACTGGAACAGGCGGAGACGAGATGACACAAACACGGCGCTGACTAACAACCATATTTTATTGCGTTTGCGCGTCCATATATACAGGAAAAACACAAACATATCGAGGAACAAGATATCGCTGTAACAACGCCAACTGACACTTTCGAAAGATACATAATTTCATTTTTGCGAAGCGGGGAGTGAGGCTACGCTGACACAACATTATCCGCCTTTCTGGATGCAAAAAGCCTAAAAAATTTTTCCTTGGCGTTGCTCTGCGTAAGTTCCTAGAATTACACTATCTTTAAAAACTGGTTCACAATCACATTTCTTGCAGTGGTCTGCAAGGTGGCTGCTCACTGACCCTTTTAGCGAGTACTCATGTTCTCGTAATATTTCATTGATGCATCGGCCTGTTTGGCCGACGTAACACCGTCCGCAAGTAAGAATATTATACGCAACGTTCCCTCGGCATCTAACGAATTGTTGTGCGTGCTTCTTTTTGCAAAGAGTTTCTGCCTGCTCACCATTAGTCTTCTTGCAGAGGCTGGATAGCTTATGATGTTGCAATTGAAAACTTGCACTCACTTGGTGGTAGCAAGACCGTGAGAGCGTGCTCTAAGTTGGTAAAACGTGGCCTCGCAAAATCTACTTTGTCGGCAGCGCTGTCATGGTCTTGCTACCAGCAAGCGAATGCAAGTTTTCAAATGCAACTTCAGAGGCTCCCGAGAAGCAGGTTTTTCCCTTGAACTTTCTTCCTAATGTTGCTGCGCAAATGATGTCAACATTAAGATCACCAAAAAAAACCAAAAGAAAGAAGAGAATCCTCACAAAAGCATCGTGGTCATTCCATACTTTCAAATGTGTCAGACAATCTAAAGAAAGTGTCACAAAAATCCGGCGTCAAGGTCGTATTCAGCGCACGTCATAAGCTATCCAGCCTCTGCAAGAAGACTAATGGTGAGCAGGCAGAAACTCTTTGCAAAAAGAAGCACGCGCTACAATTCGTTAGATGCCGAGTGAACATTTTGTATAACATTCCCCTCACTTGAGGACGGTGTTACATCGGCCAAATGAAAGATTACGAGAATAAGCGCACTCGCTAAAAGGGTCTGTGAGCAGCCACCTTGCACACCACCGCAAGAAATGTGATTGTGAACCAGTCTTTAAAGATAGCGAAATTCTAGGAACTTATGCAGAGCAACGCCAACGAGAAAGTTTTTTAGGCTTTTTGCATCCAGAAAGGCGGAGAATGTTGTGTCAGCGTAGCCTGACCATCCCTTCGCAAAAATGAAATTATGGATCTTTCGAATGTGTGAGTTGGCATTGTTTCAGTGATATCTTGTTCTTCAATATGTTCGTGTTTTTCCTGTACATATTGACGCGCAAACGCAATAAAATGTGGTTGTTTGTCAGCGCCATGTTTGTGTCATCTCGTCTCCGTCCTGTTCCAGCGCTGTTTCTGCATTCAAAATCAGTGAAGTAAGCTGTGAGAGCACAGCACGTACAAAAGTATAAGAGCCGTTTGCTGATGTCTGCCGACGTAGCGCTCGCGCCCGCACCCTTATGACCAAAGCTCGCTGTTCCTGCTCGAGCGGCGCATCTTATGTTTTATACGCGAGTTGCGGGTAGAACATGCTATGCGCTGGGCGATGTTATTGATTTGGACTTGATACGCAACATGACGGCGATGTCAGAAACCCGTCGAGAGTGTCCATACTAAGTGCGACCACAATAAAATGCGCGGCAATACAGTTATGTACGTTCTCTTAGGTCGACATTAAAGAAACCTGTTGTTTTTAGATTTATTTTTCTGTGTTCTTTTTGCTTCGGCAAGTGCACCGGACAGATTTTGTACAAGGACTCCGTAAACTGACATGTTCAAGAATACGTTTGCAGATCCGGGAGAAAAAACACAACGAACAATTTTTATTGCCTTCGGTCGCGGCATCGGCAATCATATACTGCTGCAAGCACTGTTTGTGTCGCATGGTGTGGGAGCAACGACAGCACACGGGGGAAGGAAGCCCGGTACTGTGTTATTCAATATGCTCTTCCATGAACTCTATAAGGAGCCTAAATCTGCAGGTGCCTATCGAGAATATTTGACGCACAAGGAAATTAATGTCGCCGCTCATTAACATTTGTCATATTTTTTGTAGCATCGTGCAAAACCAGTAAAAAAAAATCACGCCATATCCGCGAAGTGAATGATGATGAGTGGGCGAAGCTCCGGAGGTAATCTGGTAAACCGTCAATCCTCCGTAAATTTTGCCCACTCGATCACCATACAAAGACCTGACACACAAACGCGGGGGTGGGGTGTGATTATACATACAGTATATACACAATGTTTCATTATTTACATATTGATAAAGTATACACACAATGTTTTATTATTTACATATGGGGTAGATGATGATTTTGTTCAAGAGCTCTACGGACCACAAGGAGGGGGTTCCCCTGATTTTGTTTTCGTCATATATGACGTTAAGCTCAGGGGAACGTTTGTTGTCGGCGTTGCCGTTTTGCCTTTCGAGGGCGAGAGCGCGTTCACGATCGTTTTCATCCATGGCAGAAAGAGAATGTGTGGTCTGGAACGCGCTTATTCTTCATGGTCATCAGCGTCATCGTCATCGTTATCACGTGTAGTGGGTACATTCCATTATACGGTGGACGGACAACTACAACGGCAGACAAGCCTACGCCTTAAGGAGCTTCGCCCCTAAACCAAATGAAAATCGAAACTTGGTATTATGACATCCGAGATTCGCGAGCGCCTGTCGTCAATCTCAGAGGCCCACCTGCCAGGTACGCCACGGATCTAAGACTGCCGACGGCGCCTACGGGAGTGCGCATTTGTAGCCTTGTACGTGCTACTTTTTGGTTGGCGTACTGTCATGACACACTAGCGGCACTACGTTCACCGTAATTGCTTGCCACACAGACGAGTTATGTCAATGGCGATGGAGTTACGCGTGACCGGCCTCGCTGCTAAAGTTTGGAACAAACAGGATGACAAAAATGAAGGAAACTTGAGCATATGCGCGAGTGTACCCAAGCGGCACTGTAAACCCGTCCTCTGAATTACACATACACCATCTGCAGAGATCCTACTTATCTTTTCGATGTTTTCTCAAGGTGAACGCAAACAACGCAAACAGCGAACACCCCTTACATTCTGCAATCAATTATTTATCCATTTCTGCCCTGTTTGACAGCAGTCCTTTGGTGAGACAGCCCTACTCACCTAGTGTAAGGGGCCTAGCTGAGGAAACGGGCGCGTCGCTTCTTGAACAACGTTTGGTGGCTCCCGCTGTACATCTTCCGCTATGGCAGTGGCAGCTTATAGACTGTGATGTATCTTTCGTGGAAGTATATATATATATATATATATATATATATATATATATATATATATATATATATATATATATATACACGAAGCACGCACCTGTTGCTCATATCCGCATACTCTACCTCGAATTACAGCACAAGTACTCTTACCCTGAATTCTTTACGGATTCCTCGAAGTCTCACACTGGTGTGTCCTACGCAGCGGTCTTTCAGCCTTTTCGCATTCTGACGTTTTGCATCCTAATGAAGCATATTCACAGCAGAGGCTTACGCAATGTTTGCGGCAGTGAAACACATTAAACAATTAAAACTACAAAACGCAGTTATATACACAGATTCCTTAAGTTTGGTAAAATCTTTGAATACTCTGAAAAAACATAGAAATCCGGTCCTTATCTCCTCTATACTCTCTATTATTCATGATTTACATTCTCAAACAACATGCTGCTGTGTGCTAGGTGCCAGGGCACCACGAGATCGCAGGGAACGTATTGGCGGGCCAGCTATAGCTGCCTCCATCCACGAAGACGCTGCCGATACACCCATGGCTGTCCCTGCACTAGACCTAAAGCCCTTCCTAAAACGATAGCTCAGGGCTCATTGCCAGCGCTTAAGGCACGAGGAAAAAGAAAATAAACCACGTCTTATAAAGCCGCATCTTGGTGATTGGCCGCCAATATCTAAGACACGTCGTTCAGAAGTAACACTCTGAGGACTCAGAATAGGATACGCACTCGTACCTCTTGTCCGGTAACGATCCACCTTTGTGTGATGAATGTGGTGAGCCGCTCACTGTCATTGGCATCCTACTGCAATGCAGGGAACTAGACGCTCAAAGAAACAAGCATTTTCTATTAATATATATATACCGTACCACTCCATCCCGCTATGTTCATAGGCAAGGAATCCCTCTTTAAATATCAGTCTCTTTTTGAATTTCTAGAAGTTGTAAATAATTTTAACGTTGCTTTCCAAGCAACCCATAGCGCGGCCTCACAACTGAGGCTGCTGTTGCGGTAGTTCTATTGAATGAAGCACCGGCCTCCCGGCCTTTAGGGCTCATATCTCTTGACGAGGCATTCGTTCTTTCACTTCTGTAAATCCATCTCTCATTTGTAGAATACCATCTCTCACTGGTCATTCATGCCACACCCAGAGATCACATCACGTGTCACTTGCATAATTTTATGCTATATACACATATTTTCGCGCTACATTAGAGGGCGTGATTTTAGGCCTCTTTACAGCCATAATACATCATCGTAATCATGGTCATCGCTAAACAACACATATAGACATGGCGCTGTTTGGCTCCACGAAGGCCCTTGCGCCGCAAAAACCTACTAATCATCCTCTTTACACCTACAAGCAGCACGCGCAAGACGTTGAAATAAACTCTAGTGGGATCAACTGCTGCTTGGGCATAAATTCCCAACACTTGATGCACGCAAACAGGAACGAGGAAGAGAACCGGTGTCGTCTATACTCGCCTCCTGCCGAATACACGAGGCAAGTAGAAACAGGATCTCGCCGCATGAAGTTTGACGACAGCGTCATGCCATGCTCAGAGAGTGCAGGTGTCGAATGACGGCATCGAAGTTTTTCGTACACTTTGAAAACAGTGTCGTGCTTGCACAAAAGGTTGTTCACTCCCGTGGGCCATGAGCATGACCATGTGTAATAGCGCTAGCGCAGTAGACTCTTTCGCGGTGCTTTGCAGAGTCATTAGAGTACTCTCGCGCAAACAGGCACCAACGAGTTTTCGATACGTCGTGCGGAAACGAGGAAGCGGCCGTACTTATCTCCAGATTCAGCCTGAGCGAAAAGCTCGAGCGCATCGATTTGTTCAAAACACGATTCGGGTCACCGCCCAAAGATGTTCCAACTTTTAGGCTACAAGTTTCCAACTTTGTATGGCTGTGCTTTCTCAGTAAAACATAATAAACGAGCAAAGGATCAAATCCCAGCGCTGTCTTGTGGGTCGGTGGCGGTTGAGTGAGCCACCAGAGACTCTTTCGCTGTGCTCCAAAATGCTTTCATGCAACGACCCTTTGTGTAGATATAAGGGGGCATGGATAGATCTTGCTTATAGCTGAGAATCTGATTTGATATGCCTTACGCACGGGAAACTTATGAGGAGACAGTAGTTACACAAATAGGCAGGTCTGTTTCTGCCGCTTTGTTTATTAACATAGAAGAACAAAGAAAGGGCAACATGAACGAATGACAATTTTTACTAGGCCGTCGCTGATTCATAAATCAAAGTCAAAGGTGATTCGAAAGTCTAAAAAAATTAAAAATTTTACTAGGTACTCGCATTATTCTTTTCTTGTGGTGCTTCTTCGTTGAACTAGAGCATCAAGAACGTCTTCATGGCCCTCTACGCATTCATGGGTCATTAAGGAGGACACATGTTTAAATATTAATTAACAATTAAATAGTTAGAATCAATTTCTTAGTAATTTGAAAAACCGCCAATATTTTAATAACTCATTACAAACTATTTGTTGGTGCTAAAGTTTTTATTTATTTATTTTGTTGTTTGTTTGTTTATTCATTTATTTATCTTTACTGTGACCACAGTTACGTAATTCTATTTCTAAAAATGTTAGTATTTTCTTTACCCTCTCGTTTTCATTTTAATTTTCTCATTTACATTACCGCCGACCTCTTTGCCAATCCTCCGTAGCCTGTAGGTGCCAGTAACCGAGAAGCAAGCAAGCAAGCAAGCAAGCAAGCAAGCAAGGAGTGAACACTCGGTGCTGTCAAGAATGCTTGCATAATAGGCAGCAGGGCTAGAAATGAAACCGTATATTGAAAGCACTTTGGCGCGGAAAATAGGTGAAGTCGAGTGTAAAGCGAATAGCATTAGATTTCACAGCTTTAACATTCCTGCTACACATAGGTGATCACCACTGTAGACAGAATCAGGGAACGCGGCATGAACTGCGCTACTCTGCCCCAAGGCCAGAAACCTCTTCCTGTATGTACTTGTTATAGAGTATCTTGTTCGCAACTACTTGACTTGGTCACTGCCCAGGAATATGTTTGTAAAATTGCGCCCGAATGTGCAGTAGGAGGACCGAATGAACGAGGTGATGCAACGCGAGAAGATAAAGACGATGGCGAGGAAGAGAGGACGAGCGCTGACGCTCAAATGAATGAATTATTACGAACCGGTGCCACGAAGTAAGACAAAATTATGAATACATACCAACTAGCCCCATTATCATTCCTGCTAAACGTTATCTCAAATGAATAGTACAAATTGTCCTTCTCTCTTCACGTGTTCCTCGTTGGGGAGTTCGTTCTTTAACACTGCACCCACGTGTGGTACTATATACTAACACGCCCACATTTCGACTCCACCGCTCCATGTGAAATCCCACGTATAAGTTCCAGCATTCCTGTACACCTTTTGATCTTCAGAAGCCATGGATGTGGGGCCCAAATCTGTTACGCTTGCTTTGTTTATTCATTTATTGTCCACTCAGGGCGTACTCTGCATCAGCGAATTGGGAGTAGCTAGAATCACGTACACAAGAAAAATAAAATAAAATGCAGCAGAACACAAGGACCAAAAAAGAAAGAAAAGAAAAGAAAGGTTCCGGTAGATCCCACACATTCTAGGAAACGATTTCACGCGAAGCGGTCAGCGAATATCAGCCTATGGTGGATTTTTCGCTTTGAGTGAAACGTTACAAGGTGGATCGACGTATTTGTGTAAATTCAGAAGGTATGCGATTATTGCGGGCTTGCCAGGCACGTCAACTACGCCGTGAAAGCCGACTTCGGAGTTTCTGCCACACGGCACAGGGGTGACACACAATTTTGATGAAAGCCACAGAAAGGCATGTAATGTTCACGAAAGGTACAGAAAGGTACAGAAAGTCCCTTTTGAATTAGCGCATGCTCCTTTTAAATTTTCAATTTGAGCAGCAGACGTCTTTTTGCGTGACATGCGTCGTCTTGTATGACTTGCCGCGTGCGCTTGGCGTTTCGTGCACGATCTTGAGGAGACATTTTAGCAGCGTGCGTCTCTTTTGGCGACATTCTCGGTTTCGCGACATTTTAGTGTACCAGTGATGAATAGTGGGGTTCACCCAATATGTGTGGCATAGACGTTGGTATGCCACACATATTGCCAAGGCGTACACATAACGGCAAGGTGTACGCCCATGTGTTCCCTGCTTCATTTTTGGTAGGCCAGTTGCCCTGGTAGGCCAGTGCGGTTTGCCCTATTCCTGTGGCACATACGTGCGCTAGCGGTTTCCTGTTCGTATACGGTTACGGTTCGCTGAGTTACGACTGGCCTAGTTATATACAGCTTCGCTGTGTAAACAGTCACGGCTCCAAAAAAGTCCCGGCACCATTGAACCAGCACAGAAACTTCATATGTTGATTGTTGACAACTATAGTCGGTGACAGCCTAAGAATAAATATAGGCTCCGCCCACGAAGCCGCATTGCCCTTTTTTTTTTTCATGATTCCGCCGTGATGCTACTTCACTCTGGGGAAAGGCGGAACGCGATAAAGCTTTGCAAAACACTCCGAGCTGCTGCCGCTTCGGTGCCCGTCAAACGCGGCACAATCACAAACTTCAACTGCATCGAAAGACGACCGGCGAGGATGATGCTGTGCACGTGTGGATAACAGTTGAATTTTTTACGGGTTCGTCCTAACCATTACGTCGTAGCAAAGGACAGCTTTAGTTGGACACGCATAAAACAAATGGATAGTGGTACACTTTACTTTTTGTTCTTAGCTTGTCACTGAGTACAGAAATGTTGATGTGACTGCACTCTTTCCTATAACCACTGATAACCAGAGCATCCTGGTTAGCTGCAAACCCCAGCCCGTAACCAGCACGGTCGGCATCATCAAAGGAGTTCATAGCGCATGCCTGATTACAATATCACTGTCCTCTTACAGCAGGGGACATCGGCAATACGTGATCGCTGTATGACTCAGATTTGATATGGAAACATCAAAGTACGTAATAATCGTGTTCGAAAATAAATTACTTCAATCTGAAACTCTCATGACAGTTTTAAACATCGAAGCTTTGGTGATGAGGCCGCGAGACCTGTGATCATAATATGCGTTGCTCGCACTTTAGCGATGGTAATCATCGTTCACTCCGTGAATATAACGATGTTCGTCCTGAACTGTGGGAAGAAGCTCGAAGCATCGTTTGTGCACTGCCGAGTCCTTCACATAATCATTTGCCGAGAATCAATTAATTTCAGCAAGGCTGACTACAGGGCAGCATAATCGTCATAGAGAGTTGAAGTTGGCAGAAAAACCGCCAGGCCTGCGCGGAACGCGCTGCACAGTCACAGCGAAAGCTGGAAGAGCGGCACTTCTAGAACCTTTTTTTAAACTCTCTTGGGGCAACTACTACAAGCGCACTTGCATGGTACCCACTACGTCATAAATCATCATAATTTTTGTGTAGTAGGGAAGCGTCCACTATGCCATTATTCGTCATTCTTCGGAAAAGCATGGTACCCGCTACACACTTATAACGCATTATGTGCATTTTGTTGATGCTCTGGCTGACGACGATGAAGAATTATGCCTGAGGCTTTTGTAATGGGTTGGAGCATTGAACGCCCCCACTCGTTACGCAATTCGCATTGTGTGACACCTGGTTGTTACTTTCCTTTTCTAAAACGCTTTACAACACACGTTAACGCGATTCCTTACCCGACATGAAGCTTGCATAGGGTCAGTTGCACCGCAGTTTCAAGCAGAGGCGTAGCTCAGTGGAAGAACGCGCGAAGGCGTCCCGCTGCCCATTGCATGGCGTGTCTCGCTGGAACAAAAGCTCGCTAGTATCGTGATGCAGTACTTCACTTCCGCCCTCCAAGACGGCGACACCGCGCCACGCCAACGAGGTCACTGTGAAAGAAATATGTGAAAGACATCAAGCGCGTTTGTAGAGGATCATGCATGAGCGTCGGTGGGGCAGTGGTTAAAGCGCTCGACTGTCATCGTCATGGACCGAGAGGTCGTGGGTTCATCTTCCAGATCATCCAAATTAACGAAACCTTGTTTTAAAGACAATAGTCTTTCTTGGGATACTTCAATGTAAAAAATGTGGCCTGTCTGTCTATCTGTCTGTCTGTCACCCGATTCAGCTACTCGGCCAAAGTTTAACCACTTTCTGAACGCCCAGCCATCTTGAACTGGTGTTTGCGTTCATACTTGTGAATATATTCGATCAAAAAGCAAATACTACGCATACCTGAGGCGCAACATTAATATGTAAGTATCAGGTCGTGTGTTCTTTCATTAGAAAATACATAGATACTTAATTCTAAAGACCCTAGTTGCGACGCTGTGCACGAACTGCGAAGCTTTGCACGAAAAAGCCCTGTGCCGACGATAAGGTGCTGCCGCTGGCAGTGGCCCTTGGTTCAGCACAAGCTCATGTTTTTCGATGGCGTCCATATCTCGCGCAGCGCCTTCTCTATTTTATCAACGCCAGCCAGATGTGGCCAATTCAACGTAGAGTAGGCGCTGTCTGAGGCAAGGCAAAACATAGCAGTACGGCCGGCACAAGACTATCGTCTTTCGACGACATTTGCAGCGAAGCACGCAGATTGCGGCCAATTTTTAGCCATCTGCCTTTTACTGACGTATTTCCGTGACGGAAATACGTGAGTAAAGTTTTGGAGGATCCCGGCATAACAAAAAAATCCACGCATCTTCACGAAGCGAATCATGACGAGTGGGCGATGCTCTGGGTATCGTATGGGTGAGTAACCATACATTGCCCAAACGTTGCCCCATATAATGTATATTGAGTGACATAAAGTGACATAAAGAGTCGACGACAAAGCTAGGTCCTATAGTTCATAATGACTACGTTGAAGTCGCCGACCAGTACAAAAGGTATGTGCGTGTAGGTGTTTTATATTGTTCCGTCACAATTATGATTGTTGTTCGTCTATTGTAAACCAGTTTTTTTATTCACATCGGAGGGTGTGTGCCACAGGTATCCGGGTATGTGACATAGGTGATTGACAGTTTATATCTACCCAGGAACGGCGAGAACAGAAATTGGTAAATTTAACACGAGTGTACGTTGAAGTCTCCGACTAGTATAAAGGTTTGTGCTTTTAGGTGTTTTATATTGTTCTGTCACAATTATGATTGATATTAGTCTATTGTTAAACCTTTTTTTAGTGTCTCACATCCACGAATCTCCCCGTGACGGCAGGACGCGGATGTACGGACAAGCCTCGGCTCTAAGGTGCTTCGCCTCTAAAACTTTCGTGTTTAAGAAAATCCAAGAACGCCTTGTAGGCGGCACAAGAAAGTCGTTATTACTTCAGAGCTCTACCGACGATTCATACCGACATTCAATTCACTGGGCTTCGAATGATAACGAGCCTCACTTAAGAACCCCTCCTGTGGCATACGCAATCCTAAAAATATTTGATGCTATTCGGCTAGTGAAATAATGACGTTCAAGCCACCTGCGTCAAGATTGAACACTTTGAAGTGAAGTGAAAGTGAACCAGTAGGTCGAACCGAGGAGTCACAGCATTGAAAAGCAACTAGTTCACGTGACATATATCAAACAGCGCTACAGACAAGAAACGAAGTAAGGAGACGTTGCACAGACTCGCAACTAGTTTACACTCAGCGGAGTGGGTGTCTCTTGACTTGTATTTCTTTGTTTTTCTTCCCAATTTTCTGTCACAACAAACTGTGTGCCCAAAATTCCTTGCTGCCAAATTTGACCGTCCCGTCGATCGTCTTTCTACTCTCGAAAGCATGTCTGCTCCACTTTATTGGCAGCAGCTAAAGCCGCTTTCTGCACCCACGCCTCATGACACCACCAGCTGCATTTAATGAAGTCAACTGTCCCGTTCCTAAAGGTGTTGTTCAGCGCTTCAATAGCCTGCTGAGCTTAGGTGGCCATCCATCATTATCTCGTTTTTTGTTTTTGTTTTTTTGCATCTCATGGGGCGTACGTCCATTGCAGGGACGCACTGGATGTAATATATTTACACCTGAAGGGGGAAGTCCACGACAGCTAGCAATGTCAGATGGCGGAAAAAAAAGACCTAGAACTTGCTCGGAGCAAAAGTTTGCCTGAAGCAAATCAAGCCATGATTCTGAGCTTCAAGGAATTCGCTAACGTGTGGTGCTTAAGAGATCACAAGGAAAAGAACTACCACCCACTTGGAGGTACTTTATTTTTACAGCGCATAGGTTTAAGTCATGCACTGTTAAATAGAGTCTTAGGATCTTCGAGATGTCCAGTAGACAGTGTCAAGCACTTTTCGCGATTTATTTATTTATAAAATACTGCGGACAAAAAGTCCAAGCAGGGGGGAGCAATATACACATGATACACACTAAATAACAAAATGAAACAAGGTTGAAAGGCGTTTTTTACGCAATTTTTTATGTATGAGGTGGAGGGTTACGACATAATAAACAAATAAATAAATAAATAAATAAATAAATAAATAAATAAATAAATAAATAAAAAGAACAATTGAACAACTTAGTCATAATACAATTCTAAGGAAGTCATGAAAGAACAACAGTGTTTGCACAAATGGTCACTGGCACTGGGGAAATGCTTCGGTTAGTTTATTCCAATCAGCTATTGTTTGTGGGAGAAAAGAGTACAGCAAAGTGTCAGTCCTTGCGAAGATTGGCGTTGGAGAGGAGGTCAAGGAGGTCATCACCTCCTTGAACAAAGTTTACCAGTTTGAAAGGGACACTGACAGAAAAACGCTGCATTATATTGTTTGTAGTGTTGAAATATTTCTTGAGAATCTTAATTTCGGTGTTTCAATATTAAGAGGTAAGGGAAAACAAAAAAAAAAACTAGGAAAGAATACTTACATCTACTTTTTTTCTGGTAAACAGAATCAACCAGAAAGTGCACAGGCCACTGGTTTCAAGATACGCCTTCGTATTTCGTCGTGGCGCTTGAGTAAAATTTGCGATTGAATAAAAGTACTACATCTGATCACTTACATCACTGTAACATGTGCACCCCTGGTAAAACGCATAATATCACGCCTGTATTCAATCTCTTGCCACACGTACTGCAACATGTCTGGTGGGATTGTGCCAAAGGGCATCCCTGATGCGTTGTGTCAGTGTCGCAATATCAGGAACTGCTGTTTCTTATACAATAGATTTCACATACCCCAAAAGAGATAAATCTGAGGGAGTAACTTCAGGTGAAATTGGGGGGCCATGGAATTTGGCTGTCTCATTCAATCCGCCTGTTGCGGAAGGTTTTATTCAATAAGATCGCGAACTTTTAGAGGCCGTTGACAGGGAGTGCCATCTTGCTCAAAGGTGTTAGTGTCTTGGATATCCTATAACTGCGAACGGTACAATTCACCAACATGTCTAGGTAAGCATATCCACTTACGTTTCTTTTAAGGAAGACAAATGGGTCATTCACTCGTTCCCACATTAACACACATCACAACGGTACAGAAGCTGCATGGTTTCCATGGTACACCTGTAATAAAAATTAAATGTTACCATACTAAATACAACTCATATTTCATCTTGAAATCTGGGTAAACCTTCACGGACACACTGTATATTAGTGGCCTTACAGCATGCCACGCTGTGGTCGCAGTACGCCGGGTGAAGAGTTGCTTAATATACGTCGAAAACATCTTCGATGTGATTATCGCTTAAACCACGAAACAGGGCACTCTGACCAGCTGATCTCCAGGAATAAACCCTCCCGTATAAAACTCTGGCATGATTACCAACTATATATCGAAACGATCACAGCCGCTGCTCTCTTAAGAATGACCCTAATTATATGGGAGTAAAAACACTGGATGCATGAATAATGCAAGCCCTTTTTTCGCATGTAAGAAACCTTGTGAGCGTCGATCGTATCACACCATCGCTTCACATTTCTGAACAATCAGTTCCTTGTGGGCTCAAGGTTGTACGAGATGAGTTTAGGGCCCTTCAATAGCTACTGGGGCGTTTTACTGCCGAAAAAATAAGTTCAACGTACGCTTACTGTATACGGGTCATCGCACCGAAATTGGTTCGGGACTCAAGTTTACGACCCAAGGACAATTTCAGTCGCCCGGGGAGCAAGCCGATCAACTCTAATCGAGCGCATCGTCACCGGACAGAAGCGTGGAGTAACTGTCGTCTGGTGTCTTTTATTTTGTGCCTTCGCTGTCAGCTTGAAAGACCAGTATAGTATTGAATGTAGGAAGGCCCCATAGACGGTGCATATCTCAGCAGCTCGTGTAACTTGGGAAACTACACGTGGTACTCAAGTCCACAACGTGCATTTTCATGCGTGATGAAACTTTAATTGCAATGAAAAGAAAACCTACATAACCGCTTCAAGTAACGGACGTAATTTCTTGCCAATAAGCAATACCATTTACGAGACAATTTCGGTTACATATAGGTCGTTTGCTGTCTTGCCTCAGGTGGGAGTGTATTCATTAACATAATGTGCGCCTGGTGTTCAAATTTAAACAAGGGTCTCCGGGGCAATAGCCGGGTTTACAACCACTTGCACAAGCATGTAATCTGCGAGTAAATGTTAACGTTATAGCGATCCTTACCAGTGCAGTCCAGTACGTTAAGACGATTGCTGCATGTGTAATGACGAAAAACGCACTAGTGGCACTGCTGTCGCTCGGACCCTGAAGTGAGGACAACGGTGATCAAAGGGTCGGTGTGGCTATATGCGTTAGGACTCCTCAACGGTGGTTCCTGAAGTGGGATTATTAAACACGTCAACGCGGGATTTACTCACTCACGAAAGTCTTCGTAATTATTCTGATGTATTTTGCTGACTTTCTTTGTTTCGAATAGATTATTTACTGACATGTACGTGAACAGCATGCGCGATTTTTGTAAGGGGCGCTTCCCATAGCAACACCCGATACGATGGTCTAGTGGTAATGGTGCTCGACTGCTAACCCGAAGGTCATGGGTTCGAAAACCGGCCGCAGCGGCCGCATTTTCGATGGAGGCGCAAATCCTTGAGGCCCGTGTACTTAGGTTTAGGTGCACGTTCAAGAACCCCAGGCGGTCGAAATTTCCGGAGCCTCCACTACGGTGTCTCTCACAATCATATTGGTCACGTGGTCGTGACGTCGACGAAGGCGGCATTCGGCGTGTCCAAGTTAGAAGCTCTTTATTTGGCCGAACTTTTGGCCGGGAAACCGAAGGTCAAACTACAGCAAGCAATGCACGCTGTGCACTGATTCACTGATAGTGGCGAACAGAGCGTCGGACCGTCGATAACCTGACAAGCGGTCAAGCGTGCCGGCTTTTACACATGTATCATCGAAGCTTCAAGCGTTATCGCTATCGGTCGCGTAAGTTCCAGAACTGTAATGTTCGCGTGTAGCACGTAATCGCGTCCGGAAGGTTCTAAGATTATCTAGATAGTTCGTAGTCATTCGGGCGTGCTTCGCGCAAGGCAGCTGCTACTTGGCAATAGGGTGGTAACATGAAAACAGAAAGGAAAAGAGTGGGTGTGGCAATATTGGTTTTTGGACGTTAAACGGTTAAACCGGAACAGTTATTATTAATATATTCCAATAGGAACAACGTGCTGAAAAATTCCAGTAGTTACTCGCGTGTCTGTATAAACATCAAGAAAAGAACTCAGTGCTATGAAAAAACGAGCGAGGGAATAGGGGGGCAAGGAGCGAGTGCGATGCTATTTTTGTCTGTTCGTTGTTTCCGTTGCTAGCGGACTGTGCAGCAAATTTTCCCGTCGATGAACGGATGACTCGGTTTTATAAGGCCCTTCATAAACACCAGTGGCACTAGAAAAAGATTTTACACAGGCCTAAATGAATTGAACAGAAGCAAAAGAACATGCTTTTTAGCTTCTGTTTTCTTAAAGGAGCCCTGACAGCGAAAGTTTTGTTTGCGACTTCTTTACAGTAATTTGTAGCTTTGAATCTGGTAATCCCGAAATTGAATCGTAAATGCTCTAACGCATCTTATAATTAATGCTAGCGTCGTTAATTGAGAACGTTTTTGCGTCAATTCGAAACGCCCGCCTAAATATATACCATAAGAAACTAGCGCCCAACAGCGGGGGAGCGCTTGAGACTACGTGCGCTGAAGCTTCGGTGACGCTAAACGCGCCGTTTTCAATTTGGGGGACCCGCGGGCGGTGAAGAACGAAACGATGTGGGTGCTTCAAGTGTGTCCCCCCTCAGAAAAAAATAAAAGCATTCCTGGCGTGAGCGGCGGAATTTCTGCGGCGGCGGATCCACTGTGCAAGGTGCCACTGGTGCCGCATCAACAGCATCGGCGTCGCATAAATCGGCAGATACGCTCACGTCTCCTCACGAGCGCAGGTGCCACGATGCATGCGCTCATTACGCGCTACCCTATTGAGAAACCCAGTGGTGCTGTCCCAGTGCCATAAATAATTATTTGAACGGTGGGGCGCAGGGATTCGCTTCAAACGAATCTTCCAGCGCTCACCGCAGCACCCGCGTTAAATCACTGGGCGGAGACTTGTTTTGTACACAACGGCGCATTCACCTCAGCGCCGCGTAATAAACACTAGGATCTTTATAATTACGTATCTATAGATTTTGTTTTAAAGGAACACTGTGAATAGTACTAAGGTATTGATGTAGTGCCTCAGGTATGCGTAATATTTGATTTTTAATTGCCCACGCTCACCCGTATGAACAAATGCTTCTCGGTCAAGATTGGAGGTCGTAAGGCAGGGGGTTAAACTTTGGCCAGCTAGCTGAATCGTGTGACGATGCCGACAAACAGAGAAGCAGACAGACAGACCAAAATTTCTCCGTTTAGGTATCCCAAGAAAGACTATCGTCTTTAAAAAAAGGACGAGTCAGACAGGCATGAACCCAGCCCGTCGACGCTCACTGCAACGTGAAGCCGAGACGCTACCGGCTACACTTCGAAGACGGACAGTAGCGTTTTTACTTTATCAGGGTAGCGTTTTTACTTTATACCCGATTCCGGTGGCCTGTCTTTATATCACCTTGTTAACAAATGCAGATTTCTGTCTCTCAGTGCTAGCGACAACCTAACAGAAGATAGTTAATTGGTTTGTTATGTGTTGCCCACGATCAGAACGTTTATCTGGCACGTTTTGTCGAAAAACGTATTAGCGTAACCGCAGATGTGAGCTGTGTGCAATTTCCAAGCAAACTTCCATGAGCGCTCGCTCGAACGTACGCGGGTGCGCTGAGTTCAGCAGACAACAGTTGGGCTCTAGCGGAAGTGAGTCAACTTTTTGAAAACTCGCAACGAAGCTTTTCCATATCTCAGCCTGTTTATTTAACTACAACAGCTGTTATACACAGTGTCAACGGGAATAAGCGCATCTGATCCAAACAGCGCTCTCGATTTATGTCGGCTATTGGCCAATAATCTTCTGCGACGTCCGATGACAGAAACGTGACGTCCGATGACAGACGCCCGTCCACCGACGAGAGTGAGAACCGGCCTCTGTTTGAAAAGACGGCACTTGAGAAAACAGCAACTTCGCGCTCCGCTTGTAGCCTTTACGCGGCGCGCACAGCTGTAATATTTGGCTGAGCAGTTCATATCCGTGTCTGCTTTCCGCAGGATGTGTCTTTTTCAACAAGCTCGAGGGGTGCTTCATGACCCCTTTAACGTCAGCACTCCAGGACATTGGTAATCCTCGGTCACATGGGTGTCAGCTGGGACAGTCAAAGAAGCCATAGCGCTGGAAAACACAGTTACCAAGGAAGAGGACAGGACGTGCGCTACTCAGAACTGATTTTTATTTCTGAAACGTGTTGTACCTTATAACAAGGATGAAGACAGCAAAAACTGTACCACGCATGCAAGCCAGTATCATCCCAGATATGCGATTTCCTTTGCGCTCAAAGTACTCGAGGAGGCGCTGACATGGTTGGCCCTTTCTTTTGCAACCAGACTGGCTTCAACTACATGTATCTCCTGTGTATCCTTATCAATGTTCCTGCACGAAACTACACACTCATTAAACAGAGGAAGACAACCGCAGTCGTTACAATACACTGACACGTACCCGCCGCGGTAGCAGCTTAACTTCGGCGTAATCAGTGGTGAGTAGCACACGTCCTGTTCTCTCCCTTGGTCTCTGTGTTTGCAGCGCTCTGGCTTCATTGAGTGTATCGAACCAACTAGCCCAAAAGTCTGTGCTCTTGGAATGATCTGGTTATCGGGGACTGCCGTCTTTCACAACACTTTTCCACACTCACAGTGGTCCACCTCACACTTTTGAGTTAAACCAGTCACCAAAAAATTTACATGGTTGAACGCGGTTTAACCAAGCTTCTCGAGTGATAGCTTGGTTTGGCCTTGCTTTCGGAAAGAGCAAGACCATTCGTGTTCTCTGAAATTCAGCATTATTGCATGTCTTCGTTTCGGCACGAACGACGAAAAGTCTACACGCTTCGACTACACGCCGCGACAAGGAATCCAACGTGTTGCCCCACAACACTCAGACGCTGGTCGGCGCCGTCGGCATTCTAGGCGCGAACGCTCCGTGAACTTGGATGCAGCCAGCGCCTCTGGCGGTGGCGGCACGAAATGCTCACCTTGAAACGCTGTTCGTTTTTGGCGCACGTGCCGCACTAGTGTTTGCTGAAGGTCTTTCGCCGGCGTTGACCTTGTATGAGCTTGAAGGTCAATTATATAATTATAACTGAGCGTGAAAATTTACGTTGTTTTCTGAACATTCTGCTGTTTTTGTTTCGTGTCGGCAGGCAAGTTCATAGGCGGCCGGCAATGACTACGGTGGTATTCAGTGTTCATCGAACTTTCAAAAAAGGTCACAGATTCACCGCAAGGGGGAAGCAGTGAATGCGATAGCCACAAATTCTAATGTTAATCGAAGTGAGGCTGGCAGCTAACTCTTTTGGATCCGATCTCACGCAACTCTACAAAATGCTGCATACGGCCGCTCCAGGGACACTGTTCGCACAATGTCCTCGCCTTGAGAGCGGAACACGTAGGAGCCAGCCGCCCGCTGTCGGCTGCTGAGATTGCGAGATAACGCGTGCGCCAGCGACGACCGCGCTCGTAAAACCAAAGGTCGCAGTGGCTGCATGAGGGACCCCCCCCCCCCTCGCGTCTTTTCGCGCTTGTTAAAGACGCGCGGAGCGTTTCCTCTACTTGAACATTCCCCGGCTCGTCGAACAGCCCCCCCCCCCCCCCCTGCCTGACAGTCTTATCGCATACGCCTCGGAGCGACGGAGGTGGGCCGGCTCGTTTGATGTGCACTTCAGCGGCGATTGTCGCCCCCCGCTCCCGCACTGTTACCCGCGGGTATTTTTCTTCGTGGCTTTTACTTATATACATATACATACACGGGACATGACGGCAAAAATCAGCCGAGACTGTCCATATAGTTGCTATCGCAATAAATGCTTTATCTGAAGTTCTTGGTTGTTCACCGGCGCATCTCAAACTGTTCGCAAAAATGTCTATGAACTCGACGGCACTTCATTAAACAAGCAAATAGGAATAAACAGAGGCGATAAGGTGCCCTTAGCAACGTCTATGTTACAGACAACGAGAGGCCGAAAACAGCTATTCCTGTGGCGGCATTCGACCCCGGTTACTTAGGATGATAGTATCCAAAATATGCTCATGTAGAGCCGTGTAATGCGAGATGATGTTTTTGATGCGCTCTGACCTGCCTAGAGAAGTATCAAATTAGGCTAATTCAAATGGCGCCACGTGCTCCACCGTCATTTTCTGACTGTTGCTTTTTTTTATTTTCAGAAATGTACCACGAAGCGAAACCCTACACCGGTGCAGCGAGCTTGTTCTATACGAAACACTGGTGCCTTCATAGAGCGGTGAAAATTAATAAGCCTGAATTTGGTCCAGAGATCCCATCAGAGTGGCCGAAACCCGATAATTATGAGGTACTTGCGTAAGCCCCTTGTAAGTGCGGTGTTATAGGTCCATTACCAGGATTGCTTAAGTGCTGGATTGATTTCGATCGTCAACGCTCCATCGGAGCTCCACTGGCTTGCGGAACGTCTCACCCGTCAACTTTATCGATGCGCTGCCTCATTTACAAAATCATCGGGTAACGCCACCCAAGTCAAGCTTGTTGCTCCCCAGAATATTTTACGGCAATGTGGTCGCAGCACGAAATGTTGCGGTGGTGTAATTTTAGAATTCTTGTCTTTATAAAGAGATAGTGATGACTACATTGGTATGATGTATGTTGTATTTTGTACAACATTGAAAAGGTAGCAAGATGTTATAGTTAGCAAAGTGGTGGTTGCAGTACAAAAAGAAAAGATGAGTTGCCTAAATAGCCTTCGCGCAAATCTGCCTGGCTTGTCAGCATAAACTGCATAGGTTGTTTTATTCCAGGCCGCGTTGGCCCCACTCGGATGCGGGCGGACTGTAAAATGCTTGAAGACTGATAAATACTGATATTTGCGCGAACGAGGAAGCAACGTACGTGGCCTAAATAATTCCGAGTCCTTCACAGCAGCCGGCCTCGTAAATTGAAATATCAAATCGGATGTATATAGGGTGTTTCAAGAAATGTGTCCGAAAATATCAAAAATAAGGAATATGATAGATTTTCAGGCTGTCTTTATAAGCAGTTTTCCGTGGTGATAGGCATCTCAAGATGAGTAGATGCATCAATTATAACAGTAATCAAAGAAATTAAGTCAATTAACTTTTTAGTTAGTGAAGGCAGGTGACTGGGTGACATGGGAAAATTGCAGCCCATCCTGCGCCGATGGAAGCAGCCGCTGGCAATTATTAGGAAGTAATGATATCTGAACAATATCGCCGGCAAAACTGAAGCCTGTTGCCGCTTTGAGATTTCGCGAAAGCAGCCGCTAGCAATTATTAGCAAGTAATGACATTTGACCAATATATCACCGGTGAAACTGGAAACCGAAACTTGGACGACCGCGACTGACATACTCTTCCGAGATGTCCAGACTGAGCGAGCGTCGTTGTACCAACCATCGATCGACTTCGCTTCGTGGTTGTGCGGGTTTCGTTTGCGATTAGAGCACGTGTGGCGCACGCACGTTAACAAACGCAGTAGAACTGACACCACAGCAATCGCTGTCGCGAACAGTGACGTCATTGTGATCTCAGGAAAAAATATTCACGGCGCCAAGAGCACGGGGACGAAGTGAAGAAACGAACAGACAGACACGGGCGCCCGTGTCTCTCTGTTCGTTTCTTCACTTCGTCCCCGTACTCTTTGCGCCGTGAATGTTTTTTCCTGAAATATGAACCAACTAGCTCAGCAACAAGCGCTGTCATTGTGGTCGTCTGCTAGTTGCGCTCATCGGAGCTTCGGTTTCGGTATCGCCGGTGAATTTGGTTGAACTTCATCGCTTCGCTATAATAACCAGAGGCCCATTTTTCGAAATCTCAAAGCTGCAATGGCCTCTTCGCAGGAAGGACAGCAATTCTCACATTTGACCCTACTGCCCGTCTCCGCTACTTAAAAAGTACATAACTTTGTTAATTTAATTACTGCCGTAATTGCTGTGTCAAGTCATCTTAAGATGTCCCCCCACCACAGAAAAAAGTAATTATGAAGGCAGCGAGCAAATAATCCATTTCTCTTATTTTTTTGATGATTTTCGGACACATTTCTTGAAACACCCTTCTATAGTCGACTACAGGTGTATTTCGGATACTTGTGGACCGATTGACAATTTCAGCAATATTAATGATATTTCAGACATGAATAAAATGTTCTACCAAATGTTTTCGTCATTGACTTGTAGCCGTGTTTTTTTACAGCGGAGCTGTTTAAATGACCGTTAGTCTGTGCAGAGCGAACAGGAAACTATCATCATCATGAATCGACACGACTCTCCTCGTCTTCTTCTTCATCCTCTGCTTCGCTTCCACAACACATGCGTCGATTTTCCGGCGTGGGCTGCGATAACTCTGAAGGGCAAGAGAACTAGTACAGAGAGAGAGAGAGCGAAAGAAAGAGATAGAAACAAAGGGAGAGAGAGAAATATAGAGAAAGAAAGGGAAGAAAAGCAGAAAAAGATAGAAAGAGAGGGAAAACAAAGAGAGAATGGAGAGAAAAGTAAAAAAGAGAGAGAAAGAAATAGAGAAAAACAGAGAGAAACAAATGGAAAAAAAGAGAAATAAAAATAGAAAGAGCGAGAAAGAGATAGAAAAAGAAAGATAGAAAAATAGAGTGAAAGAGAAAAAGAGAAAATAAAGAGACGAAGAAAGAAAGGGAAAAATTAAGAGAAAGAAGGCAGGCCGCCCAACTCCGCACTTCCTACAAGTATGGCACCACTAGTGCGAAGCTGCCTTAATTGCTTTTCTGTGAATTGTACGATCACAGCTTCTTCAGCCTCAATTACTGAGTGTAGTCAACTTTTATGACGACGCTATGCTGTTGGATAATGCAATGCGAGTTAATGTTTCGCAGTGTTACCTCAATAGCAGCCTTCAGAGAGTTTTGGCGTTTCTGATTCACTCTCTTGCTTACGTTTCCTGTCGAGCGCAGCGTATCACATTTATGATGAGAACTAAGAGTCGGTAGTGAGAATGACGAGGCCGAATTTCGTTACGGTCAACCAGCCTCTCATTGTTTGGACCATATGAGAGCAAGCCAATAACGTAAGTATGAGCGACGTATAATTACGTCGTGCACATAAACACTTCACTGTTGATTCGAACTCTCGAAGGTGCACCATCGAATTCACGATTGGCCTTTGAAGTTTCTTTTTCGTCGTTAAATGAATAACCTTTAAAAACTCAACCCCCTGGATAACTGAGTCACAACTTTATTTTATTTTGTGGAGCAACATAATTGGCTGCAGATCACTTAGAAAGGTTGGTTGTCGGAGTCGCTTTTGTCTTCTTCTAAGGCAACTATCACCATTCGACTTTATTTCCAGCGAAAGTTGCGTAATCTCCTGCGATGATACTACCCTAGAATCATAGTGTGGTATGTAGGTCACCGAGGAGAGAGCCATGGAAACACAGGAAAGACAGGGAGGTTAATCGTGCGCATATCCGGCTCGCTACCCTTCAATGGCGGAAGGAGATAAAGAGATTAAAAGAAAGTGAACAAGTTGGTGAAGAAGTAATTAGGCGGTTGAACAGTTACTATGAGAATGTGAATGCCTATTACAAATCGAAGCCTTCCTATTGAATACATGGCAAATACCGTTGAAATGTCTTTTTCACTCATTTCGTTATCTTCATTTCAAAAGTAGATGAACGTTTATTGCGCGTCGTAGTTTTCGTAATATTCTGAAGTAATATTGCTACCTGGTAGTGTGGCCGTATGTACGCGCTCAAGGCACTGCCCGCATATGTTCTGCCTACAATTACAGTGGAGGTGATTAGACAGGCAGGCTCGACGTTCGCTTATCGAGTTTTGCGATAAAGTGAACGTAAGTTGCGGAGTTCGCGGTGCCCCCATTCAAATGTCGCTTTTACACCGATATTCGCCAATAAATTAAATGATTTGTGGGATGTGTCATCGTTTGTGCCATCGTTGTGTCACTTGTGTCAAGCGAGACCATTTCGAATTTTAACGTCAAATGCGTGCTGATGACATCACAATACACGAGAAATTCTTTTCACAATGCCACATGGCGCTTCCTGTGTGCGGCTGGCTACAGATAGAAGACGTTAACAATTCACAGAAACTCGCCACGTGTACTGGCGTCACAGAAAACAGTAAATAAAATTACCTGTTCTATTGATACTACGAACTACATGAGTTGGAAGGCGATTTACTTGCCCCACTGCATTTTTAGATTATCACCCATTAAAGCTTGGTACCGATGCCTTACATATTTGTCCATGGAAATGGAGCTGCGAAGGGGCATATTTGCTTATTTTACTCGATATTTTTATGTGCAAGTGAAATTAGATATAAGGAGAAGAAAAGTGTTGCTCTGCACTAATCTATAGCGACTCGCATACGGCTGTGGATAACTTTGCACGAGGGTTTATAGCAAAAATAGCACGAAGAATATTGGCTGAACACAAAGACCAGCGAACAATACATATAATCTGGGCACTCGCTCACTCCTCCTTACCTGGCAATGAGGCTGCACACCACAAAGCTCGAGGACTCACAGACCGAGCCTCTGGATGTCCAGTAATGTCCGGTAATGTCCGGTAATGTCCGGAGTCCGGTAATGATGAACCACAGCACACCGAAAATTTATTCGGACAAGTGTAAATTTTGCAGTAACAGCGTGGACTTGACCACATGATCTGGGCGTGCCCGAAGGCCCCCCATGAGGAGCGAATTCTTTGACGGCGGGTGTGGGTGGATGGCAGCTCTCCTCAGCTACGACCCACAAATACAAGCGCACTTAATACGGCAGGCCGACGACGCCAGGGCACACGGGATCATGTCCGGACGTCTAGGTTAGTTACCCCATTCCTCTGAAAGAGGGAGGGGAAATCGTTCTTCCAGTTAAATAAGGTATGTCCATCATCATCATTTGCGCGTTCATATTATATCTCGATAGACCACTAATGAAAGTGATCATTAACTTTAATGCAGCAGTCGCTATTTTACTCCGCAATTTTTCCAATGGCAAATCACCTTCGTTCTAGGAACATCCGAAGGCACTTTCCATTGCTGCATGGCTCAGCTTCAATAAGGTCAGAAGAGTAGATGACAAACATTAGTGTCATCATGAATACATCTGGGTTGAATGGGTTTGTAGAGTCGTTTGACAGGCAACGCATCAATTGCACAATGGCGCCTACAGAATCGACTATTCGAAAAAAGAAAAAAAAAACCAAAGAAGCAAAGAAATGGTTCGGTGTCAAGCGAAACTTCTCTGGTCACTCTGTACTATCTCAAAATGGCATATATGCCGACTGCTTATGCGCAGTTATAAAAATCAATGAGACGAGAATAAATGAGTTTCAATGGCACGCTTGCCACCTGCCCTTCGATATTGGTCGAAAATTTTGGGGGCCGCGCGAATGTCACCTGTTCATCACGTATACCGTCATGGAACTATGAAAACTGACTCGCCATTGGGACGCTTACGCCTTTAAAAGGATCGTTATTATGCCAAACAACACTAAAACGTTTTCGGAATAGCCTAACAGTACCCGTTCCGTAAAAAACTGGACTTGCAGTCTTAGTGACGTCTTAAAGGACCCCTGACAGGCTAAAGTTTTTTTTGCGACTTTTTTACAGTAATTTGTAGCTTTGCGTCTGGTAATGCCGAAATTGAATCCTAAGTGTTCTAACGCATCGTATAATTAATGCTAGCGTCGTTAATTCAGAACGATTTTGCTTCAGTTCGAAACGCCCGCCTAAATACCATAAGAAACTAGCGCCCCACAGCGGGGCAGCGCCTGAGACTACGTGCGCTCAAGCTTCGGTGACGCTGAACGTGCCGTGGGTGCTTTGAGCGTGTCCCCCCTCAGGAAAAAGAAAAGCATTCCTGGCGTAAGCAGCCAAAACCACCTTTAGAGCAGCCCGACAACAAAGCGAGAGGGGTGACGAACAATAGTCCTCACCCGGTGCCAGGCGGGGTATTGTGCGCGCCCCCGAAAATGCTCTCTGACCTCTGCAACGTCACGAGGGGAGCCTCTGTCTACGTCAAACTACAGAAAATGTCGTTGGCACCTGAATACTCGGATGAGCACTGACCTTTACTTTAAAGCCAAATTGAAAATATCTTACAGGCAACGCTCGTCCCTAATAATCGGTCAGAAGTGCCCCCCGTATGCAGGAGTCTCAAACAACACAAGCATCTCGAGTTTCCAAATTTGGTGTCAGGGGTCCTTTAAGTCAGAATTCTTTGTATGAGAAAGCTTCAGCCAATCCTGATGCTGGACATATATCGCAAGCGAAACGGGGTGGCCAATGGCAAATTGGATAACTTACTAAGGCAACATTTTGTGAATTCACGCACAGGGCCAGTATTTGCACGAGTCCCTTGGGCTAGAAATGTCTGTGAGAGAAAATTTCAGCCAATCTTGTCGCTGGTCATATGATTAGTGAAGGCATTCGGCCAATGTCAAAGAGCACTTACGCAGGAGATCACGAAGGCTTCAGTTGGTAAGACCTTTTTGTCATTGGCCGTAAGATTTCTCGAAAGATATGTCGATGCATCTGATGACCCAGTTGTAATAGAATACGTGCATAAGCTATAAGCACATCTAAGGCAAGTTCCGACATTATGAGAACAGGCCTTGACAAAAGACCAGCAAAGATCTAAAGTTTGTTACAATTGTAAATAGTGACAATGCGTTCATTTGTAGTAAACAACGAAGTGACGATTCGGGAACCATCGCAGGAAAACAGGCTCGAGCTGCAGTCGGAACATCATGCACATGTGATTCACAAACTTTCCGACACGAAACTACATCATAAGCCTACCTGTGAATCGAAAAATGCAAAGGTTTGCCATTATACAACCTGCTCAAGCCCTATGGAGAACGACAAGCCTCTGTGTGCATGGCGGTTAACGTTCCGGAAGAGATTCCGGTAGAGATTTCGCGGCTCGTGTGAGTCAATATCGGCAGGCTAGCACAGATTGAACACTTCATCAATCTGTAAAGTGCATCTAGCGTGTGAACAAATGACTGTGCTGCAGGAATACATGCAGTAATTTCAGGACTTATTTGCAGACAAACCAGCGAAAGCGTCTCTCCCTACCCATCACATCCAGCTAACGTCTCCAGAAATGGTACGTCCCAAGGCTTCCTGAGTATAACCGTGCGAAGGTGACGTTATGAAGGTGGAGGAGAAAAAGATGTTCACCCTAGGTGTGATTGAGTTTTGAAAGAGGGATTACTCATTGTTTATGATATTAGATGACATGCCAGGCAAGATCCACATGTTTTTGACTATAGTCGGTGACAGCCTGAGAATAAATATAGGCACCGCCCACGAGGCCGCATTGGCTTTATTTTTCATGCTTCCGCCGTGTTGCCGCCTCACGCTGCGGAAACGACGGAACGCGATAAAGCGTTGCCAAAACACTCCGAGCTGCTGCCGCTTCGGTGCACGTCAAACGCGGCACAATCAATCTTCAACTGCATCGAATGACGACCGGCGAGGATGATACCGTGTACGTGTGGATAACAGCTGAATTTTTTATTGGTTCGTCCTAACCATTACGTCATAGCAAAGGGCAGCTCTAGTTGGACGCGCATAACACACATGGATAGTGGTGCACTTTACTTTTTATACTTAGCTTGTCACCGAGTATAGGTTACTGCGAGCTAAAGGCCAGGTTCACCGAGTCCGCATTGTTAAAGAGCTCGATCGGAATGTTAGTGCCGCTGAGTTCCTTTCAAAACTGTGCCTGGTGAGAGGCTACTGACACATTCCGCTCAAAGTATAGGCTCGCATATATTCCGCGTTCGTCCGACCTTAGAGTAAATTCCGCCTCATCGTCCAAAGCCTTGGTTGGAAAAATGCACCATACTGCTTGTCAAGTCTTGTAGTACAAAGTGCCACGGTGGCAGAAAGTGTTCGCTTTGCTGTATTTGGGTGGGGTCGCGATAATTTTGGCATCCTGGTCAGATTATACGCAACATCTGTGGGCATTTATAACCGCATTACTCGAAGCAAGCTTCATAGACGAGATACCGAAAATTCGAACTGGCTCTGGCTTCAGACGTGGTATCTCAGTTACGTGATTGGATAAGGCCGCCGCCGTCCCTCTGAGTTAAAGGGACCCTGAAACGGTTATTTGAAGCTTTGTCAGCGTTTAGGCTAGAGCATCGTCGAACCATTGGCACCACAAATTTAGCGGCACGCCGTGTACCAAGGCGGCTACGGACAATTATATCATACCCTCCTTCTCACCCCTGCCTTGCCTCCTCAACTCATGAGACACGCTGGCATCGCTGGCGATCGCAGAGCTCACGTGAGCACACTCGACGATTTGAGCTTCGCCCAGTGATGACCTCCGAGATTGCACGCCGACAGGTTGCGTGCAATCTCGGAGACCATAGCCCAGTGCGCCCGGCAGCACGCACGCCGTCTGGCAACAGAGACATCGCGGAGTGGTTGATATCTGCTCCGACAGGTGCCGCCACCCTACCAGCCAATTTTTCGTGCGCGCACACCGCAGCTCCAATGACGTCGCCAGCAGCCCCAATGACGTCGTGCCGACACTGCATGTCGTACTCGCAAGGGGCGGTTGAAAACGCGTTGGGCTTAGCCGCAGTGGCCTGCAGTGATTCGCAGCTTTATAGCGTTGTAATAAATTACACAGTGTAAGCAGAGAGCTTAAATTAGTCTGTAAATGAGCCTTAGGACTTGGTCTACTGGCCCAATGTGTTTGTACAAAATCGTCAATACCGTTTCAGGGTCCCTTTAAAGGTGGCTGCGGTATGAGACTTCTCTGCGGTATGAGACTTCTCTGAGTTGTGAATTGTCACCTACACTGTTCTGCTATGCAGCCGTCCTCCCGTTCTTCCTTGTATCGCGTAAGCATCGTGCGGGATCAGCTGAAGGAAATTATGGCTGCGCACTTAATAATACAAGGACACAGAAGACACGGACGAGCGCAAACTTTCAACTGTCTGTATTTTTAGTTTGAAGGTTCTTGCGTGGCATGTTCTAATCTACAGAGTGCGACAATGCGATTATCGTTGTTACCACGTGATTGGTGGGAATATTTATTGACTACGACGAAAAATACTGACAGTTGAAAGTTTGCGCTCGTCCGTGTCTTCTGTGTCCTTGTGTGATTAGTGCGCAGCCATAATTTCCTTCCAAGTATGAACCAACTCGCCCAGCAGCAAGTTTCATGGGATCAACTGATTTCACTTCATTTTGTATGTTTCCGACGGCTCAAGCGGAGATAACAGCGTGTAGCCGACGAGAGCGAAATCCTGATAGGCTCAACGCTTAGTGCTGACATCGTACACGTGCTTTATGAAGAAATAAGTGGGAGGAGGAGATATCGCATAGGAAGGGTAGTGAAGGCGAGAAAGAAACCACTCTCTCGTCTTTGAACTCGGAGTTATTTAATAATGATATGTGGGGTTTTACGTCACAAAAGCAAGATGTGATTATGAGGGACGCCGTAGTGGAGGGCTTCGGAAATTTTGACCATCTGGTATTCTTTAACGTGCACTGATATCGCACAGTATACGGGCCTCTACTATTTCGCCTCCATCGAAATGCGACCGCCGCGGCCGGGATCGAACCCGCGACATAGGAGTGATTTAGGGGCTCTTCATAAAAAGACAGCATATGAAAAGCCATTCAGACATATGCCATAAATTATGAAAAATGCAGTATTTTAATACATTATTCGTGTATAGAGCTGTGGATAAATGAATATTAGTGAGAACGGCAGCAGTCATGAAAAATAACTTTATTTGGGTTCTGAGAAGCGCTATTCCTTTAGAGCGACACGGTGGGGCGCTCCAATTGCAAAGGTACACTTCTGAGGAGAGTTGGCACAAAGCCTTGCAATGGCTTTGTAACAGTGTGTATATACCACGTTTCTTTCTGAAATCGCAGGGGTGCTTAAAACTTCCTGGCTTTGTCACCTTTCGCTCAGAATTAAATCACAAACGAGGAACCATATGAAAGCTTGATATCTCGTTAAGTAATTGTGCAAGGTTTGAAATGTGTCTGATGCTCAGAATTAGCTTGAATTTCAGATGGAACATGAGATGGCAGAGGTATCAGCAGATTACTTTTAGGTGGATTTACCGGGCGTCATGAAGTTTTTGTTTCTACGCACCGCGACGGAGGTGGGACCTCTACGGGTTCGGAGACTATTGGGCACAGTGACCCTCTCCTTACGTTTCATGAAATTGCGGCTCATTACAGAGGGGAGCGGCGAAGTTTTCCTTCTCCCCAATCCAAAACTGAGTAGAGCACAATCTTGTACGCTAAGGATGCTTCAGACGTGTTCGTGCCCATCGAGAGGTTTCCTTAGCAGGCTCCACACAGAGATAGATCCGCATTGCCCGGATTGCGGGGAAGATTTCTCTACTTTAGCCCACATGCTCTGGCAGTGCCCTGTGTTACAGGACTTCAACAACAGCGAGGACTGGGAGAAAGCCATCACGAGCTCACAATTGGAAGATCAGTCTAAGGCTGTCCAGAGGGCCCGTGAGAGAGCGGAGAGGCATGGCCTCCCGGCTCCAACATGGGATTAGCCGACAGCAAGCCAGGGGTCCTCTGTAGGACTGCACTGGCTGGCTCCTCAGGACCTTAATAAAGTTCCTTGTCTGTCTGTCTGTCTGTCTGTCTGTCTGTCTGTCTGTCTGTCCAGGAAAATCTACAAAGGTACATTCACACTGAAATGTCAGAAACGATGGGGGAGAAGTGTCCCTCCTAATGCAAACTCAAAAGCTGGCTCTCCCGTTTGAAGGCACCATTGAATTTACTGAATTTTACCATTGAATTTCAACTGTGCAGTGGCCGCCCATCAACCTCGAGAAATCCGGTAACAATCTATGCTGTCTAAAAGCTGATTCTTGATGATAAGCAAATATCTGCCGAGAATATAGGCCCAGTTCCATGGGAACCTTCCCGGGAGCATGTCGGTTCCATTGGCACCAATATCGTACTCATGAGCAAGGTTTCAGCGAAGTGGGTGCCGAAGTGTTTGAAGAGTCAGCAGTGATCATTGGCCCACGTCCAATGTTGTGGCTACCAAAGTGAAGACCCTGGGTTACATATTGGCTCACCATTCCCCATATTCACTTGACTTGGTCCCTTCCAACTGCCACATGTTTCCCAACTTGAAGATACACTAGAAGTGACATCATTCTTACGGCATTTTTGACGTGAAAAATCCTGCTGGGAGTTGTTTTGTGCGACCTATAGCATGTTATTTTTTTAGTGAACTAGAAAAGATAAAACAACGATGTAAAAAGGGCATCTGTTTGAGGATGGATTACCTTGAATAACTGTGTACTTTCAACGCTGTGACTATGCGTTTTAGGAACTTATCAGCACCCGTATCTATTTTCAACGAAAAATGCAGGAAAATTATTAAAAGGAAAAGAATTAAAATGATCGAAAAAAAACATAATGCATTGATAATGGCGAGTATAACATGAAGAAGCTCAACGAAAGTGCTTTAATGTTCTGTATTTTACCCGTGAACACTCTCCAATTTTAATGGAAATTGTAGTGTGTTCCCGAGCGATGATCCTGAAAATCTAATAAATCTTTGCTGCATTTGCGAAGAACACACGATAAAAAAATTCATAGTCTCGGCATATCTTGCATGGTTAGTATAAAAAGAGATGTCTTTGGTATATGGCGGTTACTACAACATCATCGTTTAAGCAACTTTCATAAACTCCCACAGACGTGGCGTTAGAAGAATTCGAACAGATATCCCAGTTGTAGATCAAGTCAAGGGGATGGTTGCTTTTATTCTCGCCCCCTTCATCAGCTTCTCATTGGTGGACATGAATTTATTATTATTATTATTATTATTATTATTATTATTATTATTATTATTATTATTATTATTATTATTATTATTATTGTTGTTGTCGTTGTTGTTGTTGTTGTTGTTGTTGTTGTTGTTATAAAACACACACAGACTCAAGTCTGCGTTGCTTGTGTAGAGAAAAAGCAAATAAAAACTGGAAACGTAGCTTATTTATATTACATTCGCGCATACGCGCATCGTGTACGTTGATCCACCAGGTCTAATATAGATTGTTGTTTTTTCATGCCGAATCTCGATGTTTTTCTGAAGATACAAGCACCTCGCTTCTCAACATATGAGTATCGTAACCCCCCATGCCCGCCAACGTGGTGTTTAGTCTCACCGGACTCCAACAATACGCCCATATAAGTAGGAGTCATAAATTTTACGTAGCGCCAATAACACCACCAGCAACAAGAAAAGAAGTTGATAAACAACGAAGGCCCTCGGCATGTTTATGCGCGGCCACCAGAGTCCCCACTACCAAGAGGCCATGGTCAAGGCTTCCATGGTGGCGCCTAAAGCACCCTTAACAACGCCGCTGTCTTCCGCAAATAGCTTCCGCGACCTAGATTCCCGGAAGTCTCGCCTTGGAGGGAGCCTCGACAGTGCGATGAACCTGAAATATTGCGCTGAGACCCTTAACGAGCGATTATTCACCGTTAGGTGGGTTTTCCTGAGGTGAACGAGGAGCTGAAAAAAGATGCCTTCCCTATTGGCGGTTGCAAACAAATTACCCAATTACTTCCACTTTGTTCGGGGCTCATGGCATTGCCCGAATCGACGTAAAGTGGGTCACCGAACTTGCGCAAGTTCGAACGTGTATGTAGGCAGTGGTCTTTGTTGAGTAAAACATTTACCCTCTTCAGCGACTAATTATTAATGGCTGCTGGTAGAACTTTCGCCAGAGTTCAATATCTCAACGTGCACGTGTATGCAATTAGGCGAGTAAAGTAATACTGTGTAACGCGGACGTCCATGCTTGACGTGGCCTCAGAATTAAATCCGCAGTAATTTGCCCTAGATAATGACCTCGAATCTATAATGCATTGCGTCCTTTTTTTGAAAGCCGCCGTAGAGAATACTTATTAGACTAGTCCATTCAAACAGGGTAAACTTGTAGCGTTGGTTCAAAACCAAGAGTGATTCAATATCTCGTTAAAGCGAATGACTTGTCGAGGTTGTAAACTATTTCAAAGAAGATTCATATAGGGCGCATTCTTTTTTGTTGTTTTTCGTAATCAGATGTGTTTTTATTCAGCATGCATAATTGAATTGACATGATTGCAACACTGATCAGAGGCTACCTGGCACACGCTTGGGTGCGAGTGAGAAAAGAGAGAGAACCGTTTGTTAAAAGGCACAGCATTTAGCCGGTGAGTAGAAATCACTGACATGCTACTCTGCAAGGGGAAGGGAAGAGGGATAGAAATATAGGAGAAAAGAGGCGGAAAATGAAATAAGAAATGTTAAAAGAGAAAAATTAAAAATCAGGCACTGAGTTTTTTGGCTCATTGGCGGGGATGTGTGGTGCACAACACGGTAGTGCTTTCAGTGTGTGCGTCGTCCTGCAATGAGGTGACAAATTTCGCCGCATGAAGGGGACACACAATTTAGAACTAAGGTTTTTCGATTTGACCGATATTCTCGCAATACAGTTTGTAAATAGAAAGTTCATGGTACACCTTTGCTGCATGAGGCGCGCTAAGTGGCCGAAAACACTGATAAATAACAAATGTCTCTATATATATCTGGGATTTTACGTCCCAAAACCAAGATATCATTACGAGGGACCTGTAGTGGAGGGCTCAGGAAATTTCGACAATCTGGTGTTCTTTAACGTGCACTGACAACGCACAGTACACGGACCTCTAGCATTTCGCCTCCATCGAAATGCGGCCGCCGCTGCCGGGATCGAACACACGACCTTCGGGTCAGCAGCCGAGCACCGTAACCACTGATCCACCGCGGCGGACTACAGATGTCTGTGTGTGACTGAAAGCATGTAATGTTCATACGGCGCCCTCTCACTGGCATACGCCGTTGCGACTCGGGTCCGGCGGGTCTCATCGTAGGTAGCTGGCCCCGCCGCCGGTCTCCTCGCCCATCCTTAGATGAGAGGAAGGCGCTCGTAGGAGAGATATTACAGACGTTTGTTTGCATTGAGATATCAAGAAGAGAGAAATTTTTACAAAATCTCTTCGGCTTTTAAAGCGCCGAGTCTGGCAACCTGAAGCAATCAAACCGGTGTCAGCGACCCCGCCAATAGGGTGTCCTGCCGCCGCAACGCCCTGCACCCAGAAAGGAGGTAACGGGGCACACAACACGTTCCTCAAAAGGGCAAGGACGAGAAGTCCAATTGGGGAACACCAATGCACCACACCGGGAGATGTCCCACGTACCACGCCCAGACGACTCCTCGAAATTGTTGGCGAGGAGGAAGGGACCGAAGGGGAACCGGACTGGTGCCAAGTCGGTGACCTCTGAAGACGTGGCTGCTGCTGCCAATCACACTTGCAGCCGCTAATGGCTCCGTCCAGCTGCAGAGACATGCATCGTCGCTGGGAAGGCAGCATCGGGCAAGAAAGGGCTGTTCGCGGCACCACCGCTGGACTGCTGGACACCTGGGCCTACCAGAAACATGCGGTTAAATTTGCGCTCCCGAAGGGCAGCGAACCCGGGAGGAACTTATGATTGACAGGAGCATTCTCCGCTGCGTCTGCCATGATACCTTCCAAGGCCGATCGTAAGCAACGCTCAGCACACACACGATATGCTCCATGGCTTTGGTTGAGACGCAGTCGTTGCAGTGTGGACTTGCCGCTTGACCGAAGCGGCACCGTAAGCTGTTTCCACAGGCAGTGTTTAGACGAAGCCGATGGTATGGAGCTTCCAAGTGTCGAGGAATGCTGTATTGGGAGTCTAATAAGTGGTCGATTAAGTAAAAGAAAAGATAACGATGTGTCGGAAGGTTCCAACACCTCTTCTTTTCTCCAGAAGCAGATATTTTAGCCAGTTGAGTAGCATAAGATCTGGGGAAGAACTAGGTTTTAGTATGAAAGACTTTTGCGTGGCGCTTCATCTGCTTTTACGTTGGTCAGGATACCGCAATGAGCCGGTATCCACTGAAATGTGAGGCATTGACCTACGGCAATAGCCAAGTGGTGTAAGAATACGCAATGTCGAAAGACACGGGCTGATGATTTTTTTCTTTAAGTGCGAGTGAAACTCATCGATGTTCTCCGTCGCTAGTACGGCGAGAGCTCTATTTTGATAATTTAACTCTTCGTAACCAGTCTTTGCTACATATTTTCTGCGATGAAAAGGAAGCACTTGTTTCGTTCGCGTGCATTATATGCCCTTCGCTGCTAGCAAGGTCATTCTCTTCCCCTGCGATGCTTTTTTTGAAGTAAACCAATCAAGCATGAGTTCTATCGAATAAAAAAGCATTTATCTCGTTGTCTGGCTCCTCATACTGATCGGTCCTGATTCTATTCAGAATAAATTTCTGGTCTCACTATAGAACTATAGGTTCGCTACTGTTTTTAAGAACGGGGCCCAACTGCACTTGAGGTGTACATTAACGGGAAACCCGGTTGATGCTGCTTTGATTTGCAGAAGGTGTTGCGTAAACATAGGGGTTCTTCAGCTTTAGTACCGCAGGATAAGGACGAGATGTACGGTTTATCGTTTATTCAGTGCGTTATGTCAGAGGCGGAATTGATCTCAAAGGTGGTTTGGCCGATCTTCTTGCCTTAAGGCGATTTACATTCTGAGGGGTCAGATTGGAAGTGATTTCTGCTATAATATACGACAATATTTGCTCACTGAGGCATGCGTAAGTGGGCTCTTGAATGCATAGAAAGAACCTATTCGTGCTTGCGCGTGCTGGCCTCCGCGGCTCGAATGACGGTGTGCGATCGAACTATATTTTTGCGTATGTGTGTTTCACTTGACAAGAGAACGATGAGAGGAAAACCGAACTTCTCGGAATTCTTGGCTTCTACTGCTGTTCGTGCGTACGTCGCCAATCTGGAATGCCAAGTATGTGCTTAGTCAAGCGTACGTAGAACGCGTTGTTTGGACATAAAGCCAGGGCACGCCCTCTCGCTCGGAAAATGCCTTGGGGCGGCAACTTTCGCGAAGTGGACGGAGGCAAAGATGGACGACCTCTCTTCCTCGTAGCCTTTAATCACTGAGACATGTGTGGAGCAGAGTCGAGAAAACAAGCACAGTAAGATAAGTGAACACGCTTAAAAAGCAGTGGCCTCGGTTTTTTTTATCGTTACTTCAAATACTTTTCTTTTCTGCCCTCTTCGTACTGCTGACAATGCAAGTGGAAGCCACTGTCCAGGATCAGGATTGCCTAAATTCGAGCGGCTTATCTAATTTATTTGGCATTGCATTTATCAATTTGCAACCTAGAGACAACGATTAATTTACTCTTACTTAGTAGTAAAGAATATTTCATTCCATCGCTGGTATTTCCTGAGCGGAACATGAAGAAATCCCTTGATAGCAATTGACAGCAGTGGACTGGGCAGACGTGACAGAAGAAGCGTCATCACGTATTGATTCAATGACGTGAGGCGGTTATCTTCCGAGTACGAAACACGGGGTTTTCGTCGTCGCCCAATGTTAAAAGACTGAAACCAGAAAGCTCACGTTTGTACCTTAATGGATGAAAGTTATCAAGGCACGAATTTCGAAATTCTCCAATTATGAAGAACTCTTTTTTTTTTTTGCCCCAGTAGCACGCTGTTCAAGATATTGCGACATTCCTATATATAGATGCGTCTCTGCCAAGAACTTCATCGGTGATTCTATAATAAAAAATGTCTCCACGCTTTCATGCGTGTTTTCCTCTTTCAGAAGCACATTATTGCCATTACTACTACGCGTTCAGGGCTGCATCCGCTGCTTCAATCGATCTGGTGGCCCAAGCAGCACCAAAATATTCACACCGGCGGCGCCTCGTGCGTGAGAAACAGGCTGCTTCGAAGCTTCTGCGAAATATGCGGTATCGTTTTTAGGTTTTCTTGCTTTATCTTTTGTTTATTTTTGCCAGGAGGCATGCATTAGTAATGTATATAGCATGCATTAGCAATATTAAACAGCTGAAAGAACTCCGTCCAAAATTGTTTTGACAGTGAGTGCGTGATAACTGCTCTTAAGAAGACGGGCGACCAAGGGAATGTCGATGTTAGCATAAGCTGAAAGAATTCCAACTCCCTGCGCTTGTGTGATGCTTGCGCGACTGCATATGGCTAGGGATACACATTTATGTAGCACGTGTGGCGCGTGTTGTTACCGTGCCGTAGGCGAGTTCTTATTGTGCGATCGATAATAATTTAATTAGTTGCGTTTCTTTCAAATCGAGTGCGGCTGTAAATTTCACACGTGCGTTGCAGGACATTCACCAATAACAATGCAGTAGCGGCTTTGTTATTCGAACTACAGTTGAATTGTTCATGATGTATATATAATACACTCCTGCTTTCTAGGTTTCTGTACACCATGATTGCTTGTCCGGACAAAGCACAACCTTAAGATAAAGCACTTTTTAATAAAGTTGGGGTTGTTACTTTTCAACATTCCTACGATGACCCTACTGCAGGATCATTACCGCAGGAAATCATTTAATAGAATATCTTGAAAAGTAAGACAATGATGAGGAAATAAAACACAACAAAAACAAATTTCCAGAAAATAACAGTTGCCCACATCTCCACTCCACTTTACTCTTCTCGCATTTAATTTCCAAAACCGTGGTCCCACGGGCACAGCGCCGTCAGAAGCTTCACCACCGTTAATCAGAGGAGAGTGACGAAACGATTCAATGAAAAACGAAACGTTTTATTTCATCCCTATACATACAGTGAGGTGAACTCGACAAGCTGCTCTTTACGAAGTGTAAATGGCAAAGAGAGAGAGAGACAGAGAGATGAAAATGAGGGAAAGGCAGGGAGGTTAACCAGAATTGAAACATGCGGTTTGCTCCCCTACACTATAGGACAAAAGCGAAATAATCTTTTGCCCTAAAGGGGTGCCACTTTCGATAAATTCTCTGGAACGTTGTCGCCCATACAAGAAGGACATAAACTTGCAGAAACGCCATGCCTAAACATGAAGCGCAATCTCAATTGGCCCTGATGTGCAAGTTTTCATTCCCATTCCGCTGCCTCTTCAGATGGCCACCACCAAAAGGGATGCCGCTTTGGTGAGTTACTCAGAAAAATGTAGGGTTTCGCCATAAATGCGATACAATTATATTGAAAGCAGCGTAAGAGACTGCATGAAGGTCCGTAGGTATAAAGGCTGTTTTTTTTTCGTTTTTTTAAGACAATGCAGATTTCTTTGTAAAGAAGTTCTGTGACAGCAGTCAGGCACTGTCGTCTTCGCATATGACATCCATGTCGAGACATAAAGTTACGTTGAAAGGAGTAAAAAAAATCAGGTCAATTAGTCTTTTAAGTATTAAAATGAGGGCAGTTTATAAGGTAAGGTAGCTGGACGTGACAATTCATGGAATACCAATTTTCCTAAAATGCCATGAAACACACGCAATTTGTAATCGAAATTGAAGGCCCTGATTTAGGCGATATTGAAACTTAGCGCGCCGGGGGGTACAGGAAATGCAGCAACTTTCGCACCAGACCGGAAGTTCAGTAAAAGGCGTGCCGCAGCAGAATCTGGTCAGGAAAAATGGCAAATACTGTGAAATACAAAAGTGGGCCGCTTATTTTTTGCGTGTCATATTTGGTGCTTTTCCTATTCTTTCGCGTTATACTCAAGACACCTGCGATTTTCATCTCTCTCTCTCTCTCTTTTTTTTTCACTATATATATACAACCTAAAACAAGGGGGGCTATCACTGTGGCGCTTGTTCTCGCAGACAAGCGAAAGAGTTCTTTGCGCTTACGTAGAGTTTAAAGAAATAGATAATCACGACAGACCCCGCGCGAAAAAATGGGCTGGTCCAAATGTGCATTTGAGAAGACGCAGTTTTTCCTGACCATATTATGCCTCGACGTGCCTTTCTTTTCAGTTTGTCATGTCAATTTCAGGTCTGACGTACCACAGCTGCCGCATTTCCTGCAAACCCGGTGCGCCCAGTTTCGACATCGCTTCGATCGGGGCCTTGAATTCCGATGATCAACATCTCAAATTACGTGTTTTGTACGATATAAACTGTGTAAAATGATCCTTCTACCACCGGTACGTGTAAAGGTGCGCTAAAAAAGTCACGGACAGCTGTGAAAAAAGCAGGAACACACCCCGACGTCAGAAAACACGTGACTCGTGTGATACTATCGCCACGACACCTGTCGGATTACGCTGTGTTGGGGCGGAGTTTGAGGCTTTGTAATGTCTTCCGAATATTTTCCTTTATTTTCTTAATTCTTCACTTTTTATCTTCTATCAATCTTCAGACTACAGGGAATTCACAGGGGAGCCGAGTTAACTGTTACTTAACAAATAGCAAGCTTACCAAAAGGGTTAGGTTACGTTATGTTTTGCTGATGCACGCACACGAACAACTATTGCTCGACGCTATAGCTGGATGGTCTGCCGGACTTGGATATTTCATGCCCATCACGTGAAACTCATAACTGTCGGAAAATTAATCAATAAATTATTGTTTTCGCTTTCGTTTGGTTACCACGATTTTATCGCTAACTTTTCACTTAGAAATCCGAATAGAACAAGTAAATTACGGTTACCACATATATTGAACGAACTTGAGAAAGTAGCACGGGTGTGAAAACCAAATGAATGTTTTCCTTCTAAAAAAAGTCATAAAATGGAGTCACTCGATTACTTGTATCCTTCCCGCTTGTTGTTGGTATGTAGCACCACTGTCCGAATATGGTAACACACCAGAGAGTATGTTTTCGCATTTATCTGAAAGAAACATGCAGGCGCTCATTCTATATAAGCGATGTGACGCAAAAAGGTATAGTTGGCACTGGCACTGCATGCGGGCGTATACAGCACGAAGATTATTGAATAATGCTATTGGGCACAGAGACCGAGCTTTGCTCCCTGTATCAGAAAGTTGTTCTTGACAACGATGTAGTTGCCGAATGGGCTCGTAAATATGAGGCACAGGGAGTCCTACATGCCGAAGTAAGTGCATAAAGGATGTAAGAAATGTTTCGTATAAATAAAAAAAGAAGCTCTAATAGTTTTTTTGTTAAGGATGCAGGGAAATTTCTATAATAGATGAAATGTCCCGATTTCCGGTTGTCCTCTTGATATACCTGCGATACAATTGTGGTGGCAGGTTAGGACATATCTAAATGTCTCGCTCACAGTGTCCTCTTGATTGCGGAAGTCTACAGGGTGCGGGGCGTCCACTGAGCACGTTGTTGAGATAAATTCCAGGATCATGACTCAGCTGTTAGATATATATATATTTTAATTTCACTGGTTTTGAATTGTCTTTGTGAAGTGGTTGCTCTGAAACTTTCGAACCTGTTCGACGTTTCAAAAAACTGCCAGGCCTGCGCGGAACGCGCAGCACAGTCACAGCGAAAGCTGGAAGAGCGGCCTTTCTAGAGCCTTTTAACGCGATAGCGTTAAAGAGCTCGTTTCGCAGAAGTGCCGGCGTCGGCGTCGGCGTCGGCGTCGGTGTCGGCGTCGGTGTCGGCGTCGGCGTCGTTGGTTGTGAGCGAAAAATCATCATCTTGTCCGTGACCGAAAAATCGAGAAAGATGCAAAATAAAATAAATAATAAAAATTTTCGGGTCCAAGTGAGGATCGAACCCGGGTCGTCTGCGTGGCAAGCAGGTGTTCTACCACACAGCCATGCCTCTGCTTGGAAATACTGAGAAAATAACTTCCTCTGCTTGGAAATGCAGTGAAAATAACTTCCATGCTTCGCAAACGCAAGCGTCCTTTATATAGGCGTCGTAATATAACATGTAATATCCCAGGAATATTGCGTGGTACAAGCGTACATTGCCATCGGGCGTCAGAATATGTGACTATCATAACGATTCCATAGTTTAAAGCCAGCCACCCATTACAAACGGCACACACCTTACTGCGCGTATTCCCTTAACACCACGTAGTGGGTGCATAGCAAGTTCGAAAACATTTCCCACATTTACCGCGCATAATTTCTCCTGGTTTAAAGCATACTACCCATTACATAGTATGCGCTAAGTGATTGAAGTACGCAGTAGGGACGGGATATCGCTATCGCGGTCAAATCTTAAAGGCGAAGCTTAAGGGTCCCCCCAATTTTTTAAACACTCTTGGGGCAACTACTACAAGCACACTTCCATGGAACCCACTACGCCATAAATCATCACAACTTTTGTGTAGTGGGTCAATGTCCACTATGCCATTATTCGTCGTTCTTCGGAAAAGCGTGGCACCCGCTGCACACTTGTAACGCATTATGTGCACTTTGTTGATGTTGTGGCTGACGACGATGAAGAATTATGCCTGAGGCTTTTGTAATGGGTTGGAGCATTGAACATCCCCACTCGTTCCGCAATTCGCATTGTGTGACGCCTGGTTATTACTTTGCTGTTCTAAAACGCTTTATTACACACGTTAACGCGATTCCTTACCAGAAATGAAGCCTACACAGGGTCAGTTTGCAACGTAGCTTCAAGCACCGGCTTAGCTCAGAGGTAGAGTACCTTACCCGCAGAGGGCCCGGGTTCGGATTCCCAGTCTGCTCTAGGTATTTTTTGTTTAGTTCGTTTTTTATTTCGCGCGATAGTGGTTACGGACACCGGCGGTGGCGGCGGCGGACAACTACGGCGCAATAACAGCCCTTGTTGTGATCTCCCATAGCAACTTTCGCTGTAATACTTTGTAACCCTAATTTGCCACGCTGGTGACCTAAACTGGTACGTAATATTTTTTTCAAACACACAGCTTTCAGATTACGAGAAGTTCAGCTTCTGAAATTATTGTACAAACAACCACAACAGGCATTGAACATGAGTTTAGTGTTAAACACTGATTAACTTCTTACTATTCCGATATGGTAACTAAACAAGAGACTGTATATTGTAACACTTTCTTTTCCGCGAATCCTTGCATTGCTTATCACCGGCCGGCCTGCGTGGGCGAATTCTTTTTGAATGCGCAGTGTGGCGTAGCTAATAAAGAAGGGCCGAAAGCTGTGACAAAAAAATGCTACGAGAAAACGCCACAACATTCTAGAAACATTAGCGCGAGCTATTCAGTGAGTGGAAAAATGCATCAGAAGCTGCGTTTCGCCAAGTTCGACTGCACTTTTGACATTTCAACACGTGCTTTCTTCTTCGTTTTTAACGCTGCAATACATTTTACCGGGAGTAATTTCATGCTCCGATACATTTTACCGCGAATAAACAGGGCCGTAAATGCAATCGTAAAACAGCATATTCGACACTCCGCACCAGTGCATTCGAGTCGAAAATGCATTCTCACGGGCGCAACAACTTCGGCCATGCACCGCATCATGTTATATTTAGCTCCAGAAAGCCGCATGATTCGCGCCTTTTTTTACGGTCTGCCGCTAAGGAATCGACGCATGTCGCTTGTTGGCTGCGTCTGTGCAGCGCGCTCGTTTTTCTTGTTAACGCATTTTGGAAGAGTATACGTAAAAGAAGCACAAAAGAAAACGAAACAAATAAATATGATTGCGAAGTGAGTTGGGCTCAGGCTGACGACCCCTCGTGGACTTGCACGAGTCAGCGGATTGCGCTTTAGAATTTTTAACGATATTAAACGCATGCCCACACGTGGCGAGCATAACCTAATACGTCGATTTGTGAACGCTTGTGGCACGTCTTCATTTACGATGAATCCCTTACGCTGTCAGCTCACTGTTCGACAGAGCAGGGAAATGTGCTTGTGCATAATGAGAAAGGTATAAAGCAAACTAGATAGTAACTTATAAAACTTAGAAGAAAGTTAGAAGAACTTATAGAACAATATTTGAATAGGCCAGTTGGCTCACAATAAACTTATACGTTTTAGCTGAAATAAAACAAGGAGAGAAGGAAAAAAAATGTAGTACAAGACTAGACGGTCATTCTCGTGCAGTCATCTAACTTCTTACGCCCTGATGGGCATAGAACTTGGCTGTACTGTGACTAATCCATGCTAGCTCTTGCGTGCCGCGTACGAAGAAGTGCTAATTCCCTGCACTAGATCCACTGGGCGCCTATAGATTCGCTTGTAACATCCTAATTAATGTGCACGTGAGGATTCGAACCAGTATCTGAGATGCTGCCCCGGAGGGAAAGACACGGGAGCACTAGCTCTTCGAGTGATTAAACTATTCTTGATGTAAAACAGCGCGTAAAAGACGACGGACGAGAAAGGACACAGGACTAGCGCTGACTGCCAACTGATGGTTTATTGAAAAAACACGCAAATATGCACAAAAACGGAAAACGGGGAAGGGAAACAAATGAGAGCTTCTATAGCAGCGCATGCGTCCAGCGTCACATTACCGTTTAGTCATAGGTGATTTAGCTACGGAGATAGCAGCACTCCTTGTCTGTTAGATTAATAGACGGCTCGCTAACACATGCTTCATCTTTACATTTCATCGCGAAAGCCTCGTAGATTTCACGTGCAGTCTGGTCCTTGCATCTGCGCAGCACACGGGTCTCTTTCTCGTCCGTCGTCTTTTACGCGCTGTTTTACATCATGGATTCTTACCAACTGGCTCGCATCCACTCGCTTTTAAACTATTCTTGCTCGCCCGTTAGATGCTCCAATCGCCAAACGTAACCTGTGTACAGCGCCGATCCTGTCTCCCGAATGCATGAAGCAACGCATAAAAAAAAAAAAAAAAAAAAAGAACTTCATTCGCTGCTGCGATATACGCGCGCATTAAAGCATAAATACTCCCGCATTTGAACAACACACGTGCCTACTGCACTGAGTTCCATGTTTGGATTATACTGCAAGTCCTTTGAGAAATAGGAGCTCTTTCGTGGCTTCCTGTTCCCGAGAATTTTTGCCAGGTGTTGCACGCGCGGCAGTAAACACAATGAACCCGGTAAGCCAGTTTGAATACTCGCTCAGAATCGGAGAATGCGTGGTGTTGGTAACGCAATAATCCTTCGCAACTTACAAAAATGCTTCAACAGAAATCGCGCTGCTTTACGTTCGGCTACTTTACGTAGACTGTGGGCTTCCTCAGTGGTGCTGAGCTCGCTGACTTCCTAGGATTTCGACCGGCCTTTCGTACCACACTGCTTCACCTGATTAGGTCACCTGATTCTGTTAGAATGGCGAAATCACGCTTTGTCCAGCAAGTGAAGCCCCTACGAAGGTTTTATTCTTCACTATTAGGTTCTTTTATTCTTAACTTAGCTTCTCTTTGTGCGCCTAGATTTCTATTTCATGCTTTTACGCATAGGCTTACCCCAGATGCAGCGAAGTTGAAATGTTGTTTGGGCAGAAAATCCATGACGGAATACCAGTATTTTTTATCGCGGAAAAAAAAAAAACAGCTAAGCATGTGCACTCGTGAGCAAAAGTATACGGACCACGGAAGCACGTGCCAAAATGCATCGACGCGACATCTGCCGACGCGGCGCCTGTTGTCAAAATGGGCGCTGAAGCAGCGGTGTGCATGCGCGGCCCATCATATTGCTAGCCTTTCCAGTAGCTTTACTTGGCATGTTTACGGTGCTCGTAGACTAAGCGTGAACTGGGCGCCGCGTTCTCTCGTCAGTCACATATGAAATGGCGTTACGTTGCGGCTGCGCTAGCTCGCGCGCATCACTTTCTTTCTTTCTTTCTTTCTTTCTTTCTTTCTTTCTTTCTTTCTTTCTTTCTTTCTTTCTTTCTTTCTTTCTTTCTTTCTTTCTTTCTTTCTTTCTTTCTTTCTTTCTTTCTTTCCTTCTTTCTTTCTTTCACTCATTTATCGCTTGGCGAACTGCTTTCTCTGATGCCTTTGGAGGACTCGCGCAAAATTACTTTATAATGGCGGAGCACTTTAGGGGCCCAGCGTGTCGTCCATTCATGCATCTCACGTGGCGTGATCACGCTCACACTAATGCGCTCAATAAAAGCCATAAGAAGGCTAAGAGGTTATTCCAAGAGGTTATTCCAAGAGGTTATTATTAGCCAAGAGGTTATTCCAATAATTAACTTAAAACCCCTAAAAACATTTTGGAAACATGCGACTGACTGTGGCGACGTGCAAGAGGGCGCCACCGCCTCGCCGAGCAAGCGAATGCCCCTCCCCCTATGATTCGCGGGCGCTATGTTGCTTCATCTGCATGGGGGAAACAACCTGAGGGAAGTCGCTGCATACGACGCGTATCTCAACTGCCGTAACAAGCAGGAAGTCAATAAAGCGCAGCAAAAAGCAGCTTCGCATGTCGCACGCTGAGTTTGAGAATCTCCCTAACAAGATTCTAGTCCTGCCGGGGAAAGACTACATGCTCAGCTCAAACATTGGCGTCATCGGCGCTTTCGTGAACGGAGCAGTGGGAGCTCTACGAACGGGAATCGCTAGGGTGCCCGTGCTACGCAATTCCTCAGGTTTCACAGTACTGGAGCTGCCAGATGTTTTTCTGTCTTCGGGGTCGTATTATCGCAAAACGTTCCGATGTTTGCTGCCGCATATCAAAGCACGGCATATCGAAGCGAAATATATGAAAAAAAAATCATGGTTGATCCCTCCGTGATAGGAATCGGTATAACGCGAAAGTAAAATATGTCCTTACAATAATATAATAATAATATCTGGGGTTTTACGTCCCAAAACCACGATATGATTATGAGAGACGCCGTAGTGGAGGGCTCCGGAAATTTTGACCATCTGGTGTTCTTTAACGTGCACTGACATCGCACAGTACACGGGCCTCTACCATTTCGCCTCCATCGAAATCGCGACGTTCAAGGGTTAGCAGCCGAGCACCGTAGCCACTGTTCCACCGAGGTGGACAATATGTCCTTACAGAAATAGTTAAATGTTTACTGTACAAATGCCCATAGGCGTGCGCACGGGGGGGGGGGGGGCAGAGGGGCGAGAAGGGGGGGTGCAAAGCCAGCCTTATACATTGTAGGGGGGGGCGACAGGGGGGGTCGCAAAATCAGCCCCATACATTGACAATATAGGGAGGGGGGGCGCTGCGACGAACCTTCGCCCCCCCTGAAGGGGAACCCTGCGCACGCTTATGCAAATGCCTATCGGTGTTTTCACTTGGATGCACCCACGTGGACGCTTGGTGGTACATCTCCATCCCAACGACTAACGTCCATGATGAATAATTAAACAAACCCTTGTGATAGCTGTAGTAGTAAACGGCGACAGCGTAATCAGAGAAAGCGTTGTGACAGCTTGAGTAGCGTCGCTGACGGGACGCGGAACTTGGGCTAACGTCGTCATCCCGCGGCGTGTTAACAGTTGAACACCGCGGCAGGACTAGAGGGAAACGCAGAGCGCGTCTTGTCTTCCCTATAGGCCGGCCGCGATTTTCTTGGAGCGAGCGTAAGCGTGGAACGCGGTGTTCCAGCCGGGAGAGGCAGGCGCGCGTCGCAGAGCTATTTTTGGTATGGATGGATGCTATGAGCGAGGCCGATGCTTGGGCTAAGGTCACCACCTCGCGGTGTGTTAAGGCGTTGACAAAATTGCACTTTTCTTTTCGAAACGTGCCGAATTGGACGGACGCATAACAACGACACCTTACAGGAGCTAATGGCGGTGACCATGGTCACGATTCATTACTTCACCACCGTCCAAGAGCACTGTGAGAGTAAAGTGGAAGATATAAAAATTGGGGGGACCCTTAAGCTTCGCCTTCAAGAGTTGAACGCGATAGCGATATCCTGTCCCTAGTCCGTACTTCAATCCCTTAGTGCACACTATGTAATGCGTAGCATGCTTTAAACCACGAGAAATTAGGCGCGTTAAATGCAGGAAATGTTTTCGAAGTTGCTATGCACCCACTACGTGGTCTTAAGGGAATACGCGCAGTAACGTGTGCGCCTTTTGTAATAGGTACACGGCTTTGAACCACAATGTCGTTATGATATTCACATCTTCTGATGCCCGATGGCTATGCACGCTTGTACCACGCAATATTACTGCGAATATTACATCTTGTATTGTGACGCCTGTATACAGGACGCGCGTGTTTGCAAAGCATGAAAGTTATTTTCACTGCAATTCCAAGCAGAGGAAGTTATTTTATATGTAATCACAAGCAGAAGCGTGGCTGCGTGGTAGAACACCTGCTTGCTACGCAGACGACCCGGGGTCGATCCTCATTCGGACCCGGAAATTTTTATTATTTATTTTATTTGCATCTTTCTCGAATTTTTCGGTCACGGACAAGATGATCATTTTTCGCTCACAACCAACGACGCCGCCGCCGACGCCGACACCGACGCCGGCGCCGGGATTTCTGCGAAACCAGCTCTTTAACGCTGTCGCGTTAAAAGGCGTGTTTGTGCGGCCTACACAGTATGTGACCGTGACACAATAGACAGCATTCCCGACTGCTGCTGTCGCGGACCGAGAGGTCACGGGTTCGACTCCTGGTGACGGAACTTTTTTTCTTTGCGAATCTGATCGTGTGCGTTTTTTTCGACGTCATTTCCGTGACGGAATTGCGTCACTGAAGTCTTGGTGAACCCCAGCATAAAAAACACTTTCGTGTTAAAAAAAAATGCGCGCCGGATGTGCGAGCCGTTACAGAGAACAGCGGTGCAGATGCGACGGAGCAGAGAGAGCGGCCTCCACTTTACGTTCATTCAAAGAGCTCCGTAACCCCGTCAGACAATTATATATGACAGCAATTAAGTTGATGTGGCACCGATGCTCTTGGAGCCCTCTAGACAACAGACACCGTGCCGGCAGATAGCACGTCGATGCAATTTGGTACGCGCTTCCGTGGTCCCTTTAGCAGTGTGGTTCTCTGAGCCAGTTGGTACATGATGTCAATTGAAGGGTTCCTCCAAGTTTCAAACGCGAGCACAAGAAGAAAAAAGTAACGCACAGGATAAAACTGGACTTTAATAAAACTGAAGTTTATTAAAGGACGGTATTCCCTAGAACAGCGCCACGCATGCGTAAAGAGCCAACAGAAGAACCATGTGAACATACTATCTAACAAGCTCCGCCCCCCCCCCCCCCCCCCCCTTATTTTTATCTTAACCGGACATTAACCCGCGCACTACACGCGAAATTATAGAGTTCGCCAGGTATTGCAATTCTTCAACACATTTTTGCATTTTTTCTTCTTGTGCTCGCGCTTGAAATTTGCTGGAACCCTTCACTTGACTTCCATGGTCCGTATACTTTTGCTCAGGAGAGTATACATACTACGACGATGGCGTAAGTATATTCAGATCTACATAAAAATCTCCTCTGCCATCTGCTGGGAACCTTCACCCCATTGAAGTTCCTTCTCAACCATTCTATCGCATCGGCCTTGACCTGCTTAGCCTTTTCCGAAGACGAATTTGGGAAGGAAGTGGAACGCCGTCGCTGCAGATTAACGGGACACGTTACGTGATAATCAAAGCCTGGCAACTGGTTGCGCAACTCACGTCATGAACTTTCTCCGTCGTGACGTCATCCTCCTCGACTGTGCATTTCGACAGCTGCTCACGGACCGCGGCCGCTCTTTCTCAGCCAGAGTTGTTGACGGCCTCCTTCGACATTCTGCCACAGAGCACAGGCTGTCCACCACACACATTCCACAAACGACTCGCCTTACTAAATGTCTTAACCACTCGCTCACAGGGATGCTTTCGGTGTACGTATTCAACTACCAGCTTGACTGGGACGCCACACTCACCTTTGTGACTTTTGAATATACATGATCGCCACAAGACACCGCGGTATATTCACCTTTTCACCTTTTCAATGTTTTCTATGGTCGCGACCCCGTGTTGCTCTTTGAAACCATACTGACTTGTATCCACACCATGTGTTGCTACTGAATACGCTCGCGACGCAATCACTCGGGCTCATAAGGCTTGTCAAGACGCCCGATGTCTCTCCACGTCACATGATACGCAAGAAAAGTCCGCTATGACCAACAGCGTCGCGATATTAAGTTCCCGACAGGTGATTTAGTGCTTCTTGGAGCACCATGTCGCCGTGTCGGCCCCTCCAAGAATCTTCTGTCCCCCCTAAAGACGACCCTTGCAAGTATTATGTGAAGTTTAATGACGTAAACTGCTACATTGCACCATTGCCACTTCGGTTCATCCTTATGTCCAGCACATTTTGACATAAAAGAATCAGGAGGTGGGCCAGTTGGTGTTAGTTCTTGAACATAGTTGGCAAAAGCCAGTGCAAAACAAAATGACACACGCAAGACGCAGAAGGAACACACATGGGGTGTGTTCCTTCTTCTTTATGTGTGTGTTGTTTTAAGAGCGAAGCTCTTTAAGCTCGAGGTAAAACGTCGGGTGTCTGCAAAAAAAAAAAAAAGCATCCGCGCCGTTCCTTACTATTAACCAAACCACATCTGCGCACCACCTGGGTTCAACCTCGCCTAGCCGCGCATGCGCCGAGGAGCAGCCGCGGCCAAGCCACGCCCACAGGAGACAGTCCGCGCAGCCACCACGCTGAATTTGCCCGCCGTGGCACGAGCCGAGTACGAGCGACGAAAGGTCCGCGTTTTTACCGGGGGGCACCACAGTCAGCCAGCAAGGGTACCAATATGGGCTTGTTGGTTCATCGTAAACTGCGCTATGCTACAAGCCAGTTTGCCGCAGTCAGGTATGCACGTTAGTTTCTGGCGCTGGAGTTTGGAAATTCTTGCATATTCGGTGACAGTCTGTGGTTCGACTCAACTTTGTCTACACTGTAGACGAAAATATACCCAGCCGGGAGGTCTCAGGGGATGATGCTCCCCCCTCAACTGCGGTGGCCTCACTCCAAACCGGAATGCTCCGGAGCATACACATTCGTTTTCCACCGTTTTCCTCCGGTGGGCGATGGACGGAGGAAAGCGGGACGAATTCCCTAATTTTGCTCCGTTGGATGCTCCGCAAATACTCCGGCGCATCGCTTATGCTCCGGTGGATGCTCCGCAAGTGCTCCGGCGCATCGCTCAGCGGCTTTCATTGGCTGCTGGAGGAGTGACGTAGGCATCCTCGCCGGGCGGCCGGTCCCCACAAACCAACACGGCGCAGGCCAAGCCACCCGAATCGAAGTGCAGCGAGGATTGTGCGAACCCTTCGGCCGAGTTCGAGAAAAAGAAATCGTTCTGTGCACCTTGTGGACATCACAAGCGACTACAAGAGTCAACGAAGGTTGTCATCGACAGAAGGGAGTTGTGGGAACCTTAATCGTGTGATGGTTCCGTGCAGCGAACGACACATTGTGATCTCGCGAGTGGCGAACGATCCGGCGGTCGCTGGTGCGACGCAATACTAGAGAGTGAGCTTTTCTTGAATAATCTGTGTTATTCTTGTGAAAAAGTGCTAAAATTGGGTAATTTTATGTTGTTAACCAAGCAGGTTGTCAAGACTAGGCTAGCTTTGCAAGATGGCAGTAAAAAAATTCAGCGGAAATTTCGAAAATGCGTTGTTTGGACCACGCGTTTTTCTTTTAAATGCGAATGCATTTCTTAGTCGGGCTATGTCAGGCGGCGTTGTCCGGCGTTGTCCGCGGAGGAGGAGGAGGAGGATAGGTTGAGGAGGTGTCCGCGCGTCGGCAGGTGTTATCTCTCCGCTCTCACTCCCTCTCCCATAGCAACAGCTGCGGGCGCGCGCTTATCCTCGCCCCTAACAACCGGAGCATGTGGTGCGAGAGAGTGTAGGAGAGGGTAGGTGCAGCTTCGCCTGCTCCTTCTCTCGCCGTTCGCTCTCTCTCCTCCCTGCGCCCCACTCTCCCGTCCGCTCGCGCCTCACTCTCTCGACCGTTCGCTGGCTGGGCGCCTCTCAAGGCGATGGCAGAAGTCGGTGTCGGCGCATTCGCATTTCCTCACGATTCCCTTCTGGGGAGGTGGGGGCATTTTTTCTTAATATGGATAGCTTCGGTAATTTTAAGCGCACCACTGTAATATCTGGAGAGCTGATTGACTCTCTGTAGATATGCATTAATAAAAAACATCATAGTTTTGGGTTGATTCGATAAAAAAGTTATTAATTTTTATAACTAAACCTAATTGGTTAAAAGATCTTTTCGGTCTGGTCAGTATACATAAACGGCAATATTTGTCCGCTTTCCATATTAATAAACGCCAGGTCGAGGCCTCTCATTACGTATAAATTATTTTGATTTATCATGTAAGCTGAATTAATAAAACATGAATAACTGAAATCAGCGTTAATTCGTTCTAAATTTAGCGAATTGATCTAGGGAAATGTGTTTGGTACAGACTTTTAGAACGCATATACGTACTCATTTTGGTGAAATAATTATGTTGATTGTATGAGTGGTATCTGAGATATTAATCTAGAACAGGGGTCTCAAACTCACCTCAGCCAGCGGGCCGCAGTCGCGCAATTTAGTACCGCAAGGGCCGGGGCAGTGAAGCAGGTAGGAGCGGAGGGGAGGGGGGGGGGGGGGGCGGAGGTTGTACAATTTGCGAGAAAACACTGGCCATTTGAAAGAGCGCTTTCCCATATCTCATGTACAGGTCATTTATGACGGGGATTTGGTGCCAGGATTCCAACATGTCGATACCGATGTCCAATATGACTCAAATCAGGACGCCGATTGTGAAATATAATTTTCGTTTCATGGTTATGTTTCAAAACAAGGGGAACACGTGGGATGCCTCACTTAGACCATGCCTTAAACCAATCAGGGCCTGTGTAGCCCACGAACATACTTAATAAGAAATAAAAAAAAATGGGAGGCGAAGACAGTCATGTGCGGGCCGCGGGCCGCAACCGAGAGCCTCGCGGGCCGCATGCGGCCCGCGGCCGCGTGTTTAAGACCCCTGATCTAGAATAATAATTGACCCTTCGGGGGACGTGGTGCTTTCATGGGGAAAGGGGCTGACGAGACCAGTAAAGTAGAGAGGTGGGCGAGTTGGAAATGATGTATTGTAAAAACTTTTCAGCGCGAACAGGACGGAGCACACGAAGAGGACGCAAGGCAGCGCTCGTATTGTGTCCTCTTCGTGTGCTCCGTCCTGTTCGCGCTGAAAAGTTTTAAAGACGATAGTCTTTCTTGGGATACTTCAACGCAAAAATTTTGGTCTGGCTGTCTATCTGTCTGTCCGTAACCCGATTCAGCTACTCGGCCAAAGTTTAATCACTTTCTGAACGCCCAGCCATCTTGAACTGGTGTTTGCGTTCATACTTGTGAACATATTCGATCAAAAAGCAAATACTACGCGTACCTGAGGCGCAACATTAATATGTAAGTGCCAGGGGGGTGTGTTCTTTTTTTTCAATACAATACAAATAGAAAATTGGTATAATACAGAAGGAGGTCCCAAAGTAAAAACTGTCAGGGGGGACCTCCTGTTAAAACATGTATAAAAATTTAGAACAAAAATTGGCAACTAAGGAAAAAACAGCATGCGAATAAAATAAAGCGAATGTAATGAAGTAATTATTCATACATATGGTAGTTAAAAATGATACATCCGAGTAAAAGAACACCAGTGATACCACAGACAACTAATTGAATAAGGTGAATATAACATCATAACACAGGCAAATGACTAACTAACACAGTTCGTCGCCTCATAACATATATATGCATATATACACATATATATACGTATATATACACATACACTTGAATGCATACATTTATATTTAAACAGATACACACATATATGTGCGTTTTATTAGTAAATACATAGGTACGCAATTCTAAAGACCCTAGTGTTTTTTAGGCTGCGCTGAAAATGCGACGCTGTGCACGAACTGCGACGCTTTGCACGAAAAAGCCCTGTGCCGACGATAAGGTGCTGCCGCTGGCAGTGGCCCTTGGTCACGGTGTAATGCCCTTGGTTCAGCACAAGCTCATGTTTTTCAATGGCGTCCATATCTCGCTGGGCGCCTCCTCTTTATTTTATCAATGCCAGCCAGATGCGGCCAATTCAACTTAGAGTAGGCGCTGTCTGAGGCAAGGCAAAACATAGTATTACGGCCGGCACAAAACTATCGTCTTTCGACGACATTTGCAGCGAAGCACGGAGATACGCGGCCAATTTTTTTTTTTACAATGACGAGACCAGTGACGAGGAATGCGAAAGGAAGGTAGGGAGAGGTTGCTAGGCAAAACGGGTTGGGGGGGGCGCGCGGTGTTTCTCTGGATGGGGGGTTGGTGAACGCTTATTTCTGCGACCCATTTGAGAGCAACCGCTCACCGTCGTTGGGCGGAGGGGATATGGTAGTGAAAGAAAAAAAAGAAAAGAGGGCACCTGCTTGAGAAACTGGCAGTCTTTTCTGTGATGATGGGAGAGAGAACTATCACTCTGCTGCATTTTTTTTCTGTGTTCAGTCCTGCTGCCATGGCCGTGTATGCAGTCTGTTTTTTTTTAAGGAGGGGGGGAAGGGGGGAGTTGAATTTCCCCGACCAAACAGGTAAAACTGTCAAAATGTTCGCCTTCATGTCCCCATTTCTCTCTGAGAATAAAACACTTCTTTCTATCTTTCTCTGACGAACAGTGTGCGAAGACGAGACATAGTATTGACCTGGACGATGCAACGACACTGGCCTGTGAACAGAAGGAAAAGAAAATTCCTCGAATCCTGGTGCACACGTCGTGACACCTCGGCGTGCATCACCATCCGTGGACCTCCTGCCGGACGTCTTCACGGACCCTGTGTGTTGAGTAAACTGGTCCACCTCCCCTCATTTCTGTCAGTGCACTATACTGATGATGCAATTGGCATAGGTGGCGTAATGCTTGTGCTTTTGATTGCTAATTTATTTCGTTAAGTAGGAGAAAACTTTATTTTGTGCTCGAGGCTGTTCATTTGGAAACGATACATGCTCATGCAATAACTATTTTGAAAAAATGTTCATTGCAATAAGTTTCACGACAGAGCGGGCGCTGCAAATTAAAAAAAAATACAACGCCAACTTCTCTCGAAGACTCTTTTGCAAAGCAGAATGAAGGTACGCTTTTCTTAAGAACCGGCCGCAAGCATACAAGCTGTAAGTGCCTAATATTCTGGAAGTAGGACGATGAACACATACTAAAATGCGACTGTAATAATCAGCTATAATATTTTAGAAAATTAGCAATATAATCGGGAGAGGTATTCCTAATACTGTCTTCGAGAGTACCAAAAGTCGCTCATTTTAGCGAAAAAAATGTTTTTGAATCTGTCAGCAGAAGTAGAGGTATCAATTAAGAAATATATGGAAAATTTTCGCCCGTTTTGAACTTTGTCCGTGGCACGGAGGTGTGTTTTTATGATGGAGCGGCTGGCTGACACCGGAGTACATGTGATCTGCTTCTTGATATTGAGCGCTCGTCCTTTCTTTTTGGTGTGGTCCGTTTAAGAACCTGGGTGTTCTCATGGATTGGCAGACTGTGTGGGATTTAATGAGTACCCGCGGCTTCAGTGTCCTCAGTTTTCGTGCCTCTGGCATGATTTCCAGTTCTCATGTATTATGTTTTTGATAAATTATGCAGGAAACAATCAGCTGAACCCTTGCGTCGTCAATGAATGTGATGGATGGTCCTTCGCAGATGGTTCCCGGTGGCTACGCTTCCTTCGTTTGTTGTGCATCGTTTTGCAGCATTCTGGACTTCATTTCAACGCGCTGCGCTTAAAACTTGAGTGCTGCTGATTTCATGTGATCTGTCTTCTTGTGTTCTTTTTTGGTGGCTTTTTGTACATTTGTTTCTTCTTGTCTTCTTTTTCCCAAATGTTGGGTCATCAGCCACAAACTGCAGCATATTTTGAATAAATCAAGCAATCAGAACTCAAGTGTTCTCCTGAATTTCATCTGCTAGAGCTCTGTGGAAAAAATACACAGTAACTCTGCAGTGTTTGCATGAGAATTCCTTCATCTAACAAACGCGTGGCACGATCAGCATAGAATAAACAAACTAACAGCGGAGCAAAGAATTTAAAAAAAGAATACTCGTGATCCATCGCACTGAAATTCCGTCCGGAAGAAGTAAGGACATTCGTAAAATACTCCGGAAGTGCCACGCGAAAACTCCTGGATAGGCCAGAGTGAAAAAACAGCGAAAAATACTCCGGAGGTGCCCCGCAGTCCCTCCGGCCAGCCGGAGCAAAATGCCGGTAAAAAGTGCTCCGGCGGCGCCACGCAATCACTCCGGTCGGCCGGAGTGAAATATCAATGAAAAATGCTCCGGCTGTGCCACGCAATCACTCCGGCCAGCCGGAGTAAGAACTTTGTTTCGGAGGTCCGGAGTAAAAATTACTCCGAACAGGGGGGTCGCTAGAGGACAGGCGTTTTACTCCCACCTGGGAGTAATTTTCTTTTACAGTGTACGCCAAGAAAAGACCTAGCATCAGCCAAGAAGGCCACCTTAAAACCCTAAGATCGACCCGCATCGCTGTTTCTTAAGCTTTAAACGACTGGTGTAAACTTCTTCGTTTTTTTTTTTTTTTGCGCGGTTTTTTAAATATATTCAAGAACCTGGTGACATAGTGCGTGTTTCGCGGCTGAAAGCATCATACCTCCATCGCAGTCCATCGCCGGACTTGGTGCTTCAACACCCGGAGTTCGTGTTACGGGGAAATGAAAGATCAAGACGCTGAAGAAAGAAGAGCTGCAGGAGCTGTCTGGGGGGCGATAGTGTTAGTAAGTCATCTTCACTCTTTCAATTGTACCTGTACGCAGTCTGCAAACACATCGTGTATACGCTTTCAACACTCCAGTGACAATGCTTTTTCATAAGTAAGCGATTTTTTACGCTGAAGTGCCGTTTGTGCTTGTATTCTTTAACGTTCGCCAAAATATTATTAAGGTAGCCAATGTTCAAGTCAAAACACAAAGAAAATCGAAACGAGTAGCTGGAGTTGATAGCAGGGCGAGCAGAAATATTAACAGGCGAAGCTTTTTCGAAGAACCTGTTTGCACTCTGAAAAAGTACGTTTAAGGGGGGTTTTAAAACTTGGAAACTGCATCCAGAATTTTTTACAATAAGGTGAACGATAGGGCAATTAAACGAGCTAAAAAAGACAAAGAGGGAGGGGGGGGTAAAATCATTCAAACTGCCTAACGGAGAACAAAAAGTACATGGCTCGAATGTAAGTGTACCCATATTCATGCACGAAAACAAGAAACGTTGGCAGTATGCTCGCAACTGCAGTGAAGGCAAACGTAGGCATACATAACGCCTAGTTCAGAATTCAGAGCGGTAGCGCAGAGAATCACACGGACGGCGACAGGCTGTTTCCCGTCTTGATAAGTCGCCGTCCGTGTGATTCTTCGCGCTGCCGTTCTGAATTATGCACTACCAACTTAGCCCATCGGTCTGCCCTTTTCATACTGCCTAGCTCCCAAAAAACTGGTCCCGTACACTACATGTGGCTAAGACGACTGGCAGGCGAAAGCGTCAGTGGCGACGCATTAAGGAAAATGCGACGTCAGAATACGACTAGCCGTATGGCTATCGCCTTATTTCGTGCTTGTCGAGTATCCTTTGGGGTTGCATACCTCTTCGTCCACGGACGCGCTAGATGGAACGCAAGAGGCGTTCCAAAAAGCACAGCCATGCCTCGGCGGCTCGGCCTACCACACAATACACTAGATCCTGGCCTAGCGTCTTCCATCGCGCGCCGTTATATGTAGGTCACGCGATATATATATATATATATATATATATATATATATATATATATATATATATATGTATATATATATATATATATAATATATATATATATATATATATATATATATATATATATATTTATATATATATATATATATATATTATATATATATATATATATATATATATATATATATATATATATATATATATATATATATATATATATATATATATATATATATATATATATATATATATATATATATGTGTGTGTGTGTGTGTGTGTGTGTGTATGTGTGTGTGTGTGTGTATATATATATATATGCATGCTGGTAGCGCTTCGTGCCGTCGCTATGGTTTTCGATCAAGGTCACATTCGTATAAGTCATATAAGTCTTAATATGCTAAGTCTAAACGAACAGAACAGCGTCAAAAAAAAAAAAAAGCTAGAGAGGGCAGCTTGAAACCTCTAAGCTGCACAAACTTCTATTCAAATCCGTTCTGCGGAAGCCCGCAAAGTAAAGCAAGGTTCACAAATGCCAAAATAGGTTTTCCTGTACCTCCGCTCTAAGAATGGCTGAATCACAATTTTTTCCTTTCACAATCGGCGCACCATTCCCAAGTTACATTCATATATATATATAGAATACAAGTGGCATAGGTTGAGTGTGGTGTCTGCGCACGCGTATCGCAATTAACGCAAGAGTGATATTAGTATGAGAAATACGTGTGTAAAATGTGAACGACTGCATAATTTACATAAACATAATAATCGGGATGTGTAAGTGATGCTAAACATAACTGTACATTTATTTTTACGAACATGGCGAGGTGCTGTGACGGCTCACGGGACACCTTTTCTATGCGCTGACCGCTGGAGAAAGAACAAAGGACTGGTTGGGGTAAAACTTGACATGTGTTAAAAATAGAAAAAAATTTTTAAAAATTACATAAAAGTAAGAGAAGTGCCAAATTAGCGTCTGACAAATTATGCGGACTATAAGTATACGTTCAACATGGCAAACAAAGTGTGGCGGAGCAATTCATATAGTAGGGAGCGCTTATATATATATATATATATATATATATATATATATATATATATATATATATATATATATATATATATATATATATATATATATATATATATATATATATATATTGTCAAGGTGTTTATTTGCCGGTACTCAGCGATTCTGAGTAATGGCGACAGCCACGGCCAGGCACGGACTCTATGCGCGAGCGGCGTTCTTTTTGGATATGACCCACTAGAAGGCTCTCGAGAGTGCAGCCCATTTCCAAGTTCCAAGGCTTCGCTACAATTACCCCGGGTAAGAAAAGGGAGCCGCCGGGCGACTTAACAGCTTGTCACTATGAGCGGGTCATAGTAGGCCTTCAGGCGCTCCACGTTGACAATGTCGCGCCCTCGACGGCGCATGTCCGAAGATTGTTCGATGGGTTCGATCCGGTAGTTGACCGGAGATGTGCGCTCGATGACACGGTAGGGGCCTTCGTATTTCGGCTAGTTTTGAAGAGAGGTCAGCTGCAGAGGTAGGGACCGAGAGCCATACGAGCGCTCCAGGGAGGAATGTGGGCTCAGAAGTGGCGGAGCCATCACGAATACTCTTCTGCCGCTCTTGTTCATTCGTCGTGAAGGTCTTGCCAAGCTCGCGACACTCTTCAGCAAGCCTGGCTGTGTCAGAAATAGAAGCAGACTCATATGGATCCGGCGTGTACGGGATTATCGTGTCGATGGTGTGCGACGGGTGCCGTCCGTATAGTAAGAAGAAGGGTGAAAAACCAGTTGTGCTCTGAGGGGCGGTGTTGTAAGCGTAGGTGACGAAGGGCAGTATAGCATCCCAATTCGTGTGGTCGGCGGCGACGTACATCGAAAGCATGTCGCCGAGGGTGCGTTTAAAGCGTTAGGTGAAGCCATTCGTCTGCGGGTGGTAAGCAGTAGTTTTGCGGGGGGACAGAATGGCACTCTGTGAGAATGGCTTCGACGACTTCCGACAGGAAGACACGGCCTCGATCACTGAGAAGCTCCTGGGGTGGACCGCGACGCAGTATGAATCGGTGCAGCAGGAAGGAGGCAACATCGCCCGCAGTAGCCGCAGGGCGGGCGGCGGTTTCGGCGTATCGCGTTAGATGGTCTATACGGCGACGATGGCCCAGCGGTTACCAGCCGACGTCAGAGGAAGTGGTCCATAGAAATCGATACCCACGCGCCCAAACGGACGGTCAGGGCAACGTAACGGTTGTAGACCGGCTGGGGACATGTGTGTTGACAGTTTGCGGCGTTGGCAATTGAGGCAGGGGCGAATGAACTTCTGCACGTAGCCGTACATCCCTCGCCAGAAGTAGCGTTGTCGAATGCGGTGGTAAGTTTCGGACACCCCAGAGCGCGCGCATTGCGGATCAGAGTGGAAGGACTCACATATTTCCGACCGCAGACTGCGAGGTATCACGAGTGCCTGCATGACTGCTGATGTCTCCACCGAATCAAATGCCTTCTCGTAATCTATGAAGGCTATGTATAGGGGTTGGTTGTATTCCGCGCATTTCTCTATCACCTGATTGATAGTATGAATATGGTCTGTTGTTGAGAAGCCTGTACGAAATCCTGCCTGGTCCTTTGGTTGATTGAACTCTAATGTCGTATTAATTCTGCTAGCAATTACTTTTGTATATAGCTTGTAGACAACGGACAGTAAGCTGATGGGCCTGTAATTTTTCAGGTCCTTGACGTCCCCTTTCTTATGGATCAAGATGATGTTGGCATTCTTCCAAGAATCTGGTATCCTCCCTGTCGAGAGACACTTCGTATACAGGGTGGCCAGTTTTTCTAACATAATCTCTCCACCGTCTTTCAGCCGGTCTGATGTTACCTGATCCTCACCAGCGGCTTTGCCTCTTTGCATTCCCTTTAGGGCTTTCTTTATTTCTCCTGTCAATACTGGTGGGATGTCAGATTCCTCTGGGCTATTATTGCTTCTTACGTTATCATCCTGACTGTCTCGGCTGCTGTACAGATCTTTGTAGAACTCTTCCGCTACCTCAACTATTCTATCCATATTGGAAGTGACCTTGCCTTCCTTGTCCCTTAATGCATACATCGAATTTTTGCCTATGTACAGTTTTGTCTTCATAGCTTTGAGGCTTCTTCCGTTCTTTAGAGCATGCTCAATTCTCTCCATATTATACTTTCTTATGTCGGCTACTTTACGTCTATTGATTAACTTGGAAAGCTCCGCCAGCTCCATTTTGTCTGTTGCATTTGAGGCTTTCATGGTTTGACGTTTCTTAATGAGGTTTTTCGTCTCTTGGGATAGCTTACCAGTGTCCTGTCTAACGACTGTACCCCCGAATTCCACTGCACACACTCCTCTCTCTCTCTCTCTCTCTCTCTCTATATATATATATATATATATATATATATATATATACTGCCACACACGCCCCTTTCTTTCTATGTTTGTTGTCGCCGGCCCATTGCACGTGAAGATAATGCCTTACGCAAACCGCGCCCGAATGTCTGAGACCGTTCCAGATTATTTAGGATCATCTGTTAGGCTTCAGCACGCAGACGCGAGCAGCTGAATTTATTCTAGAACAAACGTGGCCACCAGTGATAATGCTGGAATGTTCGCTGCCAGCTGTATAAATGCCGACGCGCCTTGCCGCGGATCAGATTATTGACGGTTGACGCTCTGTTCGCCGCTCTATTAGTGCCAGTGTGTATTACTGAAGTGCGATCTTCAATTTCCCGGCCACAAGTTCGGCCAAATAAAGAGTTTCTTCTTTGACACGCCGACTGTTGCCTTCGGCGACGTCACGACTACGTAACAATATATATGCCGAGGCAGGTGCCGAGGCAGGTGGAATGCTATGCCGAGGCATGTGGAATGCTATGCATATGCCGAGGCAGGTGGAATGCCGAGGCAGGTGGCGGACTGGGGAGAAGGCGCCGGTGGGTTTGCGTTGTCAGTCATGATGGGTGGAAGCGTCCGGCTTCGCAGCTCCAGGGTGTAGCGACGGGGATGTACAGCACCCTCCACCAAATGTGAAGAGGTTTATTGATTGTTCAAGGACGTTACGGTCGCTAGCGTCGAGGCAGCGTGAAGAACCGTCCAGAGGCACAGCAGCGATCCGAAACACGAGCCGAGCGAGCCGAGCGTTGGCGATGCTGCTGGATGAAGGCGCATCTTCTTCTTCACAATCGCCCCCCGCTGAAAAAGGAGCCATCCTGGCGACCTAAGCCAGAATAACAAGGGTCAACCAACCAACCAACTAAGAAGTTTCAGGTAGAGGCTCATGGTATGTCTTGAGGCGGGAAACGCGGACGATGTCACGTCCACGCCGGCGCATGTCATCCGATCGAGAAACTGGCTCGATGAGAAAATTAACCGGAGAGGTTTTCTCCAAGACGGTGTAAGGCCCCTCATACCTTGGAACAAGCTTCGAGGAGAGCCCTGGAGTTTGGTATGGGACAGATAGCCATACAAGAGACCCTGGGGCATAGCTAGGATCTGGAACTGAGGTGCTGCGGTTTTCTTTCTGGCGTTGCTGCTCTTGCGATGTAAACGTGCGAGCGAGCTGGCGGCACTCTTCGGCTTGTCGAGCAGCTTCGGAGACAGGTGGACACTCGGAAGCATCAGGACGGTAGGGAAGCAGAGTGTCGATAGTGTGGGAAGGCTCGCGTCCGTAGAGGAGATAGAAAGGCGAAAATCCCGTAGTTGTTTGTATCGCGGTGTTGTATGCGAATGTTCCATAGGGGAGAACACGATCCCAGTTGCTATGGTCCGATGCCACGTACATCGAGAGCATATCCCCCAGCGTTCGATTAAACCGTTCCGTGAGCCCATTAGTCTGTGGGTGGTATGCTGTGGTTCTCCGGTGAATGACGTGGCACTCCGAAAGCAGAGCTTCGACGACCTCGGAGAGAAAAGCGCGGCCTCTGTCACTTAAGAGCTCTCGAGGTGCGCCATGTCGAAGGATAAAGCGACGTAAAATGAAAGAGGCGACATCCCGAGCGGTTGCGCTCGGCAAAGCGGCAGTTTCGGCGTAGCACGTCAGGTGGTCGACAGCAACTATAATCCACCGATTGCCATCTGGTGTCATTGTAAGGGGGGCCGTAGAGGTCAACGCCGACGCGATCAAATGGCTTGGCAGGGCATGGAAGCGGCTGCAGTGCGCCAGTGGCACGTAAAGGTGTTGACTTGCGTCTCTGGAAGTCAGGACAGCACTGCACGAATTTCCGCACGAAATTGTACATGCCGCGCCAGTAATAGCGATGGCGAAGGCGTTCGTATGTCTTAAACACCCCGGCGTGGCCACATTGCGGATCGTCGTGAAGAGAGGCGCACACTTGCGATCGCAAGCTGCGTGGAATGACCAGTAGCCCCCGGCGGCCATCGGCAGCGTAATTGCGGCGATGAAGCAGTTGATCGCGGATGGAGAAATGAAAAGCTTGACGTCGGAGGGACCGAGGTACAGTAAGAGCGGATGTACCTGATAGATGATCAAGAAGAGATGCGATCCAAGGGTCACGACGTTGTTCGGTGGCTATCGAGTCGAGATCGAGGGATGACAAGGGGTGGACGCAAGTGGTTCCGCACGCCGGTTTTGGAGGTAAAGGGGAGCGGGAGAGGGCGTCAGCGTCAGAGTGCTTGCGTCCGCAGCGGTATACGACGCGAATGTCGTACTCCTGGATGCGGAGGGCCCATCGCGCTAGGCGGCCAGAAGGGTCTTTTAACGTGGCGAGCCAGCAAAGCGTGTGGTGATCAGTTACAAGATCGAAAGGGCGGCTGTATAAGTAGGGCCGGAACTTTCCAAGCGCCCACACCAGAGCCAAACACTCTTTTTCAGTCACGCTGTAATTAGTAACGGCTTTCGTCAGCGTGCGACTAGCGTAGGCTACGACGTATTCTGAATAGCCGGGCTTTCGTTGAGCGAGGACAGCGCCAAGCCCGACGCCGCTGGCGTCTGTGTGTACTTCGGTAGGAGCCGTCGGATCGAAGTGGCGAAGTATAGGTGGGGAGGTGAACAGACGGCGCAGCGTAGTGAAGGCGACGTCACATGCAGGGGACCAGGAGGAGAGGTTCACGTCGCCGCGAAGAAGCTGCGTTAACGGTGACATGATGGATGCAAAATTGCGAACAAAGCGCCGGAAGTACGAGCACAGGCCTACAAAACTGCGAAGTTCCTTCATGGTCGTCGGCTTGGGAAATTCCGCGACTGCACGAAGTTTTGCAGGGTCAGGTAATACGCCGTGTTTGGACACGATGTGGCCTAAGATGACGAGCTCCCGTGCAGCAAAGCGGCATTTCTTGAGGTTAAGCTGAAGGCCAGCGTTTGTCAGACAAGTCAACACGTGCCTGAGGCGAAGCAGGTGCGTAGGGAAATCATGCGAAAAAACCACGACATCGTCGAGGTAACAGAGGCACATAGACCACTTTAGGCCACGTAGCGTATTATCCATAAGTCGTTCGAACGTGGCAGGCGCGTTACAAAGCCCAAAGGGCATGACGTTAAACTCGTATAGTCCATCAGGTGTTATAAATGCAGTTTTCTGGCGATCGGCTTCAGCCATTGGGACTTGCCAGTAGCCAGATCGCAAGTCCAGCGACGAGAAGAATTCTGCTCCGTGAAGGGTGTCAATGGCGTCATCAATGCGCGGCAAAGGATAGACGTCCTTGCGCGTTATCTTATTCAAACGACGGTAATCTACGCAAAACCGGATAGATCCGTCTTTCTTACGCACCAGGACAACAGGAGATGCCCAGGGACTGTGAGATGGTCGAATAACGTCTCTGCGAAGCATGTCTTCGACTTGGTCGTTAATGACGCGGCGCTCTTCAGCGGAGACACGGTATGGTCTTTGACGCAGCGGCTGGTGTAGACCGGTGTCAACGTAATGTTGCACTTGCGACGTGCGGCCCAGTTGAGGTTGCGACACATCGAAAGAATTCCGGAACTCGTGCAGAAGATCAAGTAGGTCGGCGTGTTCGGCAGGGGTTAGGGTATCGGCGATGGCGCTGGAAAACATATCGCTGGACGACTCCCCGAGTGCCGACAGGGCAACTGGTTGGTCGCAGTTGTCGTCCGGGACGTCAACCAGAGACGACGAGTCGAGATCTTCCACGCGGCCGAGACATTCGCCTGCAAGCAATGTGACTGGTGCGGAGAGCAGATTGAAGACGAATATATTGCTGCTGCCGGCGGCGATGTCAAGCGTTGCGAAAGGTAGCGGCAGGGCTCGACGACTCGTGAAGACATTGGACGGCGTGAAAAAGACTGTAGCATCGGTGTTGGCGTCACAGAAAACGGGAACAAGTGCGAAAGCGCCTGGCGGAATTTCGGTGTCCTCACGAACGAGCAACTTAGGCGGCTGATGAAGAGCGTCGAGTAATGGGGCGTCGCGCAATAGTAAGGACTCAACTTCGGCGTGTCCGCAGTCGATGACGGCATTATGGCGGGATAGGAAGTCCCACCCGAGGATGACGTCATGCGAACAGGCAGAAAGGACAATAAACTCAACGATGTACAGATTGCCTTCAATGAAAACTCTTGCGGTGCAGGCTGCGAGAGGCGTCACTTGCTGTGCGCTTGCGGAGTGGAGCGATAGTCCCGAAAGCGGCGTCGTTACCTTGCGTAATGAACGGCAGAGATGAGCGGCTATGACAGAAACGGCGGCGCCGGTGTCCACAAGTGCAAAAGTACGAACACCTTCAACAGTTATTGCGACCACGTTAGTAGGGGAGGAGTGAGGGCTTGCACAGGTCGAAGATGGCGCAGTTCTTGCCTCTTGAACTGCGGCGGTTAGTTTTCCTGGTCGGAGGGTCCGGGCCGGCGACGCATGGGGGAGGGCGATCGCCGACGAGGAGATTGTGAACGCTGCGGCTGGAAGTCAGGGCGGTGAGTAGGGGCGTAGAGCTGGAATGATGGGCCAGGAACGTGTTGGGGGGAAGGGCTGGCTGCTGGATTGCGATGACGGGGCACAGTCGCCGAATGCTTGGGGGGCGACGGCGGCAATAGCGGGCGACGTGTCCGGGAGTGCCGCAGGCGTAGCAAATCGGTCTGTTATCTGGCGTCCTCCACGGATTGGCGATGGTCGGTGCTGCCCAAGATCCAGTATAAACACGTGGTTGCATAGGCTGTGAGTGCGTGGTGTAAGATGGCTGCCGGAAGCCTACGCACAGCGTCCGCATACGTGAGGGGCGCGGCTACAGGCTGCACGGCTTGCGGATAGGCGACAGGAGCGGCCACAGGCTGAGCTGCACGCGTGTAGTGAACGGGGCCTGGATGGAGGCGGCTCGTGGTGCGCAAAAGGAACAGCGTGGGCAACCTCGTCCGAAATAACAGTGCGGAGCGAGGCGGGCAGGCGGGTGGTGGGCTCATGAGTAAAGGGCATTAAGGAAAGTTGGCGGGCAACTTCCTCACGGACGAAGTCTCGGACCTGCTGAAGCAAGGTCGAATGGTCAGGCATAGTGTCGAGACTGCACAGCGACTCGCCACCCCGGGGAGGCTGCCGAGTCAGGGCGCGTTGTTTCTTCAAGTCGTCGTAGCTCTGACACAAGCTGACGACTTCGGAAACTGTGCGCGGATTCCTAGCCAAGAGCATTTGGAATGCGCCGTCGTCAATGCCTTTAAGGATTTGCTTGATCTTGTCAGCTTCGGGCATGGTGTCGTTGACACGTCTACAAAGGTCCACGACGTCCTCAATGTAGCTTGTGAAGCTTTCTCCTGTCTGCTGTGAGCGGACGCGCAAGCGCTGCTCTGCACACTGCTTGCGGACAGCGGGTCGACCGAACACTTCTGAGGAGGACGTCTTGAAGACCGACCATGTGGGGATGTCTTGTTTGTGGTTGTTGTACCACAGTTCGGCGACACCAGTTAGGTAAAAGATGACGTGGCCTAGCTTGTCGGGGTCATCCCACTTATTATGCGCGCTCACCAGTTCGTAGTGGTCAAGCCAGTCTTCCACGTCGGTCTCGTCTGCACCGCTGAAGAGCTTTGGATCCCGCAGCCGAGGAATGCCGAGGCAGGTGGCGGACTGGGGAGAAGGCGCCGGTGGGTTTGCGTTGTCAGTCATGATGGGTGGAAGCGTCCGGCTTCGCAGCTCCAGGGTGTAGCGACGGGGATGTACAGCACCCTCCACCAAATGTGAAGAGGTTTATTGATTGTTCAAGGACGTTACGGTCGCTAGCGTCGAGGCAGCGTGAAGAACCGTCCAGAGGCACAGCAGTGATCCGAAACACGAGCCGAGCGAGCCGAGCGTTGGCGATGCTGCTGGATGAAGGCGCATCTTCTTCCTCACAATATATATATATATATATATATATATATATATATATATATATATATATATATATATATATATATATATATATATATATATATATATATATATATATATATAGTAAACACCCCATGCTATATATATACCGGGTGTTCAAAATTAAGCTTTATGACTTTCTTAAAACTAGGTACGTGAAAACCACCTTTGCAGGTCAGTCACTCATCCAGGGGGGACACGAAATGAGACAAGAATTATCGCTGTAAGCCACCCAAATAACTAAGATTTAGTAATGAACTTTTTAGTGCACTGCAGTAAGTGAGCGCGTTTGTAGTGAAAAGTTGGAGGCAGTCGAGCATCTTCACAGTTCCACTTGAAAAAATTTCTTCTAGCACGTCTGTACTCCTAGGTATCCCGCTGCAAAGTTTAATTGCTGTTTGCATGATTAAGCATGCAAGGTGGTTAGGATCGGCGCAATGTTCCTCAGTTCCTCACTAATGTGACGAGCAGTGATTGCTTGCTGTCGCCAGTCGTTAGGAGTAAGGTAACCGCTGTCATCTTTGCCTATGCATTCGACCCGTTGTCAGATTAAATGCCGTACGCAACTGCCGTGGCACATCGGGGAGGAGCTTTGCGCCAGTGTTCACGGGCCCGTTTGTGAGCGTGCCCATCAACGTTCATACCACTGTGCAGAGTCTATCGCTACACGTCGACAGCGACACCTCCATCTAAGCATCGAGGTTATGAGGCTTTACTGCAATATATATATAGTATATATTGCGAAAGGTAGTTTATGAAACCTAAGTTACGCTCATTGCCTAAAGTCGTCTGCACTTCTAAACGCAAGTGCGATGCGGTGCTATACAAGCCGTGCTATATCAAAATGTGAAGGTCTTAGAGCGCTTTTTTATGACTTTATTGACATTTCTGTTGACATTACCGGGACTGTTTAATCATTGCTGTTCGAGAGTTCTCACGACTCCGCTAGAAAATATAACGCGTCCATATGGTGCACATAGTATGTTCACATTTTGCAAGCGTGGGTGTTTAGCCCACGCTTGCAAAATGCAGGCCCAGGAGCATAACAAGAATATCACAAGCCCGAATGGCCTTTCGCAATGCGAATATTGAAGTGAGATCTGTGCGAGAATATTTTTCGGAATCTATAAAAGCTTTATGTGCTGAAGGGTGGATTCCTTCAGGACCTAAATAAAGTTTTTTTATCTATATCTCCCGTCTTCTTGACGTGCATAAAGTGCAGATGCATGTACCGGAGTGGGTTTCGCGAGCGAAACCATTGTTGCCCATGCCGAAGCTTTGATATGTAGTAAGTTCACAGCTGACGGTTCATGCTAGCACTAAGGCATTGTAATATTATTCCCTTGTATTTTAGTGAGTACGTGAGCATTCTTGTGTACAAGGCAATAAAGAAAAGTGGGTGTGTAGCCTAGTGGTTAAGAAGTGGAAATTTAAGGGCTCGTTTTCTTTGTTAGACACAATATTAATGAGAACAGACAATGATGCCAAGGAAAGTACAGTGAATGTTATCAGTAGTAATTTTAATGTAAATGTGAACAAAGAAAAGTGGACGAAAAGATAACTTGCCGCCGGCAGGGACCGAACCTGCGACCTTAGAATAACGCGTCCGATGCTCTACCAACTGAGCTACAGCAGCCTAGTGGTGAAGACGCTTCCCTTCGCATTGTGGGGGGCCCGGGTTCAAACCCCAGCACCGGTAGGAATTTTTCTTCCACTCTAATGCATTATTTTCTTCCGCCACTTCACAGAGAGCGCCTGGGTTTCACTTTATATACTTCAAAATGCTTGAATACACATCAGTACTTCCACTGCTGCCTAGAGGGCACTAGAGGTTTCTGCACAGAAACGGACAAAGTCCCATGACATATGCAGCTTCGCAGTTATATCACTGCTTCTACGCGGCATGTACTCTAACAGCAACACCAAGGTTATTTATGGATCTGCTACAGAGCATACCACACATTTTAGCGGTGAGCAGCCATGAAATTCGACATTTAATCGGCGTTTTTGAACAAGATTATAATCCTTTACTACTTGCATATACGTGTGAAATGGCGAAGCCGTGACTGTTTTTTTCCACACTCATAGCTTGCCTAAATTTTCCATTGGACTGTCATAGTTACAGCGTAACATACTACGACGACCAGGAGAGGTAGTAACGTACGCAAGTGCTAACCTTGGCTAACTCTGACACGCTGAGTAGTAATGACAACGTTCACTACCTCTGGAGTCGAGTGCCGATCGAGGTGGCCGCATTTTTGATACTGGCAAAAATGCTAGAGGCTCGTGTGCTTACATTTGAGTGCAAGTTAAAGAACCCCAGGTGGTCGAAATTCCCAGAACACTCCACTACGGCGTCTCTCATAATATTTCATGGTTCTTGGACGTAAGACCCCAACACTTATTATTAACGCTTACAACCTCTGATGTATTCCTCTAGTAAAACGTTAGCGACACGTAGTTAAATTGACATGGTGGCAATAAATGCTGTAGTTACTAAATTTTGCAATATTTTTTTGTTTAAGAGCGTTCCCCGTGTTCTTTCCATCTTGTCTGCCTCTTCCTTTTGTACGTGTTTGGTCCCATTAGTATATACTGGTTATATGTATCTATCTGTTCTCCGGTGGTTTAATATGTTAACATCCGGTTGCAGGAGCACAGAATACCGTTAGAATAAAAAAAATGTTCGCACGTATCACAACATTGTAGCTCCTGTGGCTGCACACCCATTGGTTGTGATACCATCGCATCCTAAAAGGAAAGTCCTTTCTCTGTGCGCAGAACGTTTCAGAAAAGAAGTCAGACAGGAAAGAGCGCACCTTCTAAAAGGAAAGAATTTTCCTGTTAGAATACAATACCAGCCAGCCCAAGTAACCTATTGTGATACCATCATTTTATCAGAAGACCCAGATCAAACCACCAGAGAGCCGATAGAGGCTTTTCATACTAGGAGGTGTGGAGAAAAATGCGTTTCTTCTTTTACTGTGTCTGTGTGTGTGCGCGCGCCATATTCTGTCAAATATAAAGTTGCACGCTATTTCGATATACACCAAAGGTGGGCAAGATCACGATGTTCTGATGACACAACGTTGACCTCAATTTCAGTTTACTCTCCGCCTAACAAAGTTAAGTGAGGTTAAAGTGAAGTTGGGCAGTCCTAGAAATTGAGTGACTGAAGTCGGAAATCTCGATCTGATCATCATGCGTGAGATTGAGGTTGAGTGAGGCCAAATTTTCGTAGAGTTCTCGTGATGAGGTCAGAGCTTTCCAAACCAAGTGCTCGGATATGTACAAAAAATTCGTGCATTAGCATCCTTAGAGTGATAAGGAAAGCCGTATCTTACTTCGTATGGGAGGCTGCAGCTCTTTAGTGCCACAAGGTACATGAAAAACAAAAACGAAAAGAAACATCGAGAGTACGTATATAGAAGAGCGCATTGCAGAAACCTATCATGCAACGTTCTTGGGTCGTTTGCATTGCCAAAGTTATACGTCTTATACAGTTTTGCTTGAACATGCCTCAAACACTCCAGTTGCCTGTTGCCCCATGTTAAGAAGCGACATCACCGCGTCAAACACACTTGCTTTTTCTAATTAGCTTGTCATGCATTCTGAAATTATCATAGCTCAGGGTAATGAACATAAGCATACAAGAAACAAACTAAACTAGTTGACTTGTGTCCACCGCACTGTGATAACTTTTCTCAATCAGAATTATCTTTCTGTTCTTTACATTCATGTAGGTAAGACTTCCACTTCATCTGCAGGCCCTCAGACACCATTCCTTTAAACCTGAGCAATACTCAACGTCTTTGAAAGGATACATTACAAAAGATACGACGAAATAGGAGGATATATGCGAACAATGATTCCTTTATTATTATTCTTTTTTCTTTCAACTAATCGCTGCCTTCAGACAACACCCGTGGTGGTTTCATTGCCCTGTTTAACGGCGGGGTTATATTCATGAGAGCATTGAGTGCGCTTCATTTGCAGACACTGATAGCGGAGACCTTTTTTTTTTTCTGACTGATTAAGATGTTCATGTCTTCTGGGACAAGAACATCCGATAAAAGAGAAATGTCTCGTCGGCTAAAGTCATTCTTTTTCTGCGCCGGTGAACTTCTTTGTGGCATTACAGTCGTCTTACTTGATTAGGACGTGTCTTCTTTTCACGTTACGACGTGAAACACTTTCGAAACCTTCTTATTCGAAGCGTCATCCCCTTGATCAGGAGTATAGCATGATGTCCTCATTGCCGGCTTGATAATGTGGGTGATTTCTCCTCCTGTGACCGGATCCTGGCGACGCGGCGACGTTAGAGTCGGTGCTATGTGAACTGCGCTTCGATTGCCGTGGAAACGGGATTGGCGCCTCCCAGCAAATCACGGGATAAATTCGAAAAATCTCATTTGAACAGAACAGTGCTTCGCCTAAGAACCACCTTCTCCGGGTCTAAGGAAGAAACCACGGAGGAAGAGAGACCGGCTGACAGAAAGCAGGGCGCGCATCAGGAGAACGCCGTCGCAATGCCAACGTTAAAATAAATGAGTTAGAGCGCCGTAAACGCACGCATGCTCCGCTAAAACTGGTGTAGATGTAATGGTCTACAAGGACACACTGACTTCACACTACCACATGGAACTCATGAGACCATCATTTGTTAAGTGGGGGTAACTCCTGTGTGACTGAAATCGGATACAATGGTGTCAACGTAGCACTATAAGATTTAGTGCACATCAGTCCAATTATAAGCAAAGTAGGCATTATAAAATTCCTCTCTTATCGTTTCACCCGCCATGTTTACAACTCAGTGGTCTCATTCTTTGACGACTCTCGAGAGAAATAAATACCAATAATAGCGACCGATTATTTGAACTTACTCATGCATGCAAACCAGAAAATAAGAGGTTCACCGAGGTCGTGAAGGCAGATTCGACGCCTTATGGTAGCATGCCAGTGTTTATTGTTAGGCTGTCAGCTTGAGTAAGGTTTACAGGCTGAGCGACGCCAGCTGAAAAAGAAAAGAAATAAAATTCCCACATTAGCTGCCATGTCACGATTGACGCTGGCTAACATTGCCAAGATTATGCTCACAGAAGTACCCAATAAAGTGAACGGGAGAAAGCTCGCCGCCATAGCCGAATTAGTAGGAAATGGGATTCGTGGTTCGAAGGTTCTCGGTTCGGCCCCCCATAGGCGGCGAGTTTTTTATTAGGTGCACCTCAGATAAGTTTCTCTTTATATCACAAAAGTACTACTTATTAGGAACAAGTAGAACCCCTATGCTTTCCTTGGCTTCATTATCTGTCGGTTTCGTTAGATGAAGAAATGGTATTTCCGCGCGGATTTTCACAGCCCAAATAACAAGTAGAAGCCTAAAATCCGAAAAATGCGCTTCGCGGAAAATGAACGCGATCAGGACGTATTTAGGAGAATGCGCGCTCGCGTGACAAAGTTCCGAATGCCTCCGTCACGTCGACATAACTGAGATCCGAACGTATATAGTTGCGCATTTCTTAGACAGTTCTTGAAAGAATAACGCAAATCGTACGCTTTTCCGTAAAGTTGTCTGTAGCATACGTCATTACAAGCGTTCAATTCTGCACTCACAGCTTGCAGGCTGTGTAGGAAGTTACAAATGCCTATAATTAGAGAAATATTATATACCTATCTTTAACTTGTCATATGTCACGGATAAAAATGACCCCCTTTAGAGGCGGAACAGCACTGTCAGAATTGGGTTATAAAAATACTTGCAAGGCGAGGGGCGTGCAGGCTTGGACCTTTAACGACGAACGATTTGCACAGGCTTTGCAAAACATCGACATAGATACATCGTGGGATCCCTACTGAAACGCTCCGAATGCCATTGTAAAAACTGTATATGTTTACGTAATATCCCTACAAAAATATACGAAAAAAAATTACCGAAAATAAATGAAAAAGATATTGACTTTATATGGATTCCTTAAAAAGCATATGGTTGAACCTCTTTATATATATAGCTAAGAAGCATCCGGACCAAAAGTTAGTTCGTTATATCCGATATTCGGTGTAGCAGTAGGGATGAAAATCGGCTTTAACAACGTGCCAATCTGGCTCAGGCAAATATCTTCGATACAAAAACACATTAGTTAGGCTTCCATCCCACGATAAACAAGATAATGTTTACATGTCTCTTTGGGCCATTTCAAATTTCGGTTCATACGGTGGCGCAAACAGACAAATGTTCTTTTTTGCCCTGGATGATCAAAATTCTCACAACTTTTTCACAACATTAAGAAAATGTGGTTGCGCATTGCCCTTCAATACTTTTACGTCAATTTTCAAGTTTTACTCCTCGCGTGAACCAAATATTTCTTTGATACAGCCGATATCATGGTGGCTTATAAGAAGAATAAATGTCGCTGAAATGAAGCGTCACCAGCCAGTTTGTATTTGTCTTGCTATAACAGATAATTCGCTATATCAAAGTTCGTTATGACGAGATTCAACTCTGTTGGAATGCATACGCAACGTTTGAGTAGCGATAACGTGCAACAGCGCGCAAGCATGGGTTCTTATATCCAAGCTCAGATTAGCCGGAGAAAATGAAAATCTGCGCGAACTTGACCCATTCTTACAGGCAGATGTCGGAAAAAATGTGGAGCTCACTGATACTCACTCATGAAATATATTTTTCCCTTTGGGCTCACCCGGACTCAGACTCACCAAAATTTTCCTCAAGCGGACTCACTCGGACTCAATCTCACCATAACATTACTCACTCAGGCTCACTCAGACTCGCGGCTCGATATGAGTCTGAGTGAGTATGCGTGAGTCGACTCATGAGTCTATTTGCGCATATTTAGCTTTTTCTACCATGGTGTGGTGTCAACGATTTTCAACAGTAATATCTCGTATTCGGTGTTCTACTAGGTACCTTTTGGTCTCGTACCTTTAAATACAAGTTGTAAGAGGTTGCGATCCGGTAAAACATATTTATTGAAAAAGATGACTCAGAGATATTTTTATCAAGAACTTCCCATGAAAGAGATTGTGGGGAGTGAGGTCAAGCCACCACGCCCATTCGTACCTGACGTCTTCAATCAATAAATAGTGAGGTGGCGTATGAACGCTAGAGCGTTGAACTATGTGTGAGTAGACGTGAGTATGAACGCGAGCCGGTGCAAGGCTAATAGTAATGCTGAAGGTGAGTTGTTATCAGTTACAGCTAATAAAAAAATTGTCCTAAAGCAAAAAAAAAAGAAAGAAAAATGACGCAGAAAAATAATCTCTGCAACGGGGCGCCACAGCGACATTCCCTCTTCTACCTTGGCTGTCTGCCAGCTACGAGTGCCGAAGTGTTCAGTTACAAGCTCCCTTTACCTATTTGGCTGTTGGTTCCTAAGGTGTGAATTTCGCCACCGTCTTCCTCCTTCACGCACCCTCTCAAACCCTCTAATAAATGAGCGCCCAGAGAAGTAGCATACGGTCTACGAAGCTTCGGTGACAATCAGCTAAATGTCGGCGCAAATATATCCTCTTGGAAACATAAAAAAAAATGGCCGACGTGGAACCATTCCTTTGAGAAACCATTTCTGCGGATGCCCAGAAAGTGGAGTTAACATTTACGCAGCAGAAAAATTGTCCTCAACCCTTTTTGTAATACGAGGCTACAAAGAAAATGAATCAGATTTCCTTAGACGATATTCGCGTAGTCTGCCATAGGATTCCTGGTCCTCGATGAGCTATAGCTTCACGCTAGAAACGGCTGGACGACATAGTTACTTTGCCTTTCATGAACCTTGGTTTGAAATGGAAACAGAATTGGAATAAATGCAGTGGCACCATAAAATAAACGGAGATAACAACAATCAACACGAATCGCTTTAGCAGTGCTAAACGTCGCTGGTATTTCAATAAAATTCTCTTCCGAGCATTCCACCACTCTTTTTACTACGTGCCCACATCGGTGGTACAGTGGTTACGGTGCTCTGCTGCTGAACTGAAGGTCGCGGGTTCGATCTCGGCCGTGGCGGTCGCATTTCGTTGAGGGCGCATTGCGATGAGAGGCCGGGGCACTTTGTCATGCCAGTGCACATTAAAGAACACCACATGATCGAAATTTCCGGAGCCCTCCACTACGGCGTGCCCCCTAATCATTTGGCACGTAAAACTGCGGATATTATTATTATCTAACCCCGCGTCTCGCAAAGTAGCGATCGGGTATCATCCCCTCTCCGTACTATGTAGCCATTCTTCACTGAACTCCGAGAAAGAAAAGAAAAAAAATGAGAAGGAATTACTTCGAATCCCCAGCACGCACAATACATACAGTCTGCTTTGCTTGTACAAATGTTCCTCCGCATTGCGCTGCATAGCGCTTACGTGGTCGTGTTATTTATAGCTTACTTAGAGGTTTCCTTTCCTTTTCGAAACTGGTAAATTTGTTGCCGGGATTTACTCCAGCTATGTGACGAAACAAAAAATTACCGCCGCTGCTACCCCCCCCTTTCAGATCGCAGCATGGTTCAAATCTCCCAGTTTCCGACCTGCGTATTTTTCTCTCGCTCCACTTGCTCCACACATGAAGGCGTAAGCTTGCCTCGTAAACATGAAGGATTTATGAGCGAGATTTGCGTTGTCACGTTTCGCATTCTAAAACGGACGCCACGTGGCCCTGAAGTGTTCGCAAGGCGTGAGCACGCCCCCCTGCGCTGTCCCTCGCGCAAACTGCACACGTACGTGGATCACCGTCCGCCGTTCGTACTTGGGATCTTCATTCCATCGCACAGCACCAGCAAAGTACTTGCTATTCTTTCGCCCTATCTTAGTACTTTCTTTTTGCCCTTGGACCCTTGTAAAAATAGATTGCTCTATTTTTTTCTTGGTTCTTTAAGGCACCCTGCGTCGTCCGTTTGGTGAGCATGATAAAAAAAATGAACATAAAGGCTTTGAAGCAGCGAAAAGGTTATTTGGATATCGGACATGTTTGGAAGGACTTGTGAGGATACAATCTGGACGATAGGGGGGCCGAGTGTGCAGGAATGTCGTAAGATATTTCCAGAGAATCCCAACAAAGAAGCTTTCCCGCTGAATATGGGAAAATCAGTGAGCCTTCACCCCCACGCAATGTGGATGAAATTCACGTACGTTATACCGCGACCGTATACCTAAAGCAAATGTAACACGTAGAACGACTTCGACACGGCTGTTCCGTTAGAAAAGTGTCCCCTCAGTCAATATAGGCCTGAGCTGCCACTGCCTGCCATCGAAGTGAGCTTCAGCATATATATTCTCCCTAGGGTTTACGCTAAATCCCATTTATGCAGCATTTAATGATTTAAGCTCGCGGAGCAGCTTTGAAGTGCTACTGCGCACGAACATGGCGGAGTATGCTTTGGAACGTGCGCAAATAGCATAATGTCTTATGCTAGAACGCAACATGGGGCACCTATTTCCATATTTTATTAGGGGTCTACATACCCAGGTAGCACAACAGAGATATCGAATCCGTATTTTTCGTGGATATATCGTCTAAAGTCAGCAACCCAAATTAAAGAAGTCAACTTCAGGTAGAATTTAATCAAGACAGATAATCCTGCTATAAGGCGGACTTTTCAAGACATTTACAAGCGTCTTCTTCTTTATAATTTGTGTTCTTCAGGAATATATTTTCTTAGCCGCCAGCAATACGGATTGAAGAAGTCAATTTCAATAAAGATTTATTCAGAATTCGAAATCCCGCTATAAGGCGGAATTTTTAAAGACCCGTTTCCACGGCAAGCAGCAGATCGCGTGTCATTTGGTCAATGCATGCATGGATATGCATGGAACACCGCGAATTGAAATTTGAACTCGAGCCTGCTCACGCCATCTCTCATTGCGATAAAGAAAGTAATTTGCGAAAGGATAAAGGCGTGTGGCGTTGACATTGCGTTTGAAATCGTAAAGGCTTCCAAGTTCGTTAACCAGTAAGCTTTACGTAATTTACTGGCAGCGAAAACCGTCTAACCTAATTCCTCACGAGCTCTTTGGCGCTGATCTTGTATCCGTCCGCACGGCTGCTCCTGCTTCTTCTGCAATGTCAGTTAAGCTCGTCGATTTAGCATGTGTGATCGCGCGCGTCGGTCATGTCCTCTTTTGCTTTATTTCGTGTTTGTGTCGTGATTCATAGTCAAGGCAGCTGTGAAGAAGCTGTATTTCGCTGCCTGTACAACTTGTGGGCTCGAATTCATATATGTTTCTGTGGATCGGGTGTTACGTACACTGACTGACGGTTAGGCCTATAGTACCGTAAGATTCCCTGGGGAGTAATTCAAGCCTCGTCTTGCGTGCGGAGTGCCCTCGCAACTTCCTTACTTTTATGCTAGAAAGATGGATACGGCCACCTTGATGTGCGACTACTTTTCTTTGAATTTACGGATTCTGTATAAACCACAGGCTTCTGTCAGTTATCTTCGTTGGATTACACTTCGTATTCGAGAACCATAAAAAATGCAAAGAAATTGTGTTGCGTTGCGTCACGGGTTGCATGTGCGACATGTTTCAGCAGTACGTGACTGCGCAGTTTATGCAGAATACATGATTAAGCAGTCCAAACTAGAGCACTGCACGGGCCCGGGCCGGCCCGAAAGCCCGGGCCCGGCCCCGGCCCGCGGGCCGGGCCGGGTAAGGGATTGTTGGATCGGGCCCGGGCCGGGCTCGGGCCTGAGTGAGGCCCGTATTAGGCCCGGGTCTCATACATATCGGTATAATGGTGTATGTATACGCTGTATGGATTTGTTGTTTTGTGGGGTCTAACGTCTCCAAGCGACCCAGGCTATGTGAGACGCCGTAGTTGAGGGCTCCGGGTAATTTAGACCACCTGGCGTGCATTAGCATGCACTGAAATTGCACAGTACAAGACGTCTAGCATTTTGCTTCATTGGTATGCTACACGTAATTTCAAGAAACGCTTAATTTAAGTTTCCACCATTATACTGAGTGAAAGTCGCACTTGGGTACCATGTAAGGAAAGGTTTTCCAGAAGGTACTGCTGCACGAGCAGCGACACACTGCCTAGATTCTTGCATATAAGATATGCGCGTTTGTATCTAGAGAAACATTTCGAGTATGCAGCTACGCTCGCATGCCCACCGCGCCTGTTTCCGCCTGCGCGACTCTGTAGACTAGTCAACGCGACTCGTGAGTCATTAATATCTCATGAGTTGTTTTTCGTTCAGTTTAAGTGCAAGATGTGGAGTGAATCTTATCACAGGCGCGCCAATCAATGCAAATGTTGTCGATATTTTGTGCTAGCAAGGCAGTTGCAAATATTTAGTATTTGGCAATTAGCAAATAATATTTGACATTTCATTCGAATGCTCATCGTATAAAGCATATCTTTGCTTATTTTTACGGCCAGCTTCGTCTTTGTCATATTTCGTCAGTAATTCATAAGTGTGCTCATTTGTCGAAGCGCAAGTGTTCTCATGGCACTCAAAAACGTGCAAGCGCTCACGCGGCGGAAGTGAGTAAGAACTCTAAGGAACGTGATGACTGTGATGATGATTTGCAGCTGTACCCTTTGTAGCAGGGGGATGTATTTGCAAGGGTGCATTGGCACCCTTTACCGCACCAAGATCTAACGGCTCCAGCGACACCCCGTATTGAGGAATTTTGAAGCCTACTGAAGCAATAGAATATGCCTGATCCACGTGAAATGCCCTTCCACATGGGCGCTAGCCCTGTTGATAGTTGGCTTCTTCTTTACTTTCCACCTTTTCCTCCCCAACACAGCCGACGCTTTTTCATTTCTCCTCCATTGTCGCTGCCGCGAACTGCAACCCTGCAACCACAACCGCGAGCCACAGACAGCCAGACTTCGCTCCCATCTTCGCACAGAGGCCTTCGGCGACTGAAGGCAACCCACTTTCCCGCTTCTGGTCCCTGCAGGGGATCGCGCTCCGGACACCCGACACGCCGCGTTCGAGGGGGAGCGCTAAAGAAGCCGCCGGCTGGTTCACTTCGGCGCTCTAACAGTCATCTTGAAAGCCCTTAGTCCGGTCTTGCTTTAAGACATAACACTTTCAAAGATCGAAGGCGGTCACATGAAGACGACGAGACAGGCATCTTCAGGGAAGAGCGAGAATGGTGGCTCGCTCGCTAACGGGTGTGGCTCGCTTTGACAGATCTATGGCACTGCGGTGGCGGCGACTCGGGGAAGAAGGGTGGGGCAAAGAACTTTCTTGTTTTGAACTCGAAAACGCAGTGTAGGGACAGTTGCCTGCCGAGGAGTCGACACGACAGCTTTAGTTTATGTAACGCTGCCCAGCCTGGTGTTCCTCCCAGAAGCAGCTAGAGCGCGTTTTTTTTTTGTTTTTTTTTATCGCATTGTGCAATAAATGAAGATAGCAGGAAACTTGCCGCTTTCACTCAACAGCCCCAGCTTGTATGCAATGTATGTAGACTCAAACTATAGATGTCTGCCATTTTTTCCACTTTATGGTGGTATTATATTTTGTAGTCGTTCTTTGAAATGCAAAAATAAGAATGCGTGGTTAGCACTGCGTACATGGTTCGAGCTATGCCTCCAATTATATTTTATATTGCCCTGCAATTATTTCGCAAAAGTGTTACGGGCGTAATTAAGCGAAAGTATACGCAGTACCCGTGAAAGTCGTGACACGGAAAGAAGTTCTGAAAACCCTCTCTAGAAATTATCTTGTGCGCTGCAGGTATCTTCAAAATAACCGAAGATTGGACAGTGCCTCGTTTAGCTTAAGACATAATTGGCTGAAACGGGCCGGGCCGGGTCGGGCCGGGCCCAAGCCTTTCGGGCCCTGGCCGGGTACGGGCCATATTTAAAAACACCGGGCCGGGCTCGGGCGGGCCGGTGCACGGCGTTTTCGGGCCGGGCCGGGCCCGGGCCGGAAAAATCGGCCCGTGCAGTGCTCTAGTCCAAACATAAATGCATGCTCTGGTTTCCGTTCCTGTACGAACGCACATGAACGGAACTATTTTTATTACTTGACCTAATTTCGGTAAACTGGCCGTATATGATTTTTATTGGTCGCTTGATGGGTTTGAAGTCATAAACTAGCTTAATCTGCGTGTGCTACGTACGAAATTCGGAGAAATTACGCATGTGTCACGTGCTTTCTCGTGTCAAAGCAACAAATTTGTGGATAATAGAATTTTAATAGCGACAATGTACTAATTCGTCATTTCTTGCACATTACTCTTGCATGTAACGAGAGCATGGGCGCGGTTTTCTATTAGTATCGAATTTATCAGGGCACGATAGTCAAAGGCGCGTTTTAAGGGGAGGAGTTCGGCATTTTTTCTCAGTGCTGTGATGACACTTTGTCTTCACTGCCTCGACGAGCGCGTTCGAATTTGTGGCTCATGTTTTCCCCCCTCTGTTAACCTCCATCTTCCTCTGCGCCGCAATATAAACTGTAATATCGCAGTACTTTTGCGTGGTACAAGCGTGCATTGCCATGAGGCGTCACAACACGTGAATATCATAACGACTTCTTGGTTTAAAGCCGGCCACCCATTTCAAAAGGCACACACGTTACTGCGCGTATTCCGATAACACCACGTAGTGGCCAAAGTGCGTTGGCGGGCTAGTTGGTTGTTCACGCTAAGTTTCTACAGCGCGACTGGACGCGGACGGAGAGGAACACGCAAACACACACACAGCGCTGACTTTCAACTGATGTTTATTTTTCGTATGCACGTGACTCTTATATAGACATACGCTAGCAGGTGCAAACAAAACAAGAAAGAAACAAAAGCCGGGACATCTTGCTATTCACTGTCAAAGATGTGGCTGTCATCCCATGTTTGATAAAACTAGCATTCTCAACAGGGCAAGAGATCGTTTGACAAGAGAGATCATCGAAGCATATGAAATAGATAAAATGAATGATATCTGTGTCAGCATTCCATCCTTGTCACTGTCAGATAAGGAAATGAAATTTCTGGATCCGTCACTCTAGGTAGGTGGCTACTGGTTGTGATTGCGGCAAAACATGCGCGTTTGGGTTCCGGCTTTTGTTTCTTTCTTGTTTTGTTTGCACCTGCTCGCGTATGTCTATATAAGAGTCACGTGCATACGAAATATAAACATCAGTTGAAAGTCAGCGCTGTGTGTGTGTGTTTGCGTGTTCCTCTCCATCCGCGTCCAGTCGCGCTGTAGAAACTTACCACGTATATATGGGTGCATAGCAAGTATGCACCAAGTGGCTGAAGTACGCACTAGGGACAGGATATCGCTATCGCGTTCAGCTCTTAAAGGCGAAGCTTAAGGGTCCCCCAATTTCAACGCGATAGCGTTAAATAGCTCGTTTAGCAGAAATTCCGGCGTCGGCGGCGGCGTCGTTGGTTGTGAGCGAAAAATCCTCATCTTGTCCGTGACCGAAAAATCTAGAAAGATGCAAATAAAATAATAATAAAAATTTTCGGGTCCGAATGAGGATCGAACCCAGGCCGTCTGCGTGGCAAGCAGGTGTTCTGCCACACAGCCACGCTTCTGCTTGGAATTACAGTGAAAATAACTTCCCCTCTGCTTGGAAATGCAGTGAAAATAACTTTCATGCTTTACAAACACACACGTCCTGTAACAGGCGTCACAATACATGTAATATCGCAGTAATATTGCGTGGTACAAGCGTACATTGCCATCGGGCGTCAGAACATGCGCATATAATAATGACATCGTGGTTCAAAGCAGGCCACCCATTACAAAAAGGCACACACGTTACTGCGTGTATTCCCTTAAGACCACGCAGTGGGTGCATAGTAAGTTCAAAACATTTCCCGCTCATAATTGCTCGTGGTTTAAAGCATGATACCCATTACGTAGTATGCACTAAGTGACTGAAGTGCGCACTAGGGACAGGATATCGCTATCACGTTCAACTCTTAAAGGCAAAGCTTAAGGGTCCCACAATTTTTGAGCTGTGCAATACTTCTTTTGTTAAAGGTTTGGACGTGTGCTTTGCTGCCATTAATTTTGTAGCTCGAGCCTACATTTAGGCATTTCTCATAAATAAGCACCTTAACCGGCGCCATTCTTCCTTTGTGGAATGTTTAAACATTGGTTACCACTGCCTCTATTTACAAGTTTGTTCTTAGGGAACTGATACCTGCATAACAATTGCGGCCTTTGCTCTGTATTTGGCTTCATTACTCAGTTCTGTGATAATGAAGTATCAAATTGAAATATATTTTGACAGCGCCGTTTGTGCAGCTGATTTCTTGTTGATAGTTACTTTTGCGCATTTAATGTGTGTGAACAACCAGCTGTGCACGAACATTTGAGATAAACCTTTGTAGCCAGTGAGCTTAAATATAAGTTCATGCACCCTTGCTACTCGAGTCGTATCACTTTTATACAATAGTCTACGTACGAGCTTATTACAATATGTATAAATCCAGGCAGCTCTGCTCTCCACACATTCTTTCCCTCCTGTGAGCACTGGTCTCATTAGACCATAGGTCGGCAAAACTTGTGGAGCTCACTCTAACTCACATATGAAATATAGCTTGCGCTTAGGGCTCACTCGGACTCAGACTCAGCAAAATTTTTCTGAGCTGGACTCACTCGGACTCACACTCACGAAAATTTTCTTCAACCGGACTCACTCGGAATCAGACTCACCAGAACATTACTCACCCGGACTCACTCAGACTCAGACTCACGGCTCGACCTGAGTCTGAGTGAGTCCGAGTGAGTCGACTCATGAGTCCGTGAGCCTAGAATTATCTTTTTCGGCCATGGTGTCAATGTTCTATAACACCAATATCTCACGTAATCGGTGTTCTTATTGGCGCCTTTTGATATAGTACCTTCGAATACGAGCTATGAGTGCTCGTAGACCAGTAAGGTCATTTTTCTTGACAAGGATAACAACATAAGATACATTTATAAAGAACTTCCTTGGAAGAGTAGGCAAGGGGGGAGGAGGTCACGGCACTCCCCTACGTGATTCGCGCCTTTGATCAATAAATATTGGAATGGTGCATGAAAGACACTTCTTTGGAATATGTGTTAGTAGATGTGAGAATAAACGTGAATCCAGGCAAGGCTGATAGTAATGTTGAAGATGAGTAGATATGACCATAGGTCGGCAAAAGAAAGTAGAACTCACTCAGACTCACTCAGAAAATATATCTTGCACATTGGACTCACTCGGACTCAGACTTACCAAAACTTTCCTGAGCCGAACTCACTCGGACTCACACTCACGAAATTTTTCTTCAACCGGACTCACTCAGACTCAAACTCACCAAAATATCACTCACGAGTCACTTGGACTCATTCAGACTCAGACTCATGGCTAAATCTGAGTCTGAGTGAGTCCGAGTGAGTCGACTCATGAGTGAGTTCGCCGACCTGTGCATGAGACTCGCGTGTTTTTCATGGCCGCTTTTTTTAATTTCACTTGTGGTATAATAGAAATATTTGTCCGTGTTCTTGTATCTCGCGCATCATTTAAGTACCAATAACCTACCGGCAGCCGGTCGTTCTCCTCCCCTGAATAAGTACCAGAAAGAGAGTGCCGACGCGGGGGGAGGGGAACGAGAAAACTAGAAGCATGGGAAAGGGAAACAAAGTGAGTAAGCAGAGGGGGGCATAAAAGAACGTACATTACAATCCAGATCGTAGAAGGATTACTTTTCAAGGTTTGCGGTGGTCGTTGCATATGCCCTTTGAAGGACAGATTTCTGGGACCTTAACGTAGGATTATAGAAATTTTTGAAATGGCATACGGGCCGCACATTAGCGGATAAAGACGACCGATACAGTCGGATGAATGAATTTTAAAAACCCGTTGGAAGACGTTCGTTTCGCTTTGGCCAATCCGCCTCGTAGCAGTTTTATATCACTTTGGTGCTAGCTGGGCCAGCGGTATATAATTAAAGCACCGTCTCATGAAAGAGCGTCCAGAAAAATACTGCTTTACGGCAGGTGCACGGAAATAGCAAATGGCGCATAAACTAAAAAATGGTTCAGCTCCACTGCTGTGGAACCTGAGGAAGTACGTAGCGCGGACACCCAGCGATTCCCGTTGCGCTATTATTGTTTTGTTGCTATTGTTATTGGTGCTACGACTTCTGTTATTGCAATGTGGGTGTTATTGTATCGTGCGGTTTTAACGTCATGTGATGTGTGGTAATGTATACTGACAATTAGATCCTGTTATACTGTGGTTGCGTTTTCACGCACGGGAGAGGCGGTTGGTTTATTCTGGCGCTATTTACGTTACGCGGCACCTGCCTTCTCACGCACCGCGGCTCAATTAGTCTGGCGATGTAGACGCTTCAATAGAGTTTACTGTTGGGCGAGTTGATGCTTTGACATAGAAACCATCGTGAGAGCGCAACTAAACACACCACACAAGAAGAAGAAACAGACGAGGACAGGCGCACACTACCAACTGGCTTTATTGAAGGAAGATCCACTCCTTTACACATCAACACCCTGCGCAGGAGCACCGTCACAACAACCAAAAAAAATTCAAACCAGGCGAGAAAGAAATTGAAATTCAGCATTGTACAGCGCAATGGAGGTTTCGCTCACGCACTCGTCTGCAGTGCTTCACTTGCGCTTGCTTTGCGTTGAGTTTAATATTGGCTTGCCTGCGCTGACGAGCCGCAGCGGTCTGAGGGTCTGAGCTTTAACGATTCCGGGTTTCTGTCTTCGCCGCTTACGTTCTGCAGCTCTTCAATGAGCTTTCGCTTGGCGATGCACAGGCTGATGCCGCTAGGGTTGTCGCGCTTGTCGAGCAGCGGCTGTTCGCTGAGCCTGGAGTGCCTTGAGCTCGGGATTTGAGTGAAGTCGACGCTGTCCTTTCAGGAGCGGTTGCCAAACGGGGCGCGCTGATTGGGCGCTAGAGAAGTGCTGGTGTGAGGAGGAATCACGCGCCTGGAGAGGCGGTGGCGCCCTCTTTGCGCGGCGCCGGAGTCAGCCGAAGGTTTCCGAAATGTTTTTAGTGACTTTAAGTTGATTATACCGATTATTTCTTGGCTATTATAGGGATTTATATCATTTTTTTTACTATCTTCGTTAATTGTAATCCTTGTTTTTAGCATTGCTAGCCTTGTTTTAGGCCTGTACTTGAGCGTTTGATTGTGAGCGTGATCACGCCACATGAGATAGATGGACGACAAGCCGGGCCCCAAAAGAGCTAAGCACTTTAAAAAAAAGCAAAGACAAAAACGTTGTAGTACAGCAGTGCATAACTATTGGGGACATATTGTCACATATTGGAGCAACAGAACTACTACTGCAGGTGCAAACCCATAAAATTGCATGTTCCGTAAATCTGACCTTCAAGCTCAGCCAAGGGCATGTCAGCGTCTCTGAATTGCGTCGGCGCCGCAGGAAATTGTTTACTCATTGCCCGCGAAGCGACGTAAAGTTTTCGCCCATGAGTGCGCGCCGACGTTTCTCCAGCGCATCAACGCATTCATCACGTGCTTAGTTACACGCGCCTCGAGTGTCGTGACAACGCCGGCCAAAGAACCTCTTCAGCAAAACGCTAGTGCGGCGCGCTCGCAAAGACGAACGTAGGCTCAAGGTCACTCTTTCGTGCCGCCACCGTCACAGCTGATATCCTCGGCCACAGCGCCACTGCGACCGCTCCATAGCTGAGCACGCTAACCACTGCATTGCGACACCATTGTAACAGGTCACAGCGATAGAAACCGTCGAAGCTGTGCGCATAGTTGGGTTCTGCCTGGCGGGCGGTTGACTGGATGGTGCCGAAGTGCCCGACAAGGTGCAAAGCGCGAGACAGACGGTACGATTTTGCATGCGATGCGACGTGCGGCGTCGGATGACCCGGCATGCGGCGTACGACGTTTCGAGACACATGGGGCGAACGAGCAATCAGCGGCAGGCTCCACCCACATACCGCGCCTCCGCATGCGCCCTCGGAAGACTTCGTATCCTCGTAATGAAGCACAAAACAAACCACTTTGCACAGCCACGCTTCGTTCTATGAGAAAATAATGAGAAAAACTACGCCTTCGTGCACGACGAGCACGTCGCAACAGCGGCAACACCCCCCCCCCCCCCATCACTGACGACTCCGATAGGTAGGCCGCATGGCGGCGCCGGCTGTCGCCTATGCCGTTCGCAATCACACGCGAGCTCGTCATAGAGCGCTTGTTTTTGACAACACGATTAAGCTTTGCAGTCGTAGGTAATGCGTTAGCATACGCTATTAATATCCTCGACGTCATCGATGTCCAGAGCAAAGGTGGAAGCGAAGCGCGACGGCTCGCCGAGACGCCGGTGCCGCTGTGTTTACCTGCGAAATAACCTTGCATCGCTGCTCGCGACCTCACTAGTGGTTTCGAAACGGGCGTTGTCTTGCAGAAATGGCACACTTCAAACATCACTTTATTCAATCCGGAAATGTTTCACGTCACAAGTGAAATGTACTCGATATTTATCACACCACCGCGAGCTGCTATGTCGGCGAATGCTCCGAGGCTCGACTCCATCGACTCGCCTTGGCCATGGTGATCGGAGCGGCGACAGGGAGATGGCGCCACCAGCGCCGAGCTGTCATTGGCTGCGGCCATGCGACGGTCCGACGCGGCGACCAAAATATCTGCCCGGTTTGATGCACGTCGGGCATGCGGCACGGCGGTCCGATGCGATGAAACGTCACAAAACGTCACGAAACGTCACCATGCGATGCCGCGCCGGACGCCGCATCGCATGGAAAATCGTACCGTCACGGCGCGCGTCTGTATAGACGATTTTCCGCAGCGGCGCACGTGCACTGCTATGTTTGATCACGTGACCGTAACTGGCCTTTCCCCCGCCAGTTGCCCCAGCCAACGCATTGGGCCAGCGAAGCGGCCATGGCCGTAAGCTCCAGAAGCTGGGGTTTGAAGGCAACATGGCAGCACCCATGCAGACGCGACCGCCCGCTTCGATCTGAACGTGCGCTTGCTACTCAACCGCTGTTTTCACAGCAATAAATAAATGGTGAAATCAGCTATCGCTTCGTGTCATCTCACGCTGGGGACAAAGCATCAGGTATGTTCTGTCTTTATTATCGTGATTAGCTGTGCTTATTTAGCAATGCCTGCTAAGCCTTGTCTCCGGGAGTTTGAGAATGAATCCTGGTTAACACTGCAAAATGCCGACGAATACATGCTCTCAAAGCTTGCGGACGTAAGTGTGAAGCAAATAAATGCGTCGGTTACGAACTTATGGGCCACACAGCGCTGAACGACGGCATGATAAATTCGAGACAGAAGGAAACTGCATACACAGGTGTCGCCATGTTGACTTTTCCGGGCGTCTCCTGCAACCCAACCGTTGCAGGAGACGCCCAGACGCAGCGTTCGCAGGGCGAAACACGCTTCCTGGTGCATTCCGCAACCATTACCATTACCACCTGAGCTGGAGAAGACGCGAGTACTAAAAAGATATAGAAAAAGAGAAGAGCGGGAGTTATTTGAAGCGTATGTCATCAACATGTTGGGGAGCAGATGCATCAGCAAGCCGTCTCTGGACCTATTTTCATGTGAGATAGACTATCTCGATTAGTGCGGTAGGCGGTGTTATCTGGTTTTTACTATGTGGCAGTGTTTCGGTAAAACGTGGTGTTTTTCCTGGCTTTATATTTTCAATTGACGCAAAATAAAGCTTAGTTGCAACGCCTCCTCTATTTTATCAATGCCAGCCAAATGCGCCCGTTCCAGCCGTTCCCCACCCTCTCCTCTAGCCCTTTCCTACTCTCACCCATCGCCTAGCCTTCGCGTGTGCTCTGCGTTCATGAGGGAGAGCACCCGTGATGCAGTGCCTCACGACGGAAATCATACGAAGTAATTTTTTGTTCAGTTGTGTGCAGATCCGTGGGGTGGCGTGTTGCATCCCTCGTGTTCACTATGTTGGCTGTCACGCTGGCTCTGTAAGAGACACGGTGTTTTGAGATAGCGCGTCTCCGTTCGTGGCGTTATGCGGGCAACCAATGGGGACGCGTCACTGCTATACGCTGCAGTGCCTGCGCTGCCTTTAAGAGGTGCCTCATGAGCGCTGTGAGGCGGCGGCGGCATTGCTTCGAGCTACAAAGAAGGAGCGCGAAGGAACAAATCGGACAGACGCATGATATTGGAGAGGGAAAACGCGTCTATCGCATCTCCGTGCGAAAGCGCTCGGACGCACGTGTGACGCAAGCAGCCCTACCCAACATGTGGCGTCGCATCGCGACCACTCCCTGAACTAAGGCGGACCGGCGGCTCCCATTGAGGGGCGAGCGTTTGCACTGGCATTGAATAAAATAGAGGAGGCGTTGTTAGTTGCGAGTGCGCCTCTTTCCTGTCATCTTTCTTACCATTTTCGTATGTGGAGCTACACCCAAAAACCTGCTATGAAACACCAACTAGCCTGCATTGACACCCTTGTTCAAGATACAAATCCATGCATATCCACGAAGTGAATGATGATGAGTGGGCGAAGCACGGGGATCGTTCGGTAACCGTGAATTGATTCACATACAAACACATGTTTCGACCATAGCAACGGTTTTAAATGCGAATGCATTTCTTAGTCGGGCTATGTCAGGCGTCCGTCGGTGTCCTCATCTCTCCGCTCTCACTCCCTCTCCCATAGCAACAGCTGCGGGCGCGCGCGCTCATCCTCGCCCCTAGCAACCGGAGCAGGTGGTGCGGGCGGAGTAGCGGAGAGTGAGTGGAGAGGAGGAGCGCGCTCTGGTGTGTTAGGGCGCTCGCATCGCGGGAGCTCGGCGGAGCTCCCGCGTGTGTGGAGAGAGTGTAGGAGAGGGTAGGTGCAGTGCTTCGCCACTCCATCTCTCGCCGTTCGCTCTCTGTCCTCCCTGCGCCCCACTCTCCCGTCCGCTCGCTCGCACATATATATATATATATATATATATATATATATATATATATATATATATATATATATATGTATATATATATATATATATATATATATATATAAAGAACAGGCGCTGCGCCGTGCTCCCGACCGGGCTGCAGAAATTAGGCGCATTTTCCTTCTTCGAACCACAACCACCATATATAAATGGAGTGAAGCGCGCGCGAAATGCTATTCGCATTTCCTCACGATTCCCCCTCGGGGAGGTGGGGGGCATTTTTTTAACCACCATGACAACGGACAGTGAGCGTCGACGACAGAGTTAGGTCCTAAGGTCCATACGTTGAAATGGCCGATTCATATAAAGGGTTTGTGCTTCTGCAGGGGTCTCAAACACGCGGGCCGCATGCGGCCCGCCAGGCTCTCGGTTGCGGCCCGCGGCCCTCACATGACTGTCTTTGCCCCTCGTATTTTATTTTATTGTTCTTATTAAGTATGTTCCTGAGGTACACAGACCTGACTGGTTTAACGCATTGTTGCGTGAGGCATCCCATGTGTTCACTTTGTTTTTAAGCATAACCGTGAAACAAAAATTATATTTCACAATCGGCGTTCAAATTTGAGTCAGTTTCGAGATCGGTATCGTCGTGTTTTTGGAATCCTGGCACCGAACCTCCTTCGAAATTACCTGTATATGAAATACAGGAAAAGTTTCTTTCAAATGGCAGCGTTTTCAAGCAAATTGTGCAAATTACCCCCCCCCCCCCCCCCCCCCGCTTTTACCTTCTTCACTGCCCCGGCCCTTGCAGGACTAAATTGCGTGACTGCGGCCCACAGGCTGAGTTGAGTTTTGAGACCCCTGTTCTAGGTGTTTTATATTGTTCCGTCACAATTACGATTTATATTAGTGTATTGTTAAACCTTTTTTTGTCATCTGCTTTGATTGATAGGTGCTTAAATGTCGGTTTCTTTGTGGTATTGTGGCCATTTATTTTGTTCTGGTTAACAGTGTTTTATTTTGTTCTTCTTTACCTTTTGTTCGGTCACATGCTTTCATTGATGGGTGCTTAAATGTCGATGTTTGTACGGCGTTGTGGCCTTTTATTTTGTTCTGGTTAACTGCTTTTTATTGTGTTGTCGTATGCTAGATTGATGTACACATAAAGTCAGTTTTTTACACCGGTTTTTTGTTTTTTTGTTGTGCAGGTCAGTTTCGGTTTTGTTTTTGTGTAGCGTGACTGACGCGGTCGCCAACAAGGCTAGGCCCTAAGGAGCTTCGCCCCTAAAAGGAGGCTATATCTTTTAGAAATCCCACTCGCTTGCATTTCGGAACATTTAGAAGCGTTACAAGTAGATGTAATAAACCTCTAGGGCCGTCTACTGAATCGCAAGAGATCTACTTGAATTTGTTCGCGTATCTAAAAAGCAGAGATTAATCATTACAAGCGTGTGTGGGTGTTCACTTATACATTAGAGTGTCATGCACTCTGTATTTCGTAATTGTCTACATAATTTCCTCTTGGTTTTTGCATCCACCCCTGCACACAGTACATTACTTGCGCGCACGCAGGGAATGCAATTCAGTGAACAAAGGGAACGCTCATTCCGTGATGTCGTGTAGAGCAACGATATTGATCAGCGAAAAGAGAAACGGACAGCCTTGATGGAGGTGAACTCTGTAGAGCTGCAGATATCGCGGCAGTGTTCGCCGCAGTCGGAAGAAAACTAAACAAAGAGGTCAGTGCGAGCCCGTCTGTCACCACTAATCGGAACACAGATCCGTTGTCCGTGCAGTAGACCCAATAACCAAAGTCAGCGGCTTAGTGGTAGCCGCATTGAGAACTCTGCTGTCACTGTGACAGCGAGTATTCGAGTCATGCGACGATGCTTCGAGCTGGTGAAATGCGAGAGCTAAGCGATCATTCGCTCAATAGAAAATTAATGACATTTTTCCAAGAAATAGGCAAAGGTCACAGACCTATTGATTTCATTCACTCAAGATAACGCCGAGAAATCAAGTCAGAAGCGAGGGAAACCCGCGCGAGTTCAAGAAAATAAAAGCAACGTACTCACAGCGCTGACGCTTTTCTTTGTGCTCACATCGTCCATCTCTCCAGCTCAATATCAGTGTCCCTCACGCGGGGCTTACGTCTGTGATGGGCTTCAGGGTGTAAGTTGCAGTCTTTGGTTGGAGGAATGCTCCTGACGGCCGTTGGTCTCTACACCGTATGCAGTCTTGTTTTGTTGCTTTGCCTTTGCCGGTTGAAGGTGTGCCTCTTTGCGCGCTGTGGTATATTGGCTCCTGTAGAGGTATCCGTGTTACATGAGCCTTCGTCACAATTGGCGAGTGGAAGCGCGAAAGTTCAATTCGGAAATAACGCCGCCCCGCCTCAGGACATTGCACACGGCCAATGTCCGCTTTTGTAACCGGCAAAGTCGCAGAAACATTTGAGCTATAGCCCTGCACAACCACAAACGGCGCTATCTTCTCTGACCTCGGCGTGCATTTTCTTTGGCGCAGCTTTGTGATTCTCAAACCACAACGTCTCATACCCAAATAAACAGTGGAGACAAATACGTATGTTACGTTGGTTTTAAACGAGGCCGCCTTCGACGTGAGAACCAAATGTATGAGTGAAGCAGATGAGCAACTGTATTCACAAAAAAAAAAAAAAATACAAAACTAAAAACGTTAAAGCATGGGGGAGGCTTAGCTTTCTGACAATGTGAAGGCGAAAGCTTGCTTGGGCCCATATCTACATAGAATGAAGCCACGTAGCCACGTGGAATGACTCACGCGGAGACTATATACACCATGCAATGGAGTTGGCGTAATGCGACAGCAGCGCAAGAGCCCACAGCCTATCGAGCAGAAGCAGCCAAATTGGTCCCGGCCTCGATTAGGAGCGGAGATGACGCACGCGTCTCCTCCCGTCTGATCGACGTAATCCATCGTTAAAGTTAAGATAATAAAACGGCGAAATAATAAAATAAAATAATTTAATAACGTTATAGTTAAAAACACCGGAATTGATTTCGTCCATCATATAAAATCTAGTTTCACCTGCACTAGTTCAAACGTTATCTACATGATCAAATGTTCATATTGCCACAAACGGTACGTTGGCAACATGAAGCGGGACGTGAAGCGGGACAGCCACTTGAGGCCTGTACACGCGCTATTCGCACACCCGCACCGCACGTGGCGGGACACCTGCCGCACGCAAGCGGAGGGCGAAAGAGCATGTTATTTCGCTCTCCGCTTGCGTGCGGCAGCTGTCCCGGCACGTGCGGTGCGGCTGTGCGGAAAGCGCGTGTACAGGCCCTTAACAGAGAGTTTTAGCAAGTTAAGTAAATACGGTACGCAAATGCGGTACGGGACTGCGGTAGCGCTTTTTCTCCCAAGGCCGTTGTGCTTAAGGCTCTCCCAGTTCCAGGGACAGTTCCGCCCCCGATCGGCAGGTGCATTGTTAACAATATGCGTAGGCTGACAGGCAACAAAGGGGCGTGACAGCCACAACAATTTTTGAAAAGACCTTTTGTGGTGTTGGGGCGTCTTTGCTGGAATTAACAGCGGCAAAAGCACAAGGAGCGAGGAAGGAGGAGCGGTACCGTATCCTCTTACCGTATTTGCGGACTGTATTTGCGTACGTTGCTAAAATTCTCCAATGTTTGATTAAACGTGCATCGCGCGGGAACGGCGAAGAAATTACCGAAAGCTTTGCACAGCATTTTAATGTAGCAGGTGACAACTTCGAAGATCTCATACTTTTCATAGTACAGTCAAACTTCCGGTGTCCAAGAGACAGGAGATATGCAGAGTCATACCTTATTCACAAGTTCAATACGCCCCAGCCAGCAGGTATAAACGTTCCTATATAAGGGGGGATCTTGAATCCATCCGAATGGTACATACACAACGAAAACCAATGAGAGTTAAGCCCTCGTTTCAGGAATTTCTAACCTACCATTGTTAAGTGGTGCTTCCTCTGACAAGCATAATTCAGCGAAATTCAGGGGTGGGGGGGGGGGGGGGGGGATGAGCCAGACACGGAGATGGAGACGTAATCACGTCAGAGCATGATGCGAGAGTGAAGCTTTCAACTTTGGTTGCTAGTTTTAAGTTGGCATCGAGCAAGTGATGGGTGCGAAGAATCGTGGTGTGTATCTACTGCGCGTTGTTTGCGCTTACTTGTGTTGTCTTTGGTGCTTCCTCAGTGAGACTTTCGCGGTTGTGACAGCTTTGTCTGCTTGGAGATGTTCTCTTCAACGGATATGAAAGGGGTGGCTAGACGACAACCTAGCTCTGAAGGCTCCTCCGAATTCCTTGGTAGTATTGCTAGAGCCCATAGTGATATTTGAACTAGTTTCGGTAATCTTATAGACGATTTTATTTTCGACTCATGGGCGCCGCCATCTTGGGGTGATAAGTGATTGTTTTGCCGGTATTCAATACCGTAATAGGAAGTGATCATGGTCACGAAACGTTGAGTGTACCGGCCCAAGCGTTTTCATGCCTGCGAGTTCACTGTAGCACTGTTTGTTTATTTGATACGGATACAAAATTACAACGTTATCAGTCCAAGATGGCGGCTCTTGAGCGCGTCCGGAATGTGGTGGCATAAGCTAACCGAACGGAGCCTGGCCTAAAATCGTAATTACTACCACCGCTGCATTCTTGAATTCAAGAAAACAGTCGGATAAAACTGAAAAAAAAAATCTAAAATCAAATAAACTTCGCGGCCGCAATTACACAGCGGACCTCTATCACAGAAGACAAATATAGTAACTTTCATGCCATGAAGGCGCAAATCGACTGGACGGAATGTAGCACCTTCAAGAATGCTAGCATGTTGAGAAGTATAGACGCGTGTTTCGGTTTCGTCTCGCACGCATGGACCCCATCAACTATACGCATGTCGACGTCTCACGTCCCAACAATTAGCACATGGCTTCGCTTTACGTCGGTGCCAAATACACTTGAGCCTGGTATCTCCACAAACCGTAGCTGCGTCTGCGACATTCATCACGTTACAGTTAAATAGAGCCCCCCCTCTTCCTCTACACCCATAGACTGATTCACGTTCCAATAACTGCCCAACAAGTGGAGTTTAGCCGTTATTTCTTTTCAAAGCGTCATTCCTTCAATTCTTTACCTGAACCTAGCTAACCACCTTTTTTAGAGACATGGTGAACCCTCTACAAGTGTTTCCGAAATTTGTTTATCTAGTCTCGTGTTTACATTTACAGACTGATTTATGTATGGGTAAATAGGCGGAATATGCCAACAAACTGGTTAGCAATTAAAAAAAAATACCATTAAGGATTACCACCCGGATGCTCACTCAAATAAAATTGGGGGGCACCTTTTTGTTTTATTACAAAATATATTTCGCGTTATGAAGAAATCAATAATAAATGTAAGGTAAAAAAAAAAAAACTAAGATTCATGCTCCACGTGGCGAGGGCATGATTACTGCCAAAAATTTAGGGTGACAGAATTAAAAAGTTGCCAAAGTTTATTCGGTGCAGAACTTGTCGTTCTCCTTTTATCGTCAGTTCAAGTAACTTGGTGTATACGCCTAAGCATGAACCCAGTGCTGTGACATCAAGGCTGCCCCACTTTTCTGACACCCACTCCACTGTTGCTTTAAAATGGTGTTCCATAACGGGATTTGCAAAGTGACTTCAAATTCTTCATCACATTTTAGGTAATATGCCTTGCTTACATGCGACTCTACAACTTGACATAGGGAACAAAGGAACGTCAACCGGAAGGCAGTGGTTTATCCTGCAGGATAGCGCACATTTTCGCTAATTACGAACTAACCTAACGAAAGCGCCTTAGACTGCACGATAAGCACAGCTCTATCGCCGACATGTGAGCTATTTTGTCATTGTCGCAGAGCGTGGGGCTACAGAAGGCAGGTGCGCCTCATTATCTCGAGCAACCACAATGATGCGCTTGTAGGGAAGGCTTGTCTTCGTTCGTATTCTTGTTAGCGGTGAGAAAGCCTCTCCCTCAAGGAAATCACTTTTTTAGACGAAATAAACTCTCGACGCCTTAACGCAGACGACGCGCAGGGACGACCAACGCCACACTCATACACACACACGCAAGCATGCCCGCACAACACACGTATTGTGATTCAAAACGAGGAGAGGCGCTGAAGCTGGGCCACATGGACGGGGCTGGCAGGCTCTAGTTAGATTAGGATGAAGCTAATTAAATGCAGCTCTCGAAATTAATTATATTTTAATTTTATTTGTTTATACAGACCATATGACCAAAAATATGTTACGCTACTCCTAAAAGTACGATGTTTTCCCTAATACCTTATAATTTTGTTTTAATGCGCGAATTTACCTTAACCACGCGGTTCTTGACCAATCACCCGAAGTGTGTGTATATAGTATATACGCAAAGTGTATGGCAAATTTTGGAAGTGTACAATGCCAGTATTTTTCAACACCACACTTGTGAAACCACTCCTGCGGCACATCGCCGAAATAACGAAGCTTTTTAAGGTGAAAGCCTTCGATATCTATGTTTCGAGGTCACGTGAGGTACATAAAGTACCAGGTGAGCGCGCGAGCTGCACGTCCACTTCGTCTTTGAGGCATTCGCATGAACGAAGAAATAAAATACAACCGATGAGCGAAGTTCCTTAGAAATGGGACGCACGCGGCGTTTCAATGTCCAGGCAACGGACCAACCACTGGGCGGACGACAGGGTAAAGCGATGGTTTTGCGCGTTCGCCGGTTTGAGTGGAGAGGGCATAGTTGAAGAAAGAAAGAGAGGGAGACAAATCTGCCTCCTTTTCGCATGCGTTCGTATTCTCGCGCTTTGCGCGTCGTGCAGACGCCATCCGCGTTCCAGCGCTCATAAAGCTAAATTATCCTCCCGCGTGAGGGGGAGACGCCACAGCTGGCACCGTGCCAGGGAGCTTCAACGGCGACGGCGACGGCGGGGTGCCGGCCTAAGGAGCTTCGCTCCTAAAAACAAAATGCAGATAACACGTGACTAGGTCCTAGTCGCGGGCCGGGAAGAACAATAAAGTAATAATAATAATATCTGGGGTTTTACGTCCCAAAACCACGATATCATTATGACAGACGCCGTAGTGTAGGACTCCGGAAATTTCGACCATGTGGTGTTCTTTAACGTGCGCTGACATCGCACAGCACACGGGCCTCTAGCATTTCGCCTCCACCAAGAACAATGAAGTACGCCACTGTGCATGAGGCTAGAACAAACCGATTTGCCGCTCGCCTTAACTGCCATCGTGAGGAAGCGGCTATGGATCAAGCTGCGGCAGCTGCCCGACCAGAGCAACACGCGGCCCTAATGTGATGCAAGCATTCTGGGAACGCAGAGTTGGTGAGGGAGATGCCACTGCCGCAACAGCAGATCATAAGAAATTTCAAGCGAAAGTTCAACAGCAGATCAACACAAGGCCCAACTGTTCTTTAGCCTACAGATTCTCAGAAGGTTCTAAGCATCCCCCCGCCATCTTATTTTTTTTTCCGCCTGCAGTGGATATAATGCGATTTCAACTTGGCAAAAAGCTACACTAAACAATCGATAGTACGAAAAAACTATCTATAGTGCTACTATCGATAAACAATCGATAGTATAATCGACAGTGCAAACAATAGTACCATCAAGAGTATTACTTCCGACAGTACAATCAATAGCGCTGTGAATAATTAGGCTGTTGTTGGGTGGCGATATTGCCAAAGCATTTGCGATAGCCTACTATCAGCAGTTCTCAGTTCGCTTAATTGATGAGCAATCTTTTGACGAAAGAAATAAATTGCTGCCGCAATCAAAATACCGGAATATGTCCGTCAAACTATTCATATTCAAAAGTAACCTGTTAAACCTTACAATTGAAAATTTAGCTTTTGATATTTTATTTTGAAATCACAAAATGCAATACGAAGCCGCGCAGTTCCGCCGCATGTAACGCCTTCTTTGCTGCTAAAGCTGAGCAGTTCAGCTTAATCATCACGTGTCAGCCAATCATTCTGCTGAAGGAACGCAAGCATGTCAACTTTCTCGCCCTTCCGCCTGCTTCTCCTGCTCCACCATATGCAGTTGAAAGTAATTGGGACGCTCAGATTATTTTTTAAAGTCGGGAATTTCGTAATGTCAAGAAGAAAATTTTTCGATCCTTCGAAATTTAATATTGTACCGTAGCGGCACCCAGAAACTTCTAGGGCGTTGTTTTCCTCGGCAACCCATGCGTGCGCGTCTGGAAAGTTTGCGAGGATGGCCCGACGGCGGCCCAGACATAAGGGGCACCATGTCCGGGCGATGCAGGCCAGGTGGATGGTCACGTGAAGTTATGACTGTCTGCCAACGTGCGACGACACGGAGAACGAATGCACTGAGTGTGTCAGCAGGACGAGAGAGAAAGATGGTAGGCGATGATCAGTGCTATCCGTCGCATAAACTACGAAATAACCAAAGCAACCACCATCGCCTCTAGCACCATCCGGTATACGTATAAGAACGCTACCGGCTGCGAGTCCGTTGTTCCGTGCGTTGGGCCGACGTGCAGCCTCGTCAAAGGAAAGTTAGGGCAGCAACTATGGCACCTAGATATTTTAACGCGATAGTGTTATAGCGCACGCTCGGAACAAAAACCTGTATTGGTCAAAATTAGAAGGGAATCGCGGCTTTTTAGATGCGAAGCATCTTATGCTCGGGGCTATGTCCGTCCCTCCCGCGTCCGGCGTCCCGCGTCCCGCCACTTTCATGAAGTAGGGAAGCACCCACTATGCGAACCAGAACACTGTAGTACAATAGGGCCGTCAACCACCACCATAGCCACAAGATTCATGGCCGAGAGCACAAAGGGGCTGCTTAGCAATGGCTAGGCAGGTGGTGTCTGTCGCCCAGGTTGACTCCATTCCTTGATCTTGTTTGCATGTGCTTGCGGGGGGCTTAGTCCATCCCTCCGTCTTGCGTCCTGCACCCGCACAGCGCATGCACATCCCCCTCCCCCTCTCTCTCCTCTCCTACGCTCACCCCCTTTCTCTCCTCTAGGAATCCTCTACTCTACGGAGCGGCGCCCGCGTCCCACGTCTTACACCCCCCACAGCGCATGCGCGTCCCCTCCCCCCTCTCTCTCCTCTCCTACGGCTCACCCTCTTTCCCTCCTCTAGGAATCCTGTACTATCGCGCTCAGTATGAGCTACATCACGCGGAGCGCGTGGCCCAGCGCTCTGCAAGGCTGCAAAGTGGCGCCGATCGTGCCATATTTACGAGTTATTGGGAGAGCGTTTGGCTATTCCTTTAAGTGCGCATCACTCCCTATTGCTTGCTTTCACCCTGGCCCTCTTTTATTTGAGGGAACGTTTTGCCATTTATTTAGCTTTACTGAAGAAAAATTCGAAGTCTGTGTGTCAAGCCACGGCGGCCGTTATCATTTTCGAAGCTGACATCACGACAGGGCAAAACGAGGGCGAGCGTGAAAGCAAGGCGAGGCGATGCACGCTCAAAGAAACAGCTAAACGCTCGCCTGATAACTCCAAGTTATTTCACGATCGGCGCCACTGTACAACTTTACAGTGCTCTTGGCCACGCGCTCCCACGATGTAGCTCATACTGAGCGCGATAGTACGTAGCGGCGCGCACGACAGATGGTGCGACAGCTGCATACTTTGCTGGGGGGCGCCACGGTAGTTCCACGGTATAAAAATGACGGAGCGGGCGTGCCTCATTCTCTCTCCTGTGCAGCGCCGCGATGAGCGCCCGGACGTTTCTCCCGCTCAAGCTAACCATCTCCCCGCTGCTTCGCATCCACACATGGTTCCCTTTAGAGGGAGATGGGGAAGTTTTTTTAAATGCGAACGCATTTCTTAGTCGGGCTATGTCAGGCGCATCCGGCGGCGTCCGCGGAGGAGGAGGAGGAGGATAGGTTGAGGAGGTGTCCGCGCGCCGGCAGGTGTTATCTCTCCGCTCTCACTCCCTCTCCCATAGCAACAGCTGCGGGCGCGCGCGCGTATCCTCGCCCCTCGCAACCGGAGCATGTGGTGCGAGAGAGTGTAGGAGAGGGTACGTGCAGTGCTTCGCCGCTCCTTCTCTCGCCGTTCGCTCTCCCTCCTCCCTGCGCCCCACTCTCCCGTCCGCTCGCGCCTCACTCTCGACCGTTCGCTGGCTGGGCGCCTCTCAAGGCGATGGCAGAAGTCGGTGAAGGCGAAATCTCTCGGCGCAAGAAATGCATTCGCATTTCCTCACGATTCCCTCTTCGGGGAGGTGGGGGGCATTTTTTTCATTCACTTACTTGATGCAAAATTTCGTTAAATAGAATCTGGTGGCCAAATTAATTCGTTAAATCGGCTTAATGACAACATTGAACGCTACGGGTATTTGCCGGGGTATGGCACTTTTTAGTTAGATCGGGAACTTCGTAAAATCGGGTTTCGTTAGATCAAGTTTAAACTGTACAACATACTCGGGGAATCAAGTTTATGTCGCAATGAGTTCGCGCGGTTTATTTTATACCACGGTGTAAGTCACACAGTGTTTTATACTATCGATAGTACTATGAAACTTACTATCGATAGCTCTATCGATAGTTTCTTCTACCATCGATGGTTCGATAGTGACTGAACTATCGATAGTACCATCGATAGTTCTGCATCACTAATGCACACACACATATGTTGAACAGTCGCATATGTTTTATATAACCAGTTGTGTAAAGTTGCAGTAACGATGCCAACGGTAACATGGCTATTACCAACACTAGAAGCGGTAAGCTGATATGTAGCGTTTGTGCTTGCGGGGATGGCAGCCCTGGCTAGTGTTACGTTGACAAACGTAAGTGAATGGCGCTTAAGTATACAAATGACGTTATGCCGACTTGACGCCTGTATCATAGGAGTGCATATGTAATATTTATAGAATCAGATATCCAGGCCAGCACTACAACTGCAATTCACGTTTCACCAACATTACGCATGCATAGGGTCGTTTTCCAAAGCCGTTTAGAGTCCATATGCCGCGGCCCGTGGTATATGGGTATGATCCACACGTGTCTGGAGGAAAGGGTTTGACGACGTACGCGATAAGATTTTCACGTTATTCATGTCTTGACCAGCCAGACGTATTCTTCCAACTCTCTTACCTTCCCATACTAATTATGGTCTACCCCAAGTTATCGAGGCGATCACGAGAGCACCAAGACGTAGCCGGCTAGATAGATAGATAGATAGATAGATAGATAGATAGATAGATAGATAGATAGATAGATAGATAGATAGATAGATAGATAGATAGATAGATAGATAGATAGATAGATAGATAGATAGATAGATAGATAGATAGATAGATAGATAGATAGATAGAAACGTTCAAAGTGCCTGCAGTACGCTAAGAAATTCTTTGCATTTAAAACACATGTGCTTTAGTCATGTAGATCTTCAGAGTACAAAAATAAAGTTTATAAATGTGCTGTACTGTCCCCTTGAGTCCAGCTTATGTTACATAAAGGCAAAACCAACAGATAACGCACAGACCACAAATATACAATCATGAAGGCATACCTGTCTACGTTAAGTGCAATAAAAACAACAACAAACAAGTGCTTGAAACAACAGACCAGGAAAAAAAAAGGCGAAAAGAATTCGAGTGTATACTTTTTACACGTTGTACATACGTACACAGAAAAAGCAAAAAGAAAAAAAATCGCGGTGATCCCTTCATGGCGCGAAGCGTTTGTATCACGAAAATGAATGGCGTCTTCAAGGAAGTAGTCTCGGCTTAAAGAAATACAATTTTCATCGTTTGTAATTGATATTAGGCCAACATGGCTACCTTCGACGTGGATGCACCCATTCTATCGCCTAGTGCCACATGCCCGCCGGACATTTTGGTTCAGCTCCGGGGTGCATTGGGCCGCCCGGTATGTTGCGACGCACTCAGCTTCACGCGAGGAGCACATTTCGATTACTGTGCCCCTCCAACATGCGAAAGCGTTGTTCTTTACGCTATAGTTCTGCGTTTCTCGCTGGTCCAACGCGGTTCCTTTCGATGTCGCTACTTTTCTGCATTGTTTAACACATCGGTGTTATTATATAATAACGATATATTGGGTTTTACGTTCCAAAACCCCACATATGATTACGAAACACACCTTGTTGAAGGGCTCTGGAAATTTTGACCATCTGGCGTTCTTTAACGTGCACAGTATACGCACCTCTAGCTTTACGCCTCCATCGAAATGCGACTGCGGCAGCCGGGATCGAAGTGTTCTTATATGGCGTCAACTCGTTAACACGGCTGCTGTATGTTGAAACTGCACTCGGTAGGCATCGAGGCGTCATAGGATAATCCGACTCGGAAATCAATCGACGTCGCGAACTGCGTTGTTACGGAAGCAGTCACTGTGCGCTTGCTTCGGTAACCGCGCAGTTCGCGACGTCGAACGTCGTAGCAGCCTCCGCAGTATTCAGATGCTCCTCAGCACCCTGTACCACAGCGATAAGTGCCGGCGTTCGTTTAGTGTTTTGATTCAGTACTTCGTTGAAGGCTCTATGATGGCGATGGCATCCCTGTCAACACTGCTACGTACGGCAGGGAGAAAACATAAAGCGCTCGGCTGATAAACCTACCTATGTACTTGCAATGGTAATCGCATCCTGGCAGATTAACCGAAATCTTTCTGACAAACTTATTTTGCGACTTATCCGTGTGAACGTTTACCGACGTGTTCGGAGCGACGAAAATGACATGCCTCAGTTCTTGGTGGACCCCGGCATGAAACTGACTCGCCATCATAGCCCGGCGAAAGGGGATGCCCAGCGAAACTGCGTAAGATCGCTGCTGCAGCAGCTGAGGGGTGTGTTATAAATGCAAAAGGTAAGCATTATAAGGCCCATGAATAAGAAAATCTGGTGTTAACGCCTATTGGTACAAAGATCCATGCGACAAAGTGGTCATAAAATGACGTAAGGTGATCACGTCCATGTCGTGAAACCTCGTGCGATGACGCCATCACGCTAGTAGCCTGAACACGTAATCTGCTGCATATAGGAGATGCAGCACACTGTGCACATCTCGCTTCTTTGCACGGCCTTTGGAATAATGCGGCTCACATTTTTCCTTGGGAAGGACGCAAGACGACGCCACGAAAAGTCCCGACCAACTAGAGGCTGACAGTTTCGCGGTAAAACATTTTTATGTTTTTAAAGCTGGTAGATGTCATGAGAAACGTTCGTTCCACTTCGTGGGGCCACGATGCATTTCCAGGTATTTCTATGAAGCAAAAGCGTGAAGAAGGAATGACATCATAACCGCAGACATCGCAGTCTCATTATAGGCCACATGCGTTAAAGTACAGGTGGCGCAGGGTGGCCGTTGGGTAGATTTGAAAAGTAGCCAGAACTCAAGCCTAAAGTAGCCATGTCATCTAAATTTATCGCCAAATTGAACACAAACGGCATTATGAGTAGCGTTTTAAGTACTGAACAACAAATATTACTATTTTGAATGAGGAAGAGCATTGCAATATGAATACAGTTTTTCTCTCTTGCTTGGAGTTCAAGCCACAAATAAGTTGCAAATAAAAGAATATAAAAAATTAACAAGTTGCAAATAAAAGAAACCAAGATAGTTTAGAACACGAAACTGTAGCGCAGCAAAAGCGAGCACTCATGGGAACTCATATGCTCCTTAAGCTGCTGATACAGAATAAGCTATTAAACATAACTATACAGCATGAAGCAACAAATATTACAGTACTTCAACAAAAAAAAAATTCTTCCGCAACTGGTACCATTTCAAGCTTCACTACAATGCAACGGTGGCACATGCGGAACGCCAACGCAAACCAAGGAAAAGTTTTGCGAACGAAACTGCGTGAACCTGAAGCATTGCGCACCAAGAGCTCGCACACATGGGAACCTAAATCATGCTTAATGGCGCACAACACGCCATTAAACATGTCTATATCACCTTTGAAAGACTCAAATATTCAATTACTTTAATGAAACAAAACACTCCTTGCACGACTAAAACCGTTTCAAGCTGCAGTATAATTTTAAAACAACGGCATCACATTCCGAACGCCAACGACAACCAAGACCAAGATTAACCAATTTAGTGAATAAACCAGTGAATAAACCAGCGCTACAGCCCAGCAAAAGTGGGCGAAAGTGGGAACGCAAGTCTGGCATACAATACGCCGCTAAACAATCTATATTGCAGTTGAAAGCAGACAGCGTGTTCTAGAGTACTTTAATGTAACTAAAACCACGCGCATGCCTGATATTGTTTCAGGCTGACAATTCAAGCAACGGCAGCACATGACGCCAATGCAAACCAAGATAACGGTTTTCTTTCGAATGATGAAATAATACAGGCAATCGCGCTTTCTGCGATGGAAACAGTGCGAACTCAAAACTGCAGCGCACCAAAAGTGCGCACATGTGGAAACTTCAAACCACTTTACACTGCTCGCACGTAACACGCCGTTGAAAATAACTGCATACTTGTTTAAAGCAGGAAATCTTAGAGAGTTTTAGTACGGCGAAATGGTGCTACGTGCGCACCAAGCAAGCGCCTTGCGTTACGTGGCGTCGCTTGCCATGATAGGGCTTTTAGGGAGTTTTAGTATAGCGGGAAAGAGCAAACGGAAGGATTTAGCGTTAGCGTTAGCGTTGCGTGCTCCGAACTGAGCATGTGCAGAACGTAAACGTAGCCCGAGCTCTATACGTACGAACGCTATTTCTCGAATATAGCGTTCAACACTAACGCACGCAAGAGATCCCGTACGTATAGGGCAAGATGGCGGTGCCTGTTGAAGCGAGCGCCGTCCACTTCGAATCTTTCTAGTCGTCGACCTGCATTATTAAACGCATTCATTCCCGAATAATGCTCGTATTTGACTTAGATTTGAGTAATGAGGCTTCGCCAGCCGTATACTGCCGATAAGATGGCTCCGTTTTTGAGATACACAGTCAATTTGCCCTGCAGAAGGCTTAACAAAATTTGTTTACAGGGTTCACTCATATTTTCCGTAGCCGCGCAGAAATGGCAACGTTGTATTAATTCGCCCGTTTCCGATTTAAGGGAAATGCGGCCACAAGTCAAACTGAGACAGGTAATAGGGATTTTGAGGAATGCTCCATTGTGGCATATGTCGAAAGAAAGCCCGCAACACTGAACTAAATGCGGCACGGAGACGCAGCAGCGGTGACTTCGGATCAGCTCGATTTAGTGGCGCACTTGAGGTTTTTACAGTGCATTTAGTGTTTTTATAACTAGATGGCGCCGTATGTGCTTGCGTTAGCGTTAGCGGGAATGCCTTTCGCTGTACTAAAAGCCCACCAGTTGGCATGCCGCGCGTTCCGTTTTAGTGTTAACGTTGAGACGCACGCTAACGCTAACGTAAGCGTTTCCCGATATACTAAAACTCGCTCTTAGTGCACGGTTATACCCGCGTACGTAACGAACGTAAAGCGCGTTACGCCATCTGGTAGATCCAAATAGACGTACGTGTCGTTGACAGCAAATTAGAGCGAATACAAATGTGATAGCCAGATTACGGACATATTTCTAGCTGCATTAAAGTTGCAGTACGGTACCGTAGTTGTAGCAACTCCAAGCGGACGGTGGAGGTAAGTGCGACTACGATTGCCTAACGTTCGCGTTTTTATTGCGATAGCAATTATATGGACACTCTCAGCTGCTTTTCGCCGTCATGCTCCGTATATGTATACGTATATACATATATATATATATATATATATATATATATATATATATATATATATATATATATATATATATATATATATATATATATATATATATATATATACAAAAGCCACGGAGAAAGTGAGATGGCGCAAAGTGCGCGCTCAGCGCCCCACTCGTTGCAATGCGTTGGCTTCCCTTGCACTTTGGCCTGCAGGGCGTAGTCGCCTTTGCCAGGGCGCATGCGCACGCTTATCTTGGGGTGGGGGGATGGGGGGCAGTTTTACGTCATGTGCTTTCGTCGGAAAGACTGCGTTTAGGTTACAGAGCGCACAAAGGTCACTTCGCTCGCTGCAGAGGCCCCGTTTCCGAAAGAAACGGGCTGTTCAAACACAGTGAAGTAACAACTGTGACACTTGTTAGTTCGCGCTCGTGCTGTGTATACCTGTGCGTATGTTTCGTGCGTCCTTTGCGCTTGAGCAGTGCACTCCAAGTTTCGATCTGCTTGCCGTTCTTCACGTGAAATACCAATTTGTTGCTATCGCATTCATTGCTTCGCCCTTGCGGCGAAACTGTGACTTCTTTTCATATGCCGTACGGTGGGTGCGGCGATCTCTCCTGGACAACGCTGAAATCAAGTATCCTTTGGAACCCCTTCTGCCTGGCGTACCTCAGTTGGGATGACATGGCACCATCCACTAACCAGACGGAGCTGCGTTCCTCGCAGTCCGAAGTTCGTTGACATATAGTAAAACTCAGAACACAGACGCGCGCAGGCGTCCCCCTCTACACCGGCCAGAGATACCTACGTTACGTACGCACGCACGCATCGCATGCGTGCGTGCGTACGTAGCAGCTACGTACGTAATTCATGCTGTTTTGCATTGGCACACACAACAACAACAACAACAACAACAACAACATAATCTCGCACTAAGTCGGCGCGCATCCATGTAAGGCGAAGTAGGGTAAGGCGGGGGCAAAATGAGACACGGGGCAAAGCGCGACATTTTGGCTTTGCCGACCTCTATAGCTAATACAGAAAGCACTTTTCTTTGTTTCTATATTTCAGCGAGAAGTGCTGGTAGTTGTCCACCTTTTTATGTGTAAAAGTTGATGATTGCTTACAGCGTTCACGTGGGAAAAATTACGCGGCTGGTGTCAGTGTTCGTGACCCGTCAAAAAAGGGGCGAAATTCTTCTCGGCCACATTTTCGGATCCGTGCATGAAGCTACTCGGCGTCAGTACAACAACGTAAGTATTTATATTGTTACTATATGCTACTAGCTACATACCACCAAAATTGCGGTTCACTTGGTGCGCGGGGCCAAAGCGGAGATTTTTTTGAATTTGGGCATGTGAGGGGGGCAAAACGCGACAAAAAGGCATTGAATTGCCTTAGAGAGTGTCTCATTAAGTGAACCATTTACTTACACTCATTATATATTATATTTTATTGTGTAGGAAGGTTCGGACGCACAAGAGAATATCATGTAAAAGCTTCCTGGGAGGAAAACTACGTGAAAAAGCACTGACTGCTGTTCAGGACACCCACTCCATTCGTGCTGCATCGAGATTTTCCCGCGTTCCCAAGGATGCTCTCAAGAGGCGAACGCAAATTTGGAAGAATCCAAGTCAAGCCGTTCACAAACACGTCTCGCCATCGAGTTTTCCTTCAATACCAAATTTGTGCTAGAAAATTCGAATCTAGCACAGTTTTGAAATTCATCGCCTCACGAAGCCCGGCTGACGAAGCTGAAAGCCATGGTGAAACGCCCGTGCAGTTCTGCACCAAAATGGCAAAAGGAGGCGAAGAAGATGCGTCAGATTATATCTAGCGTCCAATCAAGTTGAATAATCCAATGAAGTGCAAGCTTTCAACAAAATACAATAGCACAAAGAAAGACTGGTGGTGTTTGATCTGCAAGGAGTTTTGGAGCAAAAGAGCACCGGATGTTCTATCTGGATTCAATGCGTGGAGTGCAAGGACTGGGGTCATGAAGGCTGCGTGAGGGCCCTCCCACGGAGTTTAATTTCAAGTGATTCTACTGCAAAAAACTGAAGCGTTAAATTTTTTTTCACACTGTCTCGTTTTGCCCCGCAGGTTGGGGCAAAATGAGACATCTGGTGCATTTTTTATTTCTTTTTAAAATAAACTTTTGAACAGTGGCAACATAGTCATATTTATGTAGGACATACCTTGTACCCAAAGGAAACTTTCTGCATTGTCGTTTAAGGGTAAAGAGTGAAATAAAAATAAATATTCACTATTTTCAAATTTTTGTCTCATTTTGCCCCACCTTACCCTATACATCTGCGGCGCAACCACAAAGCAAGATGTTTATTCAAGAAAGTCAAGTGCATAAAATCCACGCCAGTCAATCATTCGCACGCGTTACTGAACGATTAAGTTTTGAGAAAACAACGCGACGTACCTGCAGCAGGTGAACAAAACGTGGCCCAACGGCTTCCAATTTAGCGCAGATTGCAGTGCCTTAAAAAAAATAGTTTCACCGCAAGGGTGCAGCAATGGATGAGATAGGAAAAAATTGTGATATTATACGAAGAAAAGCTGGCAGCAAACTCTTTTGGGTCCGATATAACGTAACTCTACAAAACGCTAGTGTAAGAGAATACGGCCACTCCAGAAAGAGATGCCAGCAACCGCGACCGCGCCCTTAGAATCGAAGTGCACAGTTGCTGCTCGAGCGAGACCCACCCCCTCCCCGCGTCTCTTCACGCTCGTTAAAGACGGGCGGGGTGTTTTCTCTCTGTTTGAGCAGTCGACGGCAGTTCTAACACGCGAAGGGTTGTTATCGCATGCGCCCTCCGAGCAACGGAAATGGGCCAGATCGTTTGATCTCTGCTTCAGCCGCGTTCATCGCCCCTGCTCGCACGCGTTTACCCGCGGGTAGAACATAGGATGCGTGGGGGGCATGTTATCAATTTGTACTTTATACGGAACATGACGGCGACGGCAATGGGGACGCCGACGCTGACGGCAAAAACCCGTCTAGTGTGTCCATATAATTGCTATCGCCATAAAATTAGGAGACTGGTGACAGTTCGGGCGCCGAACAGGCTGCTCCTTGCCGTATGTGCACCGCTCTGTTCATGCCCGGTTCCTCGCGCGGACCGTAACATAGGGGTGCGACGGAGAGCCAAGTATTCGTCGCAGCGTCCACGCGCGTGAACTCAGCGGCGGGAGGTGCGCACATGACGCCGCTCCTCATTTTAGATGCAAAGCAGCTTAGGCGGAGTTCAATCCGGTGTGCGGCGTGACCACCCTTACTGCGCATGCGCAAACCCTCTCCACACACCTCCTCTCCACACCAGCTTAAATCTGTGGCTGCGCCGAAGCCAACCTTCCTCTCCCCACATTCCCCCCTCCTCGTTTAGATAAAAGGCTCGCGTTAGGTCGTACACACGCTCAGTCACTGCGCCGGCTGAGCCACACACCTGCGGCGCACGGTGTGCGCCGCACGGTGTTAACGTAGACACTAGGTGTCTACGTTAACAACAACATAAGCACATAAACACAACACAAACGATAACACTAAATACGCAACATTAACGGAAACACCTAGTCAAACCGATGCAAACGCGGTGTGCACCACCCGTGCTGCTTCGCATCACCTCATGGTCCCCTTTAGCGGGAAATGGTGTAATTTTACTCTTTCCTTCCTTTTTCCTACAAGTCAATGCGCATGCGCGCGGTATAATGTACATTGAGAATACTGTAGTTTACGGTTGCGATGGCGACAATGTATTTTTACGCAATAATGGGCGCTAAAATAACGGTCTTTTTTTACAGTCATGTTGTTGGGCGAGTCGGGTTATTCAAAATTTTAAACTGCGCAAAGAAGACAGGACGAAAACAATAACACAGACGCACACACGAAGCGCAGAACTTCCAACTGACTATGTTCATTGAAGCAGGCTGTTTATCAGTTCTTGAGGATAACAAAACATCAGAGCGAGGAACAATCGCAAACACATCGCTAAAAAAACTTAAGGCAGCTTCGCACTTGTGGTGCCGAGCCTGAAGGAACAGTTGAGCTGGGCGCACTTCCTTGTTTCTCGTTATTTCTTTCTTTCCCTTCCCTTTCTCTGTCTCTCCCTGTATTTGTCACTTCTTCCTATGTCATTCTCTCTCTATCTTTTTTTCGTTCTCTTTCTCTGTTTCCTTTCTTGCTCTCTATTGCTCTCCTTTTCTTTGTATCTATCTCTCTCTCTATCTCCTTCTCTCGCTTTCTCTCCTTATTTCTCTCTCTCTCTGTGCTCCTGAAGTCACCCACATGGCCCGTTCCGCGTAACTGTTTCGGAGAGAGACAGCTGGCAGTGTGTGGTCGGTTCTTTCCTGGAGCATCTGCTCAACAAGATTGTGGGACATTACCCTGTACGTTGTTCGTAGCTCTAAAGAAATTGTGCAGAAGCTGGAGAAAGGACTTCCCCGCGCTACCACGGCCTTTTTCGTTGACGTGGAAGATGTGCTCTATTCTATACCGCACGATGGACAGTTCAAAGCCACGAGGGAAAGTGTTGAATAGTATGGTGAGGTAGATTTTCAGAATGCAGCCAGCTTGAGCACAGAACATTTTTGGAACGGATGCAGTGTTACTTAAGGGGTCCCTAAAGCACTCCGACGTCGAAGATGAAGGCGTGGTTTTTCTCACTCTCACTACCCTTCCTGTAGGCGATATTTCCTCCTCGCCACTTATTTATTCATAAAGCACGTCAACGATGTCAGCACTAGGTGTAGAGCCTATCAAGATTTCGCGCTTGTCGGCTACACGCTGTTATGTCCTCTTTCGCAGTAGGAAATACACAAAATGAAGTGAAATCAGTTGATCCCGCACGATAGCCACGCGAAACAAGGAATAACGGGTGGGTGACTGCATGGCAAAGCAGGGTAGGCGATAACAACTTATTTCTCGCATGTGAACCAATCGAGAGTATGTAGCTCCATCTACGCAATAAGTTCGATTTGTTGTAGAGGCATACACAACAGACAGTCAAAGTGAAGGAGCCTCTTATTATCAAAATCTCACTTATTTACACATTTGTAATTTACTCTATAATGCAAACATTGCAGTGTAGGAATTGAAGCCTGTGATTTAGTAAGAGGAATCAACTTGGAGTGAATTTCAAAACCAGTTTTCGATATCAGTGCTGCCAAAGTTGCACTTACGTCGAACTGTCCTATTTGCTTCTTTAAACGTTTTTTTTATATATAGTTGAGCTCATAAATTATGGGAACACCAATGCATTCTGTCGCAAACTTTAAGAAGGCGTGACGGGAGAGTTTTGTTTTTATACCGTGGCATAAAAAAGAAGCAAGAGAATATTCAAAGAATCGGAAGACTGCCTTAATATCTGGTATCAATAACCTACTACCCAAAGTAGTACACAGAAGATTAAAACCATACATGCAAAACTTTCAATTCAGTCTATCGCTCCAGGTTTCGGGCAAATCTGAGAAAGAAATGAAGTCTTGAACACCTGACTGTTCCACTGAAAAGCCTCTACACGGGACAAGAAGCTCAGCTCTTGTTAGGGGGGGATGCTCGTAGCACATGTTTAGCCGGGGCCCTAAGTGGTGCCAGGTAAGCTTGTATATTTTGTTCACATTCACTTAACTGATACACCGGGTCTGTAATCAGAATTAAACTTCCATTTTGAAGAGAGATATACCAGAGGGAGAATTTGAGAAATTAAGGTAACCGACTGCGGTACGTAGAGAATACTACAATATTGGGAAGTCAAAGGACATAAAATTTCATATATAATCTAAAGTTAGACGAAGAAGCTGTAAGGGCTGCTTTTTAGTTGCCGAACTTTCGCGCAAATACGACGAAAGATATGACAAGCACATCAAGACAGATGATTGCCATAAACGACGGAATAACTTGTTTTGCAGCAGAATAGACGGTTTGTTACGATATAGAATAGCAAAGCTAGCAGCTCCTCCAAAATTCAGTGCAAAAAATAGCACTAGGGAAAAGAGGAATGGACGGATTTTCAATTAATGCGAAAAAAGTCGGCAGCTACCACGCCTTGCGGGAATCGGTTTCGCGTGAAGCAGTCTGCGAGTAATTGTCTACGCTGCATTTTTTGGCTCTGAGCCAAGCGTTACAAGGTGGGTCGACGTGTTTCTCTAAGTGTAGTAGATGTCCGCACATCGTGGGCTTACTAGGAACGTCGACAACACTGGCGTTTAAAGGGTAACTTATGGTCTGACGTAACGTCAGCACTCACGTTGGAGCACAGACGTCAGCATTATCGAAACGAAGTGCACTTTACAGTTCGATGATGTGAATATCATGCGTACGTTCCTTAGCGTATTCCTCCGGGGTCGAGCAACGATTGAATATAGCTAGCTGTATCATATGAATAAAAATGTAATGGTAATTAGACAGCTTTAATAGCGGAGCCAACAGTGGAACCAGAGTTGACTATAACACGAATGTCGCCTTTATCATAGGAGGGAAAATATAACGTTTATTGCTTTATTATAAAATTAGATAGCCAGCACTGCAACCACAATTGACGTTGCACCGACATTACACCTGCATGAGGTCTTTTTCCAAAGCAGTTCAAGACCTGGCGTGGCTCTGCGGCGTAGAATACCTGAATGCCACTCAGAATGCTTAGGTTCGATTCCTGCTGGGATCCTCATTCTTTGCATTCGTCGGGTCAACACTGCCCATGTCGGTTTTTCTTACGCTCTCGCATTTACAATACCAACGTCTGTTCTCACCGTTCCTGGGTAGATATAAACTGTCAATCCCCTATGGCGCATACCCGCATACCGCGGCCCGAATGTACGTGCCACGGGTATGCGCCACACGTGTATGGACGAAAGGGTTTGACGACGTACCCGTCATAATTTTCCCGTTATTCGTGTCATGACCAGACAGTCATATTCGTCAAACCCTCTTACCCACCCATACCAATTTCGGTCGACATCAAGTTAAGAAGGCGATCACGAGAGCACCCAGACGTAGCTGGCTTGATAGATAGATAGATAGATAGATAGATAGATAGATAGATAGATAGATAGATAGATAGATAGATAGATAGATAGATAGATAGATAGATAGATAGATAGATAGATAGATAGATAGAGAGATAGATAGATACGTAAATAGCAACGCTCAACGTGCATGTGGCTCGCTAAGAAATGCTTCGCATTTAATACAACACCTTAACCTGTAAAACCAAAATACGAAGGTCACGGTTAACCCCCCTTTTTTTTTCCCGTGGCGAAGTGAGAAAGCTAACTTAGACACTAGTGGGAGTATTGAATAAACAGCTCGATTTCTTCAAGTTCTTGAACTGGCGCAAAGTCTTCAGAATTCCTTGGATAGGCGGAAAAGCCAATCTTTCGGTCATACGAAAGCTTAAAGACGAATGTTCTTTCGGAGCAAACGTCTTAAACTTAACGCTTACTTGTTACGAGCACATTACGCAGGGGGAGCGGTTCATGAGAGTGTAAATTAATGCTATTAGGTAAGTGGAAGATAGGAGGGAACGTGGTGGCCCATGCACGAGTTGTTTAGATGGCAAGGTACAGGCCACAGAGAAACGCGCCGGGGAGCTTCCAAAAAAGTTTTCTTAAATGAATGAGTGCTTTTTAGAGTAACCTGACTCAAAAAGGAAAAAAAAGAAAGAAAGAAAGAAAGAGTGCTAGTACTTGCTATGGGTAGATACACTCACCTAATCCTGTATTTACTATTCCACATCCGCCCCCCATGCAATTCCTTTTCCTCTTGTATGCGCCGAGTACTTATCCCTCGTGTTACCACTGGCACGCGTTTGGTCACAGGAAACTGGGCCAATGCTGGAGACTGGGTCTAAGCGTCTATGCTTTCTACACGTAATTATGTGTCTTTATAGCGCCACACCTGCCGGCTGCGGTCATTCGCGCACACAATGGCTTCAGTTGCGCATTGCATACCCCTGTATCTAATAAAGGGGTAGAAACAAGGCAAGGTGTGGGAGCGGCTAGTTGGTATTCCATAATGTTAAATCTTCAGCTCAAAAGGGTGTTCAATATACACAGCAAACGGGTTCGAGCCTTTTAGGGAGTTTTGGGCTCGGCTCTTAACTTGCATCCTAAAGGTACTACGCGAAACCCCGTTCTAAAAGAGGTTTTAGGGCGGGTTCGTAGGGCAAGATGGCGGTGACTGTTGAAGCGAGAGCCGTCCACTTCGAATCTTTCTAGCCGTCGGCCTGCATTATTAAACTTATTCGTTCCCAAATAATGCTGGTATTTGATTTAGATTTCAGTAATGAGGCTTCGCTAGGCGTATACTGCCGATAAAACAGCTCCGTTTTCGAGATACACAGTCGATTTGTGGTGCAGGAGGCTTAACAAGGTTTGTTTACAAATAAATGGAGTCAAAAAAGGGAATTTGCAGAGTCTTTATGGAGGTATATTTGGTGTTTTTATTTAACTCACTTTCGGGGACTTGAACGGAGCGCATTGGAAGTTTTTCTGCTTCTTTTGGGAGAGCTCCTTTATACGCGGCCCGAGAGAGGGCGAAAAAAAAGTAATTCAGGCACTATAGTAGCGTTTTAGAGACATTTATTGCAACTATTCATCACTGGGACATATTAGAAATCGGGCATCAATGTATTCATGCATAAACATGACATTTACATACAAGCATGCACGCCACAGGAATCGAACTCGCGACCACACGCTCTGAAAGCGAGCACCATATCCATTACACCACAGCGCCACCACTAGCTTGCACAGTTTTTCACGGGGTTATATATGTACAAAGCGGCTATTAACCCGTCGGCGACACTTCAAAGTTTTGTTCTCGTAGCATCGGCATGTGTTAGCGCTTGCGCAAGGCCAGTACATAAACTGAGGGGCGTCACGAAGGCCACGGTAAACACCTTCAGCTTCGAACTATTCGGTTCGTCGTGTCGTGCCGCTAGAAAAATTGTAAACGTGTGCCCTATTGAGTACTTCGACACTGCTTCACTCGCCCGAAATTCGTGGATACTAGCGTGACAAAAGGTATCCTCAGATGGCCGAACACATGTGCATTCCATGGGCGTATGCTGTGGAGCTATTTTCGTTATTTCTGCCGCGAGCTGCACGCGTCTCGTGGCAGCGGCGATTTCTGAGCTGTTCGGGGACCGCCTGTTTCCATCAGTGTTGCGGAGTTGGCACTCCGGAATTGGAATGACTCCGGATTAATTCCACATTTTTGCGACCCCGGAATGGAATGGGAATGGAATGGGGACAACGCTTGAAGGAATGGAATGGGAATGGAATTAAACGCCTTTTGCACGGAATGGAATGGGAATGGAATTACGTCTTTTGGCAAATTAGAGCACCTTTTCGTCGACGCGCTGTTTTTCAAACTTGAAACATTAGTAAGTTTAACAATGAAACAGTATTTTTAAAATGGCTCGGCTGATTACAAGCACGGTAGAGAGAGAGAGCGAATTTATTAGAAGGCCGTGAGGTCGGCCTGAGATTTTGCGCTTTGGCCTGCTAATCAGCACAGGGGAAAAGTGAGAGGGAGGAATAGAGGGATAAAGATGATGATGGGGACAGCAAGAGGTGATGCGTGTGTACAATGACCACGTGACACACAGAGGTCTTCTTAAAGTCTAGCGTCAAGTCCATTAGTCTTCAGAAAATCTATAAATGCCCTAGTAGCAGTCGTTGATGCTGTCTGGTTGGACAAGCACGGTACGTTTATAAGCAACGCACCTACTTCAATTCTGTCCTTATGTAGACCATATTGCTCCGAAGCTTTGTCTTTATGTTTCGCGTAACCGCGGTTCTATGCCGTTGGTATCCGTCATGCAGAACTACGGCGGCGGCATTGGCCGCATTGCCCCCCCCCCCCCCCCTTACGCATTGTGATTTTTTCCCTTCGGCGGCGCCCTAGCCGCCTGCTGTCTCACAACCCTTCACTTTTTCGCTTTTCCTTCTGTCGCCGTCGGCGACTAGGACGCATATTCGAAAAAGCGCTTCTCTAAGTTCTATACCTGACATCGCATACCTGCGCAGCGAACACAGAAAGTTCTCCTCACCCCATCCATGCTTACGAGGCGCGCTTGACAAGCGTGAGTGCTGACGAGCAGTGCGGCTCAGTGTTCCGTATTCGATGCAAAGGCACAAGGTGCCCGAGTGGTGCACTGTTTCAAGTAATACCAGCAGATATAGAGGGTTTTGTTCCCCATTAAACAAATCTTAGTTTTCTCCATATTCACCATCACTCCAGACGCGTGGCAAAACTGCTTAGTCTTCCTGAACAGTACTTTTATCTCCATAAAAATACGCTATGTCGTCATTTTAGCATTAACACATTTAAGCTTAAACAATATTAAAACATCGCTCTTCGTTCAAACATGCTGACCATGCAAATACTATAGGTAGCGGGAGAACTGCCCCTATGGGAATTTATATAGGGTGGTTGTAATGCACGAGATATGTCACCGAGCTACTATCCCTCCACCTTGGTACCGTGTTTTGCGTACTTTTGCAGTTCTTAATGAATCTGATTGCATCAGCTTCATGGGGCGCATTCAGCCTTAACTCGATAAAACTATCAAGATGCCTTTTCTACGTTGAGGAATTAAAGGAATGGGATTTAACTGCCCGGCCATTCCCGGAGTGGGAATGCGCTAAGTTTTTTCATTCCCAGGAATTGAAAGGAATGGAATTGCGGCAAGTTCTAATTCGTCGGAATGGAATTGGAATGGAATGGAGGCGCCCATTCCGCAACACTGGTTTCCATTGTAGGGGTCTGGGCCTCCCGCCTCACAGAACCCCTCAGAGACGAGGACGAAGCACTGAGCAACACATCTTTATCATTTCAAAACTCTGCCGCGACTGTCAACGGCCGCTAAGCGCGAGCCGCGAGCGTGCCTGTGTCCATCGTTCTCGTCTACCACCGGCGCGCTCACCGCTACGACTCCCATAGCATATAAAAGTTACTCACGCAGATGCCCATAAGCGTGCGCAGAGTTCCTCTTCAGGGAGAAGGGGGGGGGGGGGGGGGGGGCGAAGGTTCGTCGCTGCGCCAACCCTCCCTATTGAGTCAATGTACGGGGCAGACTCCCCCCCCCCCCCCCCCGTCCCCCCCCGTGTGCACGCCTATGCAGATGCCCGAGTTACAAGGACATTGTAACGCGACTACACTAAGTGCATTTATTGCTCGCGTACTGTCGCGAGCCAAACGCAGGTGCAGCAGTGCCTTCCGAGTAGCTGAACGATAATCTAAATCCACAATTAGCACTAATTCGCAACTCGCACTTTAGCGGGGCACACAGTGTTTCTCTAACTCAAATTCAGTATTTAGTCGCTTTCACACTCGGAGACTACCCACAATCTTACTAATGAACCTTCATTGTTAAACATCACACAAATGCATTAAAGCGAATGCCTAAGGCATTCCCCAATGTCAAGTACAACCACCACAAATTAGCAGTGACAGGTCTCCCGCTAAATAAAAAAGTTAATGCACATGCACTTCGCCCTAGTCGACGTCCATGTGTACGTGGCACTCCTCTTGCACAGATGGTGTAGCACGAATAAAAAAATTGTAGTATTACCGTCTTCCTCAACGAAACAGCTGTTCTTCAAAAAATCATGGTTCTTTTGAATTGCTAGTATACTATACGCACATAAGTAGACAGGTTGGCTTGTTTGCCATTCAGAATTTCGTAAACATAACACAGAAACACGAGGACTATAGCAAGTAGGCACGAAACTGGAAAAACCAAGTCATTTTAGCACTGCATCGTCCACCTGCACATTATGTTAAATTTTATTTCTGCAACACGCAGTTTTAGTTATGCTACGATTGATGAAGGACCACAGAATCTACACAAGAACACAGTGATCACTTTCAGCCTATCTGCCTGTCGCCTATTTATCTTTTACAGTAATTCTGAAGAGTAAATCATCTGTTGTACTTGTTTGGTATTATAAACACAAGACATTAATTACATTGAGCCAGCAGCGTTTCAGCAATTTGTATTGCATGCAGAAGTTCATACCTCAAATGATAAAAAAAAACAGTGTTCGCCGTATTTTATTGGGATCAAAACAGTAGCAGTTCTCACGTCAGTGTAAGCATACGTATATTTCCATCTTCTTGCACAGAACCTACACCCAATACAAAACACTAGGAATGTATACAGTACAGCCCAAGCACTATATATAATTCACAGCAGTAAAGCAACATGAAAGTAGTAGGGGCAAATTTCACCATAATGCACACTGACATGAGCACTTCACAGTGCCAGTATGTAAGCACAATCCAAAGAAATGGGATCTACAAGGAACTTGGTGTCAGCCTACGCGTGAAGGCAACTAAGTTAGTACAATAAGGCTAGCATTACTTTTAAGAAATATGCAACCATGCAGGTAGGCATGTTGTAGTTTTTTATTGAATTAGTTTGCCCTATGGCATCTGAACATGTCACACAACATCATACAGTTCAGTTTTCTGCAGAAAAGTCCAAAATAGACATGTGGTGTTGATTGTAGATCCACTTACCACAATTTGTAAAAGCGTTGAGCCATGCCAACAAGATGACAACATTGCATTCATATATGGCTGCACATATTTACTCACAAATATCTGAAAACTAAAGTAATTTTCCGGAAATATGCTTGGGAACTTGTCGCCATTATCACACAACTGCAATACACCAATACTTCTATTATACATAATTACTACAGCTATGTTTACAATATTTCCATGCCAGCCACTGTCATCTGCAACCTAAAAAGTTCTTCATCTTTAATTCCTCACTTCATGGCTTACGCATAATTACCATGTTGAAAAATTAATCCCAGTACCATGGCTGCAAAGTCAACTTGAAATGAGGCAATCACATGCCTAAAATTAAAAATTTCCTACAAATAGTGGCTGGTGGCTTGGCATATTGGATCCTAGGGCTTGGTATGCCATGAGGTTGAATAGAATTTGACCACGAATCTACAGAGCCCGTAAAGCAGTCAGGACTTGAGTTCATAGTTAAAGTGCGAAAACAAAACTACACACATAGAAATAGAAATGAAGGGAACCGGACAACGCAGTACTAGCAACTGAAATTTAAGACGTGTATAGCGTTTTTAGTCATGTTCGTACTCATTCTGTGACTGCGTGATTCTTTAATCTTGTAATTTTTTCTTCGTACTATGTGTGTATATTTTTCTGTGGTTTGCATTACACTTCAGTTGCTACTGGCACACCATCCTCCGCACTTTTTTAACTTCGAATACACATCAACTCGCCCAACTGTCCCTTTTAGGATTAACGTTTACTAGATAAAGCCGGTTCCACTCAGCGTCGTTTTCAACAATGTGAAATTTTCATGTGGGCACGCTATTGGAAAGATTGCATTCAGCACCATGTATAACACTGCATCAGAGCGAGTATTTGCCGAAATTCTGCAAGATGTATGAAATGTTTGACTTAGTGTACAGTGAGGCACAGGAGAGTGTTCCCACAATACAATGTCTTGTACACAAACAAGTGGGCCTAGCAACTCTTGCTGCTTTGCCAGAAATGTCTTCCTGAAAATAATAGAAAAGGAGTCCATTAAGCTTTCCATATCCAGGAATATGAATGTCTTGGCAGACTCACACTTGACTGTACTATTGCAGACTTCTTGACAGAACACGAAACAAATGCAAACGTGAGATGCTGCTACTAGTTCCTTGTGAACTTTTCACTTAAAGTACAGAGGGCAAAAAATACACAACAGTAAAGAAATGCGAAACAACACCAGAAGTGTACTTCTGTCCTGTGTGCCATCATTCGGGCAGTTCTAGCTGTCAGTGAAGTTAGCATTATAGTGTAAAAGGGTGCAAATTTTAGTAAGATTAACCTTGCAGTTAAACGCATTTCAATGGATGCGTTGCATGCTTGAGGCCCATGTACTTATACTTAGCTTTAGATGTATGTTAAAGAGCCCCAGGCGGTCGAACTTTCCGAAGCCCTCCACTACGGCGTCTCTCATAACCGTATGGTGGTTTTGGGACGTTACGCACCAACAGTTATTATCACTTACAACACATGGCACACTAGCTTCTTCATCAACCACAGCTGCTTTGTTTAGGACTGAAGACTGGGCGACCTTGGTATTGATTCATGGCAGAAGTAAACAGGTACTTGTAATGACGACAATAGAAGACCTGGACAGAGTACCAGCCTCTTTACCTTGTCAGAAATTGTGTCAACAGTCAGAATACTGTGTGCTGATCATAAACACTATGGCAACATAAAGTAAAACAAAATAACCACAGGGAACGAACAAGGTGATTCAACAAGGTTCAACAGATTCAACTGACTTATATCAATGTGATGAAATTAGCCTTGCACAAGTGACATATTTCCTAAATTCTATAAATACGCACATGTAACCTTGCCAAGTTCTAGTGCTGATATGTGACTAATGAAGTGACAATACCATAAAATGCATGTGCTTCACCAAACACACTGTAACCAAGCACATGTCTTACACATCATATGGCCATCATAATGTGTCATTAACATTACTTATTCTTTCTAGCTAAATAAAGACAAGCTCATGATGTCAGTGTACCTTGGTATGCAATTTAATTTTTTGTGTAGGAGACGGACAAAGCGCACAATGCAAAATTGTCGACAAAAAGTATGCTTACTTGCTCATATTCTGCGCATGAGAACAGAATAAATAGAAAACAAATCTGGCCTTAATGCACATTTTATCCTAGGACAGCGTGATACACCCTAAGGGAGTACGGTCCCAAATGAAGGTAGTATTAAGCCCTTAAAACGCCCAATTCGGCTAGTTTACGTTTACAATATACAAAGACCTTTTTTGCGCTGAAGCTTTACCAGTAAAAAGAAGGCGGCGGGTCAACTTGGTATTGCCCTACGAAAAGACAGCTTTAGCTCTGCCGCGGATCGAACACGTGTTGCACTATATCTGGTAGTTGGTTCATACATACTGCGGCGACGGACTGACTGACGGACGGACGGACCTCACAGACCGACTCACCAAATAATGCTCCACTTTGAAACACCAACAAAAAATAATTTTTAGTGGCACACCTTCCCTAGCGCGCCTTCAGCCGCCCATGTAAAATATCTTGTATGTGTGCGTGCCAAAAGGGCTGCTGTCATATGGGCGTACAGCTTTCGATCCGTTTTTCACTTCATTGTTGGTTCGTTGAATGCGAAGAAATTCCACACTCTGATGCAGTCACATCTCCGCTGTGGGCCCGAATCTTCTAACAGAATTACATATATTATTCTGACTCATTCAGTGATTATGGCCTTATTAGAGAGTTTTAGTTTGGCGTTTTTACTGCCCGCTCCGCTACGAGTTGGCCCGCTAAGCCGCAGCGGAGAGGCGGATGATTTTCTCGTTTTAGTTGTGCGTTGTCGGCAGCGGGACTAGCGTAGCGGATCCTTAGCAGTTACGGCACCCTCTGGTGATGTTCAGCGTCGCTAATGAAATTGAGAAAAACATTTAGTCGCATTTGTAAACCGAAATGAGAACGTATGAATTTATTTGTTCACGGCATATTTAGAAGTGCGCTTTAAATATGTTGGCGGTGTATATTTTCTTTACAGAGAAGCAAGCACAGATTTGATAATAGCCACCCGAAAGCCAGCTAGGTTGCGTTCCAGATCCATTGCAACCCTTCCTTGTTGTGTTTGCTTTTTTGACGCACGAGAGAGGGCGCGCGCTTCGTCCCCCTTCCGCTTGCGAAAACGGCAGCGACGCTCCGCGCTCCGCTTAGGCTGCCCGTAAGCGGAGCGCGGGGCGTCGCTCCGCTAACCCGCTTACGGCCGTAGCGGAAGGCGCATGCACTCGCGTTCCCGCTCCGCTTAGCTGCTGAGCGGAGCGTGAGAACGCCAAACTAAAACTGTCTATTATATTTTTAACACGAAAGTTTTTCATGCCGGGGCCCACCAAGACTTCACTGACGTATTTCCGTCACGGATATGACGTTGTTAAAAGGTACATGAGCACAATACAAAGAAAGAAAAAGTTACGTGAAATCGGAAAACCGGGGTATCGAACCCACGACCTCCCGGTCGGCGGTGACAGAAAACGAGCGCTTAGCCGACTGCGCCATCAACGAATTTGCGAAGAGTATTCAAACGCGCCTTATATATCTCCCTATCCTTCGCTTTGTACCTGCGTTCTTCGTTTCTCGGGGTAATGCCGCCGCCTAAGAGCGGAGAAGAGAAATACTGCATTATCACACTAACTAACACCGACAGAGAACGCTGCGGTAGTCTCAGCACTACGGCGCCTCGATGCCAGCATTCGAACGGACGCTGGTATCAAAGCGCCCTACCAACGCCACCTAGGTGGCGTTGACCCTACTTAAAACACAGTGTAGCGTGGGCTTCGCAATTGGCTCCGACAATGTTTCTGGAGCTAATTTCAGAGGCCCCAAACGGAGGATGTAATTGCGACGCGCTCTACGCGCTGATTTGACTCGGTGACGACGCCGTTACGTGCTTTGTCTTTCGCGTTGTATTGGTGGGAGTTACGTGCTTCGTCTATCGCGTTGTGCTAGCGTGCGCAGCGTAGTGCAGCTTAAATATGGTGTATCTCCGCCGTCTACTGATATGAGCGATATGAGTGCGATGGCACCGACTACGAGAACTGCTGCATTCAGCGCCACCGAAAGACAACGGCGTCGACGGGCGAATGTCGCGTAAGTGAGTTTGGTGAAGCGACGGACACGCCAGGGGGGGAGCGGGAGGCATTCGCACGTTCACGGCTCCAGCTGAGAACTCTGCCTCTCGCGTTTGTGAAGTTGAGCGCATCGCGACCCAACTGGCTGCCATACAGCCATAGATATGGGACGGAAATAATCGTATCTTCGCCGAAGCAACCTACCAGCATGACGCTGCTCGCCAACATGACGCTGCATGCCAAGCAGATCGACAGGACGGTCGCCGATCCGCAAATCACGCACCCATCGCTGCAGCGGACCGTGAGTTGAAAAACGATTGAGTGAAAACCCGTTTCGGTTTCGCTTGCACGGTTTGCGAACGCCTGTGGTTCAAGTGTGATTTGCGCGATGCTCCGGAGCGTGCAATGCAGTGTCTACGGAAAGTGTATCCCTGTCATGAGTCGTTGGTTGTCGTGATGGAGAAGACGTGCCACCAGGTGTCAATATGCGTGCATGAACACCTAAGGGGGCTCTAGCCACTAAACACCAATAGACATTATATATCAATGTGCAGTAAAGATTGAACTACTTCTGTGAAGGCACGTTTCACTTTCCTGTGTTACACCGATTCCTACATCAGAGGGATCAACCACATTTTTTTTTACCTTCGATGAAAAATGTTTCAAAAACCGGGGTATTACATTGTAGCTTCGTCAAAGTTCAATGCGTTATCAATGAACGAAAAACAAATTGTGGGCAACTCCACTCTGAGTGTGTTCTGGGGAAGTGCAATGCAAGCCCTGTCCCTGCGTTTCTCTTTACGCAGCATTTTTTTGGCGCGCTCATCTCGGGATCGGCTCAATACCGGCGTTTCGCCTGTATTGCTCTGGCTGTCACTTTGCGATTTTCGTCATGTTGTTGCCATTTAACTGCTGTGTCCTGTTTTCCTAAAGTAGGGATGAGAAAAATCGGCGTAGTCGTTCTTCCTCTGCTCGCCTGACCCTGTCGGCGGGATCCGCTCTTCGTCGGCAGTACCGTTCTCGGACGAGCGAGCGCTGCGTTCTCGGCGAGTCTCCTCAGCGGCGTCCATGGCGGGAAACCGCAAGTGCCCATACCTTGTGCGACGGAGAGGGACGCTATCGCCCGTTGGTGCATTTTGCGCATTCATGCAGTGGCAGCAGTGGACGCACTCGGTCAGTCGGCGCTGTACCCGTGACAGGGAGGCCATCAACCCGGCCGCAGCCACGGGCTCATGCGGAGAAGCTCGGCGGCTGTTTCGCTTGGAACTGCGTCGTCACCGACGGATGCCGTTTGGCTTCGCTCTAAAGGTGCATTGCACTTAAAACAACCACTTGTTAAAAACAGTTGACCGTTTACTTCCTAAATGAATGTAGCCGCGCATCAGTCAAGAAAGGATGCCGTGATGTGAAGCAAAATGTGTCCAATCCGTAGGTAGAAGCGCTATTGCAGAAGCGTATATACCGTTGGGTGTCACCAAGAAATTACCACGAAAAATAAACAAGGACAGCGATGCGACAGAAAGCTTGTCAGCCACACTCGCGCTTGTTGTTTGTCTCCCTGGACAGAGGGCTTGTTGGTCCCTCTAGGAATTTCCACCCGTCTGCCTTTCTGCCTTTTCCCCTTCAATGAAACCTGCTCTCGGATCCGAGGAAGCCCAGTGAGGCTAGTTACATCCACCACGTTATTACATCCTATCCTTCAGTCCTTGTCTCTTCCTTTTCTTTCCTCTCGCTGTTTGTTTTTCTTCAAAATCATGAAACGCACCCGTTTCACAATGAACATTACACCAGGCGGCGACAAAATTGCGGGCGAGTATTGCAGGCCTCTGTCGAAATCTGATACACATATAGCCCAAATCGGTGACAAGTGAGGCGGGAGCAGGGGTTTCGGGGAACTTCAAATTACTTGAAAGCGGGTGTTCTTTGGAAGAACAGAAAACTTTCTCCCTCTCATGACCGTATTGGCACCAATAGGAGGTCGTGGTCTGAACACTGATACGTGAACCAAGAAAAACAGGCTCACCTGGCTGCCAAAAGAGATAGGTTATATATTATTCTTAACAGGGTAAAGGTAACGACATCAACGCTAGTCAAGTTAGAGTAACGTGACGAACGATGCGAGGAGACTGGAAACTTAATAACTTTGTTTTTATATCAGTTCTCACTGAGACCTTACGAAGACAAAATCACATTATAGCCTACTCTCCAAGACTGAGCGCTGGGTTGTGTTTCCGCAATAACGATATTTACAGTGCATCACATCGATCCATTAAGGTTGTTCCTTCCTAAAAAGTTCTTCGTTAAAAGCTATGGGGATCGACGTGGTTAATGCTGCGTCTCATCCCCCCCCCCCCTTCCTAGTTCGAGTGCTGTGACAGATAGCTCGACGGAATGAAGCGGAGGTAAGACACCTTGATCTCCACAGACAAAAAAAAAAAGCAATGTCTATTTCGGTTTGTAGTTAAGCGCTTCCGGTTGATTTTTTAGTTAAGTGCTTTGTTGGCTCAGTCTTGTTGTCGGTACATCTAATTCCTTGGATCCTTTTAGCTCTCTATCCCATTTCTACCGTTTTCACTCTCGCCGCTCCTTTCTCCGACCGACTTCAGGAGCGTGAACGCCTTGATCTCGGCTATCTTGTAGCGGTGCGCCCGAAATACCAAAGATTCCAGAAACATCGCACCACAGTCGTCATATGTCTCATATGCGCGCACTGGTTTCTAGATTACTTCGCATTACGTTACTCATTAACGTTTTGACACAGACATAGTCATTTGTGCTCCCCCATTTGCGCCTACACACAGTAGGCAAAGGACCATGTGGTTCCTCAATATTTCATTTTAAATTTCAACATCTGATGCTTAAGTCCTCCATATTGGAATAAAATTGCGATAGAATCCCTTTCCGTTATAGTGACGAGAGTAACCTTACCAAAGCATGCTAATCGCAAGAAAATGATTTCTGGAAAGAGCGAGAGCGAGAGATGTAAGCATCTTTGCTATGTGCGTGTCAGACTCTGTCATAAATGCTTAGATTTGCCAGCCTCTGATTACGCATAGGGTTGATATGACAACCAATATTCCGCCTCATATTTCAAACTTTGCGGCCGTAACTTGGTGTATTGTTGGCCATTGACAACGTTGAATAATATGTTAAATCCGTATACGTCTGTTAATAACTTGATTCTGAAGGACATGGTTATGAAAAACGTTGTAGCTGGAGGACCGCGGGATAACTTGGAACAAGTAGAGCTTTTTACCTTATAGCCAATGCATGACGCACAACAGTTGTCTTATTCGGCCCACATCGTAATGCAGCCGCCTCTGCAGTTTTGAACCCACGGCTCTGTGCCCATCAGCGCATCGCCATAATCACTGAGTTAGCCAGTGATTCATATGGTCAGTATAAAGGAATCTATGGACGTTTTTTGTTTTTGCTCAGCATTTCTCGGATCTTCCCAGAAATTTATGTTTAGGCCTACATGTTTGCCTTGGTGAGAGATGCTGGCAAACGGGTGTATTTTTGACAAGTGTGGAAGCTATAGCAGGAGAAATATAAACATACAAAAATTGGAATATTTCGGCGCCGAAAACCTAGTTTTGGTTTAAGTAACTTTTTCTCCACATATATGATAGCAACGTAGTACATATGTGATTTACTACGTTCCTATTACAGTTACGGACATTAGTCAAACCATAAGTTATATTAATAAGGTTTAACTACGAAGAGCTGTTGCTTCTTGACGCGTCGTCGCATTCAAGCTTGAAGCGACTTTCTGCGCTATTTATTAGCTAGACGAGCTCAGTAAGGCGCAAGGCGCTATCTTTCCATTAGCGTGCCCAAGAAATCAGGCCACGTCGACAGATCTTTGGAGGCGGGCAGGTCGTTTAGGTTGACAGAAGAGACCACCGCGCCACGTCGTATGCGTCAAAGGAAGGGAAAACACAGCTGTATTGGCCACGGTTCACGAGAGATGTGTGGTGGTCATTCAGGCGCCAGTGAGTACATTATATCCAGGCGGGAAGATAAGGTGGCCCCGTGACAGAGACCGATGATGGGGGGCAGCATTACAGATTCAGTGCGCGCACCCGCATCAGATAGCGTCAGAACAAGCTTCATCACGTGCCCCCGCTCTTACAATCGTGGTTTTGATCTCATTTAGTCACGCGATTACCCATACTAAAAAGCACTGCGACCGAGAGCAAATAAAAAGTTTAGAACACAAGTATGTTTTCGCCTTGAAGCCTCGGAATAACCAAAAGTTTCTTGCCTGCCGAAATGAAAGAAGTCCAGCCGAATATACTGCGGCTATGAAGTGAGAGCGATACGCTTATGATACTTCCTTCTTATGAATTGGAAACGCAGCTTCGTTGAGCATAGCGTCTTCATATCTCTCCGGCAATGGAGCCATCTAGCATGCTTGTATAGCATAGAAAGACAGGAAAACGATCGTGTGACAAAAACGGGTGACAGGAAGACAAATAATACTAAGTATTGCCCCCCACGTGCTCCCACATGAGAAAAACCACGACGCTTGAAGGTAGTTCTCTCAATCGATCCATTTTTCTAGCATTGAAATGTACCTCGCTACATTCAAAGAGGCCCTGCGTTCAAATTTTGCCCGCATCGTTCTGCATTGCACCGCTTTCCTTCTATTGTACTGAGATCAATGAAAAAGAAAGGGCGAAAACATGCACGAGCAAGAAAAAGTTATTCAATTTACAAAACCAGAATGAAGGTAGACGACAAAAGGAGGCATGCCCTTCCAAATTTCCGTCACAAAGCGAGAACTATGCCACTTTCAATCAAAACATGCCTTTCATTTCGCGTTCGGAAGCAGTCGTCCATTGTGTCTTTTCCACGACAATTTATTGCCCCGCATTCTGAAGGATTATTTACCCTAGGCGAACGCTCATAGCGACATCTTCTGAAGACTTCTGCAACCACGACAACTTATGTTGCCTCATTCTTATCTCAGCATAGCGAATAACAAATCATAAGCTAGTACACGCTAATGATTGCTGCTTGCGGCGTGAGTGGGCTATATAATAGAAGTCGACAGTGCTTTTGTGCATACCAGCAAGCCCTTTTAGCGCCACGCGACTTTAAAGTGCGCCGGAGATTTGTGAAAACCAATGGACTGCACACCTATAAGGCATGCTTGAAAGGTTGTATTTCTATTGATCACTAATAAGACCTCTACGTCGAAAGCAGCTCTCAAGCACCCATCCGTGCCTTTCGCGTCGTCGGCGTAACCGAGCGAAAATTGGCGCAGGGGAGGATTGAAGAGAGCGAACGTGGAGCGCCGCGGAAAATGAATGAATGTGACAGCAAGGCGGAAGATGACACAATGGTAGCATGAAGAGGAAAGATGAGGAAAAGAGTAACGACCGAGGAAACACAGCGCTGCGTTAGCGGAGGTTTGTCTGCTGCGGCGGCTAAGAGGTGGTGCCAGAGTAGCGCGCCATCGTCCTTTCGCCAATGACTTCATGAGTAACTAAAGTGGTTGCTTGGGCGTGTTGGTACGACATATTGGAGGGAAACGGCGCGAAAGACGAAAGACCATCAGTAAAATGTGCAGTGAGCCCGTCTGCCATTTCCACAACTGGGAACAAAACGGTGCACGAGCGGAGGTCTGTCACCGGTGACGGCCGGTGGTTACGACACTCCGTAATGAGAAATTTGAGTGCAGCTGAATAGGCGTCTTGATTTTGCGATATGTGATGCGTATAATTAGATAAATACATGCATGCATGCCAATATAGCACGTGCATTGCACTAAGGAAATAAATATCCAGCCAAAAAACAAACCAACACAGGAAACGCTGAAGAAGCCACTTCCTTGTCTTCTTCACCGTATCCTGTGTTGACGTGAGCGGACGAGTTTCATGACGCGCGCTGGCGTAAATTTTTCCCCCCTATGCTTCCAGCGCGCTCGTCAGAACGAAAGAAGAAAAAAAGCGCCTAAGGCGTGCGAAAAATCTTCGTAACCCTGCTTGCCCTCGACTGATTGAAAAAAGAATTTTTTGTGGCATATTGATTCGTGAGGCGAAAATCCGATACTGAGCTCATTGCTTTAAAAAGTGGATCAGGACCCCTTTAAGGTCAAGAACCAAAGACGTAGTGCCTGTTACTTCCTTTGCAAAACTGATGCGTTGTGTCCCTTCAAATTCGTTGCAAATGCGAATGAAAGTATCAGATTCTGAAAAAGATACAGATGTGAACTTGTGTTTGACCACACAGAGAGAGAGGGAAACGTTAAGTGAAAGGCAGGGAGGTTAACCTGAAGAAAATTTGACCACACAGTACTGTAAAGGTTACAATGGCCACTTAGCAGAAAATCAAAGATAGGGAAAAGCGCGATCCCTTACTTGGGGCAGTCATAAAAACTTACGCAGCTTAAATCAACGTGAAAGCTGTAGGAAGTGGTGAGCAGTGATTCGCCGGCGCTTCGGCGACGCTGGCGTCTACGGGCAAACAAGCGCTGGCGTTCCAAACGTGCATCCTGCTCGTCATCCATGGCGGGAAAGGAAATTTATCATGCAGTGGCGCCCTCTCCCCTCTTTCTTTACCTCCTCCTCACTCTGACTATCCTTCCCACCCCTTTGCTATACTATACTATACACGGCTATGCCATGCTTTAACTCAACCCCGCGTCCTTTCCCTCCTCTTCACCCTCACATCTCCTCCTCACCATCACTTCCCTTTCACACCCCTTGCTATAATGTGACCTACAAGGCCATGCTGTGCTTTATTCTCCCCTTCTCCTTTCCCTCCTCACCCTCACACCGCTCTTTCTCAACCTCACTTGCCTTTCCCACTCATTGTTAGACCATACTGCGCTTTACCCTCTCCCCTCCTCCTCAGCATCACTCCCCTTTTCCGCCCCTTTCATATACTGTACTATACATCGCTGTGCCATACATGACTATGCTATACATGGCTTTGCCAGCGACACATTAGACGCCGACAGCTCGAGCCCCTAAAGTGCTTCGCACCTAATGTCACAGAAACTACGGCGGTCAGAAGGTGGTCGATACCTTACCCTGAACGCTGTTTTCGGAAATTTCACGCTAATACTGCACTACGTTATTTCTAGCGTGCTTCTAATAAGGTGAATAAGGTGTTTCTAAGCTAACAATGACATGGGAATACTGAATTTGATCATTGATTGCCAGCAGAATACCACCACTGATTCGGTCTAGTGGGTCGAGATAAAATATATTGTATTTGTTCGTAAAAGAGAAAAGTTCATTCTTTTCAGAGCACTACCTAGCCTGAGTTAACGCTATAATATCCGCATTAGAGTCACTGATAACAGCGGAGAGGTCATCTCTTTTCGACATCATGGGGCAAATGATAGTAAGCAGTATTACCATGTTAGAAAGCCGCCACCCCGTCACTCTCCCATCATGGCCGTGAGCGACTAGAGTGAAGGTGGCGTGGGAACACACTGCTCTCGCTACGTACTACAGTAGTCAACAAGTTTCTTGCATTCGCGATCGCTTCAGCTGTAGTTTCGCAGACAGTGTCATTAGCTGCATCGTTTGTAGCGGTATGACTTGAAAGAAGTCTGTCGGGTATCCAGGCAAATTCAGAGCTCTGGTGCGTTCTTTTAGGCGTTGTGGTGCTCAGCGCCTCTCACCGAAAGAGCTCCCCCCATCAGAAAAATCACACCATCTCTCGCTAAAAAGGCCCATGAGGCGATGCGAAGCAGCACGGGGGGGTGCACAACGCGTTTGCATCGGTTTGACTAGGTGTTTGCGTTAATGTTTCCGTTAATGTTGCGTATTTAGTGTTATCGTTTGTGTTCTGTTTAAGTTCTTATGTTGTTGTTAACGTAGACACCTAGTGTCTACGTTAACAACGTGTGGCGCAGCCGGCGCAGTGACTGAGCGTGTGTACGACCTAACGCGTGCCTTTTATCTAAACGAGGAGGGGAATGTGGGGAGAGGGAGGTTGGCTACGGCGCAGCCACAGATGTTAGCTGGTGTGTGGAGAGGATGTGTGTGGAGAGGGTTTGCGCATGCGCAGTAAGGGTGGTCACGCCGCACACCACCGGATTGAACTGCGCCATAAGCTGCTTCGCATCTAAAAAGTTACCTGCCATCATTTTAAAGCGAAAGCCTTAGATGCCTCATCAAACAAGAAAATTGACCATCGACAGCAATCCACGTCGGCGTCGTCTACACGAACGATGCAAAATATCATCACGCGATGACGTCACCATAATATGTCACTATGACGTCACAGATCGGCAAATTTGGTGTCGTCAGTCTGACGTTATCACTACAGGGTTGCCAACCAACTTTTGGAAAATGCCCGCCGTCACGGTCAAAATTGCCCTACTTTACCCTACACATAATAATAATAATAATAATAATAATAATAATAATAATAATAATAATAATAATAATAATAATAATAATAATAATAATAATAATAATTGTAAAAGTCTACGAAAGCGGGGCGCCTTCGATATTTTATTGAGGCTACATGATCGCCATCATGTCTTCTTTCTTCTCTTCTTCCTGTCCCTCTGTTCTCAGTCCTCTGCTCTTCATCTTCTTCCCTGTTCCGTCATGGCTCGATTAAGTGTGCGGAACACTATAATAATAATAATAATAATAATAATAATAATAATAATAATAATAATAATAATAATAATAATAATAATAATAATAATAATAATAATCATAACGTACATACTACTTCACTGTACGACATGCAGAAGTGCGGTAGCGCTGAAGTCGGTAACGACTTCAGCGATTTGAAAACTTTAAGTCGGGTACAAATTTAGAAGTTTGCGGCTTTTCTTTCTCAAAGGCGGATGCACACAAGCCTGCACCAATTGGCGCGCACTCCGGACTGACGTCATATGCCGGACGGAAGGTGATGCCGCCTTCGGAGTACATTGCCGAGTGCATGAGTGTGAGTGTGACTATTTCTTTAGTTGCGCAGACGATCGACTGCCGCGCTTCGGTCATCTGGACGGTGCCTCTCAAGGTGTGTCCGACAACAGTTCCGAAGAGAGACGAATGAACAAGCAAGAGAGCAAATGGGAAGAGAAAGCGTTCCGGTATTTCTATGGGACGAGCGTTGACTCACGATTGACAAAAAGAACAAGGAGACTCACCAGCAAGAGTCCGTTTGGCAGTGTAAGCAATATGGCAACAAAGCCCGTTAAGAGAGGACTTATTAGGTAGCAGCGATGGGGAACAAATCAGCTCTGAGTAACTACCGAAAGGCCAGACACGAAATAAGCGAAAAGTCATTTCATGATACTTCAAAAGGAAGCGCTTTGCTGTTTGAAGCGAGGTGGGGCTGCCTTTGAACGCAAGGTTATGAAGCAAGATTCAGTAAAGAAGAAGAAAAATGCAATGAGGAAGCTAATGAAACAACGGATCATGTTCTAATTGCTTGTGGAGATATCCACCTGTATGTGCATGGGTCAATGTTTGCGCACTAGCCTTCATGAAGCCTCGTGTATTAGGGAGATCATTTGAAAGATAAACAGGTCGGCGATAGAAATAAGTAAAAGACGGCTCGAGAATTGGTGGCGGAAAAGTATGGAGAAAGGAAAAAAAATAGCAGGAAAACTAAGATTAATCTTCGGTAAGGCGCAGAAAGCTGGGCTGTGAACTTGTAAGGTTTTTTTTTAACAGCAAGAGAAGCTTAATTTATCTAGACAAAATTTGGCTAAAATGTAATAATAATAATAATAATAATAATAATAATAATAATAATAATAATAATAATAATAATAATAATAATAATAATAATAATAATAATAATAATAATAATAATAAGAAGAAGAAGAAGAAGAAGAAGAAGAAGAAGGTAGCTTCACTAATGTTATGTCCCGCATCGTGATAGGCTGAAGCATGCTCTTACAAAAATTTTTAGCGTAAGATGCTTTTGTGAATACGGATGCAACTTACTGTTATCCGCACGCACCTCAGTGTCAGCCTCGCCAGTCGTCAGTCGATGCAGTAGAAGTGTGCGAGTGTGCGGCCTTTGAAATATACCTAGGCGGCAGGCTCTCGGAGTGTGTCGCGGTGCTTTATCACTTATCATCGTTTCGGCAGCGGCAAGTTGCAACACGGCATATCCTTCTCGCATCGTTACAATACACCACGCATATCGCCTGTAGATTACCACACCGTTCGTCCTCGTGTTCTTTCGTGTGCAGTGACATGAAGCTGAAGTGTGAATTTTCGCACAGATGTACTACCACTGACTGCCTGCAAAACTCATCGCATTAGCATTGTCATGTGCGTATGTTTACTGCTGACCGCTCACAACGTGAATGTGTTGCGCATGATAATTGATGGTAGCGCAGGCTAAGAACAAGGACAAAAGAAGACACATTCGAGACACCACAGCGCTGTGCAGGTGGCCTAAATGAGAGGTATAAGTGCGGGCGAAGCGTGGAAGGAAAAAAATAAAGAAACGGCAGACATGACCTGTTAGCCCAACACACCACGGGAGAAAAAAACGAGGTGTGGAAAATACGCAGCTGGCGTGTGCCCTGTAAGAAAAAAAATATGGTCATCCGGTTCACGTATGATTTTTTTGATGCATTCCTATTGGTGCAATTGAGTCGGCCTTCAGTTCACACACCAGACCACAAAGGTCCGCCAGGTGGAAACGCCCGTTGCGTAAGACGTTATGAACCTGTGAGTGATATTAAATGCGAAGCATTTCTTTGCCTACTGTAAACACTTTAGCGTTTCTATCTATCTATCTATCTATCTATCTATCTATCTATCTATCTATCTATCTATCTATCTATCTATCTATCTATCTATCTATCTATCTATCTATCTATCTATCTATCTATCTATCTATCTATCTATCTATCTATCTATCTAGCCGCCTACGAATGGGTGCTCTCGTGATCGCCTCCTTAACTTGGGGTAGACCAAAATTTTTGTGGGAGGGTAGGAGGTATTGACGAATATGTCTGGCTGGTCATGACATGAATAACGTGAAAATCCTGTCGCCTACGTCGTCAAACCCTTTCCTGCACACACGTGTGGCACATACGTGTATACCACGGGCCGCATTATGCGGGTATGCGCCACAGGTGTTCGACAATTTATATCTACCCAGGAACGGCGAGGACAGACATTAGTAATTTAAATGCGAGAGCGTTAAGAAAAACACACGTCGGCAGCGTTGAACCGACGAATGCAAGTAATAAATATCAGGGTCCCTGCATGAATCGAACTCCAGCAATCTGCGTGGTAATCAAGTATTCTACCACAGAGCCACGCCACGTCACGGAACTGCCTTGGAAAAAGAACCTACCCTATGCAGGCGTAATGTTCTTCAAGCGTCAATTGTGGTTGCAGTGCTGGCTATCTAATTTTATAAACATTAAATTTGTACTCCTATGAGATAGGTGTCATGTCGAGTTAACGTGAATTATATTCTTAAGCGCCATCCACTGTAGTTGGTCCACGAAGCACTATCCAGGGCTACCATCCTCGATAGCACAAGTGCTACATATCAGCTTACCGCTTCTGGTGTTGGTAAAACCTATGTTAGTGTTGGAATCGTTACGCAACTGTAAATAACTAATTACATGAAAGATATGCCACTGTTCAACGTATCTCTGCGCGTGCAACATTTCTACATATCTTTAACGTCATCTCGCAACGTTGCGCTCAATAAAAATATTACAACACAGTCACCTTGCCTGCCGATGCTTCGCATGACATCGATTCCCATGGTACTTGGGATCTGCCAATTTTTTACAGCCTCGCGAGGTAAACGAAGGCCTTAATGAAAAACGATGCGTAAGGTAATCTTTGTCTGCACACCTCAACATAATTGTGGGTTATGTAATATCGCTGTAGCTCGGCAACTGTCCAATTGTTATCGGTCGCAATGTCAGGTGTATGTGTGACACCGCTGAAAGTATTACTGCGGTGATGATCTTTTTTTTTAAGTGTAGTAAGTATGATTCTTGGAGTTGTTGCTCTTATCTAACAGGCGTTACCTTATTGCGACAGCAATTACATGAACACCCTCGACAAGATTTTGCCGTAGCCGCCATGTTCAAATCTCAAATCGATAACATCGCCCCGTGCATCGTATGTTCTACCCCCCACGTACAAGAGAGGGGGGACTGGTGACGAACGCGGCTGAAGCGGAGATGAAAAGAGCCGGTGGTCTCCATCGCACGGAGGGTGTATGGGATAACACCACTGCGCGTGCGGGGCCTGCCGTCGATATCTTCTCAAGCGGACAGGAAACGCCCCTTGCGTCTTTCCTCGGGCGAAAGAGCACGGACACCGGGGAAAGGAGGTGGGGCTTGCTACTCGAGCAGCAAGTGCAAACTTTTACCATAAGGGTGCAGTTGCGACCGCTGGCGTGCGCGCTATCACGGCAGACGTTTGCGAACGGCTCGTATACCCTTTTACGTGCTGCACTCGTCAAGCGAAGAGGCGGTACTTTCAGTGCTAAACGGTGCCCATGTTCGCCTAGTTTTGCATCACTTTGCATTTGACTGCTAATGCTTCCCCTCAGCTCCGCTGCACATTGGCCTTTACGACGTTAACACTTTGACCTTACGACGTCGACTTTACGATGTTTACGACGTTAACAACTAATGATGTTGCAGAACATCGGCGGTGTTTATTGGAATTGAAATGTTACCATAGTATCATACAGTTGTGAATCTATGGTCATTCATGACACAAGTGCGCAGTCAGTTGGATATGTGCAAAATTATTTTGTCTTCGTTTCAATTCAGAGCTCAACGCTGGGGCCGTATTTCGAGATCATCCCCTTCAACAACATTGTCGCTGTGAGTGACGTATAGGGTAAGGTGGGGCAAAATGAGACAAAAATTTGAAAATAGTGAATATTTATTTTTATTTCACTGTTTACCCTTCAACGTCAATGCAGAAACTTTACTTTGGGTACAAGGTATGTGCTTCATAAATATGACCATGTTGCCACTGTCAGAAAGTTTATTTTTAAAAGAAATAAAAAATGCACCAGATGTCTCATTTTGCCCCAACCTGCGGGGCAAAACGAGACAGTGTGAAAAAAAAATTTAACCCTTTAGTTTTTGCAGTAGAAGCACTTGAAATTAAATTCCGTGGGCCCTCACGCAGCCTTCATTACCCCAGTCATTGCACTCCACGCATTGAATCCAGACAGAATCCGGTGCTGGTCTTGCTCCAAAACTCCTTGCAGATCAAACACCACCAGTCTTTCTTTGTGCTATTATTGTATATTGTTCAAAGCTTGCACTTCATTGGATTATTCAACGATTGGACGCTAGATATGTTCTGACGCATCTTTTTCGCCTCCTTTTGCCGTTTTGGTGCAGAACTGCACGGGCGTTTCGTGGATTTCAGCTTCGTCAGCCGGGCTTCGTGAGGCAATGAATTTAAAACTGTGCTAGATTCAAATTTTCTAGCGCTTGTTTTTTTCAATTTGGTGTTGGAGGAAAACTCGATGCCGAGACGTGTTTGTGAACGGCTTGACTTGGAGATTCTTCCATTTTTTTCGTTCGCCTCTTGAGAGCATCCTTGGGAACGCGGAAAAACCTCGATGCAGCGCGAATGGAGGGAGTGTCCTGAAGAGCAATCAGTGCTTTTTCACGTCGTTTTCCTCCCAGGAAGCTCTATATGATATTCTCTTGTGCGTCCGAACCCTCCTAAACAATAAAATATAATATATAATGAGTGTAAGTAAATGGTTCACTTAATGAGACGCTGTACTGAACATGTACTGACGCCAGAGGAGCTTCATGCACGAATCCGAAAATTTGCCGAGCACAATTTCGCCCCTTTTTGACGGGTCACGAACACACTGACACCAGCCGCGTAATTTTTCCCACGCGAATGCTGTGAGCAATCATCAAGTTTTACACATAAAAAGGTGGGCAACTACCAGCACCTCGCTGAAATATAGAAACAAAGAAAAGTGCTTTCTGTATTAGCTATAGACGTCGGCAAAGCCAAAATGTCGCGTTTTGCCTCGTGTCTCATTTTGCCCCGCCTTACCCTAACAGGCAGCCATAATAAATCTTGTGGCATGATTTCGCTTATTGAGGTTCATTGCACACCCACTAATGTGATGAACAAGTGTGCCAAGTTTTGATGAAAAATCTTGAATAGCAAAAAAGTTATGACTGTTCGCGTAGGGAAAAATACCAAAAATATAAGTTCTGAGAAAATCAACAAAAAAAGGTTTGAAACAGGTGCAGCGCTTACAAAAAGTGATGTGGAACGCTAAAATCCTCGGTATTTGTAGTCAGTTCCCTTGTGGACCTTACTTTGAAGCTAAGCTTCAAAGCACTTGAATATTTTGTGCAGTAAACGGCAATAAAAGGGCCGGTGAATGCTCTCCAAATACGGGGAAGTGACCACACAGGCGCCAACGCTCACACGGCGCACCGGCATTTTGAATTGATAGTCGCTGTAAAAAACAGCGTAGCCTACAATGTTTCGCGAGAATCTCGCTTTCGCTGTCCACCTCTTACCATGTCGCCAATACATATACACACAATCAACACAAACGACACCGCACGTCAGTCTTGTGAGCGACGACAACAAAAATGGGGCTCGCGTTGATGACGTGTGACTAGTATTTAGCCGCGGCCTTCGTCGCAAAAAGGAAACTTCAGTAATCTCAGTGATCTCAGTTGCGCCACTGCAGTATAGCTGCAGCTTTCAGCTTCAGGGCATTGCAATCCATTCACGACCAAAGAAGCTTTTGTCCCAAGCTGAAGACACAAAGATATAACAAAAACCCAAAACTTTCGAAGCCCCAAGCACGAAGCCAATGAAATCCATGTATACTACTCTTAACATCAGCTTAACAGCTTAATGATAGCAGCGCCAGAGTTCCCCTCATATTAATTATTTCAATATAGCACAACAAGCTTAATAGCGCTGGATACCCAATTACCGCAACTAGATGCTCTCGGTGACTGCCAGGATGACACCGCTACAGCAACACAACATTTGAAACTCGATGAAATAACAGAAGCCCCGAAACTTCAGAGACCCCAAGCACGAAGACTAGACGAACCCATGTATATACCCTTAATGATCAGCTTAACCGCTGAATGATAGCACCGCCAGAGTTCCCTATATTAATTATTATAATGAATATGTTTCTCTGCAAGGTCTGTACAACAAGCTTAATAAGCGCTGGTTATCGAACTGCCGCAACTAGGTGCTGGCGATGACTGCCAGGCTAACACCGCCTGCATCAACAAAGCGTTTCAGCGCCCACTGGCACATAATCTCACAGAACGATAGACTTCGATAAGCTGGCAGGTCAGCGCTGCGTCCTTCCCATGAGAGCTCGAACTGCTTACTCGGGCAACTTCAGTTTCATGAAGCAACGAAGTGAAGCACGGGATATTGGAGAGCACCAAGAGCCTTCTTTCTATGCCGCGAATCAATAAGTAGGTATCTTGGGCCTCTGTTCGCGTACACGAACATCTTAATCTGAGCTGTAGGTGATTGGACAACTATTTCGAATAATAATAATAGTTCGGGTTGAACATCCCAAAACCGCCATATAATTATGAAGGGACGCTGTAGTGGAGGGCTCCGGAAATTTCCACAACCTGGGGTTCTTCAAGGTGCACCTATATAAATCTAAGCACACGGGCCTCAAGCATTTTCGCCTCCATCGAAAATGCGGCCGCCACGGCCGGGATTCGATACCGGGACCTGCAGGTCAGCAGTCAAGCGCCATAACCAACTAGACCACCGTGGCAGGTAACCACTTCGAAGTCATAAGGCCTGCGCTAGAGGCAAAGAATTTTGGTGGTCGAAGCACGTCGCAGACGATCCATTTTCAGTGCGCGCAGGATGTCCCATTCCTGAGAAATGCTGTTGCACATACACGCACTACAATCAACAAGCACCAAGGCTGTAATAGCCGTAGAAGTGTACCGCTGTAACGGCGGTAAACAATAAAGGGCAAAAGCAAACTTGGGTTTTCATCGCCTTCAACATGTATGCTTGATCGTAATAAGATTGTATTGCACACGCCATGGATAAAGGAACAGGTATATTTTGTTGCATCTAAGATTGTACCAAAGGTATGTGTAGTCTATCCCTCACTGCTCACCACAGTGGCTCCAGTAGGAGCTGTCTGAGCCATGTGTGAAGTCGTAGTGGTAATTGCAAACACAAGCGAGCAAATTGTCGATAGCAATGGTCGGAAAGAACTGTCACATGACTAAGTATAGCGATGCCGAATGGGCGCAGTGCTGTAAACAGTGTATGCTGAATGTGAAAACGCATCTGTCCTGTTATGTATACCGAAAAAAAAAGAAAAAAACACCCGATGTGAAAGGGAAATACAAAAAAAAAAAACCGTACAGAAAAATTGTAATATCGCATTGCATTATTTCAAGCTAACATGACCCTTTACAAGACATGCATGAGGATGCTTAATCAGTATCAGTAGCTGACCCGAAAACTCGCAGTTGAGTTAACACCGCCGAAGTGAATTAACACACAACTCAAAGGCATGCTCTACTCAGTTACAACCTGAAAAAATTTTTAGCTCCGCCCACATCTAACGCTCCCGCCCACATAGAATTTGCCTAAATGCTCCGTCCTATAGCGCTTACTCATTTTCGTGGCGTCAAACACATCTCGAGTGTTTCAGATAGCTGACTTTTCCCATACAGACACACGTTTGTGTCGCTGGTAGTATTAGGTTAGAAACTTCAACGTCCTGGTATATTTCGTCAGGGATTCTGACATCGCTGCTCAGCCAAACGCAATGTTTTAGGTAGAACGACGAACCTTTAATTCTGAATATGCGCAGTGTTCACATTAGCCGAGGGAAAGTACGTACGGTGCGAGCGGACACCCGCTACCACGACTGTCTTTCGCAGGTGAAAGGAAGGCGCGCCGCATTTATGTAGGTGGAGCTGCCATTTTTCTTTAGCTTGCAACCGAGTATATAGAACTATCAGTGACGTGAAGGAAATGACGTCAGTGAAAGACGTGACGGTATAGCTCCGCAGTTAACTTGTCGTGCTGCTAAGCTGGAGGACACGGGTTTGATTCCCAGCACCGGCTGCCGTATTTTGATAGGGACGACATGCTTAAACGCATTTGTCGACGCCAGTTATTTATTCAGACGCTCGTTGAAGAACCTCAGGAGGTCAACATTAATCCGACGTGCCTCACAACGGCATGCCGCATGCCTCATAATCATATCGCGGTTTTGTCTTGTAGAAGACCACAATTTACATTTTTGACACCCGCAAGCACAACAGCTACGAGTCCGTTTTGTGAAGATATTGCGAAGGTTGTTTCTTCTGCCAATCGTCTCCACTTATTTTTAACGTGCAATCCTTATACTTTTATCTCTTTCCAGCGTTTCAATAGTAAACTCATTTCGCTTTGATTCATTTCTATTTATATTTCATTTGTATTTGTTTACTGGTGTTGATTCTCCTCAAAATCATATATGGACGGTTTGCTGTACTTGCCACTTTTATTGCGATGGTAATTCTATGGTCACTCTAGGGGGATTTTTGCCATCGTCGTCACCGTCACGTTCCGGAAGTATATACATAAAAAAGGCACAAAGAAAATTAAATCAGCACAAAGAAATTCCGAAGCACCCGACCGAGGATTCGAACCAGCGACCCCTTGCTCCGTAGCGCGCTGCGTTAGACAGCTCAACGGCGCATGGTTTTATATTTATATACACCATTTACCGCTGTCGGTACGCAGATCTCGGAGGAGCCTGACCGTGTTTTTTATCACGCAACGCTCCTACATTTTCTTTCAATTTGAAAACACTGCCCTTGAGACGCGCTCGAAAAAGTGGACCCCTTTCTGTACCCACTCGTGATGTGGAACGAAAAAAAAAATTAGACAGGAGACGCAGAGGAGTCACTCCACGCGCCGCACTTTAAAAGCAAAAAAAAAAAGTATCTAAGAGCGTCGGGTTCTGCATTGTGGACACTTGCAGCGCGTTGCTCAAACACAAAGACGTAACAACTGCAACAGTTGTTAGTTCACGCTTTTCTTGTGTATACCTGCGCGTTCTTGTCTAGCGTCCTTTGTGTTCCAGCGGCACGCTACAAGTATCAAGTTGCTTGTCGTTCTTCGTGTGACATTCCAATTTCTTGCTATCGCGTTCATTGCTTCGCCCTTTCGGCGAAACTGTGACTTTTTTGCATATCTTTGTTGGGTTTTGTTTCTGCAGTTCCTGCAGGTTTTCGCTTTCCCTTCCTTGTAATGGCTTACCTGGTCCCGAGTCATGTTGTTCTCATAGTTTTTAGCTCAGGTGACCATTCCGTGTTATCTGGTAAGTAATGATAATGAATGAATGAATGAATGAATGAATGAATGTGAGAGAAACAAAACACCTAAATGAGAACAGGCATCGAGCGATTGGGCGCCATTTCTTTTTCTTTCTTTCTTTTTTATGTGCAATGATGCTGGTAACGAAGATTGAAGGCATCAATGCTAGGTGAATTGGGCACTGCGAACATAGTATGCGAGTCGTATCGTGAAACTGTCTCCAAACTCATCAATGGGACTGTTAGTGAATGCAGGAAGATAGAGTGTTCGGGCAGCAAAGACCACCGATAAAGTTGCTCAGAAGTTTCCGGAAGAAGCAAACTTGGAAAATTTCTTCTTCTCATGCTCCGCTGTCGTCGCACGTGCCAAACAAACCGCGAAAACCTGTGATTCGACGCACTATATAGCGCGTACGTCTCATCATCTCTGTGATTCTTGTCGGCATAGAAGTCCCTTTAAAGTCTTCGTCTGAACTGAAATGAAGTCATTTTTCTCAATATAAAAGAGACGCTAAAGGAGCTGTATTTTTCGCAGAGATACGGCGAACGATGGTTCTGAATAGAGGGACGCAAAACTTGGATACAACGCGTGTTTTCACGAGTAGGAATATCGCAAATCCAACGCCGTCTTCTAAGCACTGTTGAGTCGCTCTGATGACTCCCTCGTGGTTACGTGCGCCGTCCGTAGTGTTTCATGTAAAGAATTCAAAACCAGGAAGAGTGAGTACCACGTTACTGCCTTTCTTATACTCTTCAAAATATTTCAAAAATAATATGATGCCTGTGATTTTTTTTTTGTTCTTAAGTGTTTACACTGAAAAGCAACACATATGGTGTACATGGTTTTGCCTGCGTGACGCCATACATGGCTAAGTTATGCTTTACCCTTTTCCTCCCTCCTTTCCATCCTCCTCACCGTCACTTTCCTTTCCCGCCCCCCTTGCTATACATGACTATGCTATATATGGCTTTGCCTGCATGAAGCCAAGCAGCGACACACGATGACAACATACGATGACAACATACGCCATTCCTCCTCCTCCCTCCCTGCTTTCCCTTCTCCTCATGCTCACATCGCTCCTCCTTAGACCACTTTTATTTCAAGCCCCCTCACTATACATGGCGATGCTATAGATGGCTTGCTATACATGGTTTTGCCAGCGTTACGCCTAGCGACATGAGATGCCGAAGACAGAATACGAGGACAACATACGACAGCCCGGGCCCTTAAAGAGCTCCGCACTTAAAAGAGAATTCTATTCGCGGCAACGCGAATGAATTCAGCCTCGCAGGCTCGGGATGTAGCCTCGTAATATTTGCAGCGTAGACTGTCAAACATTTTGTCCATCGGTTTGTCTTTATCTCCCGACATAAGAAAACAATGCTGATGTAATTGTCCCCGACGACACACGCTGCAACGGAGAGCCAGCAAGCCTTTTTTTTTAAACTTGCTAATATGTTTTTTTCCTTACATTCGGAGAGCCAAGAAGACGCAGAGGGGATGAAGGCGGCGCCGGATGTCGTGTGGCCGTCCTTACCACCACTGCGCGTCCACAGAGAGACGACACAAGACTACTAAGGATCACCGCGTCGAAGATCTACGTGTCACTGCTGCGTTGAGGTCATTGATAAGCACAATGCAGACTCTCCTCACCGGATTGACAACCCCATCAGCTCGAAGTGCACTGCAAGTTCTGGATACCTTGGAGCCAGTCCTTGCAAGCCTTCTTTAACATCATGGATTGCAGTGATTGCATCTAAGACACCCGAAGTACTCTGTGACAGTTCGCAGTTTTAGGACCTTCTGGGCATGCGCGCTACACGCTGCTATGCGTGCAAGCGTATTACTTGTTCTCTCCTTCCTTCTTCCCTTCTCTATTCTTTTCCTCCTCTGTCCACCTTCCTCCGTGTAGGGTAGCAAACCGGGTGCACCCTGGTTAACCTCCCTGCTTTCCTTTCTCTCTCTCTCTATTACTGTGTCACTTAGAAAACTATTTCCTCTTCCAACTCGTCCTAGTGTAGGGTAACAAATGAAATGTTTCAATTTTCGTTGAGCTTCCTGCCTTTCCCTCATTTATCTCTATCTCTCTCTCTTTCTTCGTGGCTACGAAAAACTTTCTGCATCAAAGAGGAAACTCGACAGGCGGCACAACCTGCTCTCGTAACAAAGCGAACTCTCTTCACTCGTCCGAGGTATCTTTTCTTGTAGGTGGAATGATTATTCATAAATCATAATACACAATTAGCCTCGCTTTTATGGCGATAACAATTATATGGACACTCTCGGCTGCTTTTTGCCGTCGGCGTCGGCGTTGGCGCCGCCGTCATGTCCCGTATATGTATCTATATATTTATAAAAATCTCAAAGAAAAATAATTCAGAAAAATGTTTCCGACGCGCGGCATTGAAGCAAGGACCTCTCGCTCTGCAGCGCGCGGCGCTAACCGCTCAGCCACGAAGGCGAACGTCCTTCAACGTCCAAACGGCGAGCTATTTATATACAGCGAGTTTTCAGCGTGTTTTCAGCATTACCAGCGAGATGGCGCAAAGGCCGCGCTACGAGGGTCTTAGCTGGGCACCCTGTTCTTCGCGACGCGCGCTTTCAGGCGCTCCTAGCTCACGGCGCTTTGCCCGAAGGGGGGGGGGGGGGTAGATGCCCGTGCGCGCGCGCGCTTATCTCGCGGTGGCAAAGGATGGGGCTTTTGCCGCAACGATAGCGTTGTAGTTACCGGGCGCGCGAAGGTCACATCGCTCGCTGCAGTCCCCCCGTTTGCGAAAAGAGCATGCTTTTGAAACACAGAGAAGTAACAACTGTGACACTTGTTAGTTCGCGCTCGTCTGTACCTGTGAATACGTTTCGTGCGTCGTTTTTGTTTGAGCAGCGCGTTAAGTGTCGAGCTGTGAATGTCTTTAGTTCGCTCTCGTCCTGTGCGTGTTGTTTTCGTGCGTCATGTGTGCGTGAGCAGCGCGCTGCACGTTTCGACCTGCTTGCCATTCGTCGCTTGACATTCCAATTTGTTGCTATCGCATTCATTGTTTCGCCTTGTGGCGAAACTGTGACTTTTTATTCGTAATACGCAACTTGCCTCATTTGCGTGGTAGGGTGAAAAACTCAGATTGCTGGAAATCTGACTCGAGGATCAACAACGAAATTTCCCCGCTCACCTCTGGTAACCGAGGTGTCCGCTCACTTCGAAGAAAACGGCTTCCAGATACGTACGGAAGTACTTAATGGCCTTCAGAACAGCCAGTGCTGCTTTTTCAGTAGTGGTGTAGTTAATTTCAGATGCCTTGAAGGTGTAACTGTGGTAACCTACTACGTGTCACTTTTCTCGGCCGGATGCTTCGATACATTTTTGATACAGCACTGCACCGGTCCCATAATGTGAGGCGTCCGTGTTCAATTCAAATGGTAAAGTGAAGTCTGGTATGCGTAGAACAGGGTCAGCAGAAATTCTGCACACCAAGTCACGGTAGGCTCTCTCACATTCATCATTCCATTCAAAGGGAACTTCTTTCTGCGTTAAGCGCGTGAGGCATCTAGTTTCGACAGCAAAGTTTTTTATGAAAGATCGAAAATGTCCTGCCAATCCCAAGAACACACGCAGGGAGTGGACGTCATATGGTTTCTTCAACTGCGATATCTTCTCGACGGACTCTTGCTTCATGCTTTTGGCGTTTCCCATCGAAGACTCTTCCAAGAAACTCAACTTTCCGTTGAAAGACTGCACTTTTCTTAAAATTAACCTTGAGATGTGCCAAGCTCAAGGCATTTAACACCTGAGACAGATGGTCCTGATGCTCAGACTCTGTTTTGGAGAAGACTATAACGTCGTCTATGTACACATTGCAAAAAACGCCAAGGAATGGCTTTAGGACGTCGTTCATGATCTTCTGGAACCACGCTGGCGAGTTTTTCCAACCGAAAGGAAGCCGGTTGTACTCGTAGAGATCGAATGGCGTGATAAAAGCGGTGTACATTTTTGTTTCTTCGGTTAATGGAATCTGCCAGAAACCTTTGCACAAATTGATGCGGGAAAAATGTCGGCAACCACCTGTCTCATCTATAATTGTGTCGATCTTCAGCATGGGAAATGGTATGAGTTCCGTCTGACGATTGAGAACCCTGTAGTCGGTCCATAATCTGAAGGTTTCGTCTTCCTTGGGTGCGATCGTTATGGGAGAAGCGAAGGGTGATACCGACGGTCGTATGATATTGGCATCTAGCATCTCCTGCAGCTCCTTCTTTAGCCACATCTTTCGCTCTCTTGACATATTGTAAGGTGATTTTCGGATGACGGTCTTGTCAGCAAGTTCGAAAGGAACCTGGTGAGACTTCATCGCCTGAGGATAGCTTCCTATGCACACCAGCTCAGGGTAGGCCGTTACGATATCATCCGCGCACTTGACAACTCGTAGGTTATCTTGTCTACTCTCATTTGTCTCGTTCCTTAACACTCCTTCGACTAGAACCACATCGTCCCAGTATACGTTGATCTTTAGTTTCTTTATATCTGGTCTTGACAGCAAGAAGTCGTACGTCACACCCTCTATCGCCAACACTTCACTCTCTATTTTGACCCTGGAATTCGACGTTTACAGATGCCCACTGATCATGCAACGTCACTTTTCCATCGTAGCCTTGTACCCGTAAGACTCTTCCACTGCGCAAGCGACTTGCATCCACCAGCTTGGCGTTTATTATAGACAAAGAAGCACCGCTGTCTACCACAGCCATCATATGTTTGTTTCCTACTTTGATGGGGATGTGAAGTAGGCTAGAGCAATTTAAATAAACAGTCTCAATTGGAGTCATCGGGTGGGACTGATCACCCTCGTTCACTAGTTTTTAAATGCGAAGCATTTCTTAGCGAACTTCGGCGACCTTGAGCGTATCTATCTATCTATCTATCTATCTATCTATCTATCTATCTATCTATCTATCTATCTATCTATCTATCTATCTATCTATCTATCTATCTATCTATCTATCTAGCCGCCTACGACTTTCTGCTCTCCTGGCCGTATCGTTAATGGGATTTGTACCAAATTTGGTATGGCATAACATGACTGTATGACGAACATAAATGGCTGGTCATATCATGAAAATCATGACTAACTTGTCATGAAAAGTATGATTTACATTCCACGCTCATAGCGCGCTCGCGGCCATTTCGTTAGCTTGATATACACCGAATTTGGTATTGAGTGACATGACTGTATGACGAACATAAATGACTGGTCGTAATATGGAAATCATGACATCTCATGAGCGACATGACTTGCATTCCACGCTCATGGCGCGCTCGCGGCCGTTTCGTTAGCTACACCAAATTTGGTATTGAGTGACATGACTCTACGACGAACATAAATGACAAGTGGTAAAATGGAAATCATGACTTGTCATGTGCGACATGACTTGCATGCCACGCTCATGGCGTGCTCGCGACCGTTTCGTTAGCTTGAGATACACCAAATTTGGTATTGAGTGACATGACTGTATGACGAACATAAATGACAAGTGGTAATATGAAAATCATGGCATGTCATGAGCGACATGACTTGCATTCCACGCTCATGGCGCGCTGGCGGCCGTTTCGTTAGCTTGTTATGCACCAAATTTGGTATTGAGTGACATGACTGTATAACGAACATAAGTGGCAGGTGGTAACATGAAAATCTTGGCATGCATGTCATCTACAATGCCATTTACATGCCACGCTCATGGTGCGCTTACATCCAGTTCGCTAGCTTGACATACACCAAAATTGGTATATCGCGACGTGACTGTATGACGAACACAAATGAGCGGTCGTAACATGTAAAACATGACATGCAAATTATGTAAAGCATGATTTGCTCCTTCCTGGCTGCTTCGCATGAAATCGATTCCCACAGTGCGTGGGATCTGCCGGCTTTTTTTTGTTGTCGAATCGTCCTGAGCGTCAGTGTCGATGTCATTCACTCGACCTCTTGAAACGCGCCAAGTCAAGTTAGCCGTGCTACTTGCAAGGTGGCTCGGTTCTCGCTGATCACGGCTTAACCAGTCTGCTTTACTCCGACTGAAAAAGCTGTTTGAGTGAGTGGTTATGCTTTTTTCAGAAGCAGATGTTATGTTCTGAAGACACTCCAGGAGCCCATCTAGAGTTCTGGGTGAATGTATTTGCACTTGCTTCAGCACTTCAGTGTGTAATCCATGCATTATTAGGGCTACTACGGCCGAAGAAGGAAGCATAGGCTCAGCCAGCTTTAAAAGACGGCGTTTCTCAAAGAAATACTCGACAAGGGAGATTTGCTCGGCTTTGAAATTGAGCGCAGTGTTCCATCTTTGTACTGGATTTCTTCGGAATGTAGTCAAAAAGTTTAGCTTCCACTGGCTCCAAGAGTCGTCACGGTCTTCCATAATGCGTACCTCATACCACTTTCGCGCAACGCCTCTCAAGTAACCGCGCATGCTGGTAATTTTATTTTCATCAGAGAGCCATTTGTTTTTCCCAGCGGCATATTCGTAGAACTCAAGCCAACTCTCTGGACTTGAAGACACACCGTCGAAGGCATCAGGTTCTACAAATTTAGTTACCGGTTTCTCAGCATTTAGGGAGCTTATAAGCGATGTCACTATTTGGTTCTGTTGAACAATCCGTTCCTGTTGCAGCTGAAGAGCTTTCAAAACTACGCTCACCTCTTCCGACGAATACCGCGATCCTGAGTCTTTCCGACGCATCGGTTCAAGAAATAGGTCGTTGAAGGTTTTCAGACGCAAGTTCACTTTCACCGAACCTTTCCGTCGTAGTTCAGTATTGTCCACGGCTGCCATTTTCCACAACCAGGTTCACAAGTTCTTCCGAGTTGAGCTCACGAGGTAGTCCTACCGCTGCTTCATCTTGAACTTCGTACTTCGAAAAGATGATCTTCTCCGCGGAGGTCTCGTCAAGGAAGAACGTCACCCACATGTTGGCTTCGATTGTCGGCTGCGCCAAAATAATGTAGCGTTCCTACTTGAAAGAACGGAACAGCATTAAAGCTTCAGTATGGAACTGGCGCCCATCTTAATCTGCTTTATTTTTAACTTCCTCCCTCACTTCTTTTCTGCCCCGGCTCTCGTGCTTCTTTATCTTCTCTCCAAAGGTTTGTACCGCTTCATTTTTCTTATAGCCACAATCCACTGAGAGCCGTTTTAACATTTTAACACTCCGGTGTGAATAAGCGCTCTTATAGGGCACTCGATTACCAGAAAAAGTGCTTCTTCACGGCTCGGTTGAGATAGATGCAGAGTGAGTCTGCCTTTCGCACGTTGTATTGGAGCTTCGATTAAGTGTACGATGACTTCAAGCCTCTATGCTTCTGGCGGCTCTCTGTCGCGTGAACGCAGCTACACGAAAACACTTTGCTGCCAGCACCTTTTTATTTCCTTTTCGCGCACTGGCATTAATAACGTACTGCATGGAGGAAGGAAACGCCTTCTTCAATTCATTAGGAAAAAAAAGGCTTCATTTATCTTGCTTCTGTGGCATTGCTTTAGAGGGAGTCCCAATTTATCGGCTCAAAATTAAAAAGAAAAATTTGGCAGATCCCATGTACCGAGGGAATCAACGATATGCGAAGCAAGCATCAAATGGCCCTTTTAAAAGTGAGCAACCCGTTACAAGGCGGATGGATGGAGGACTGAGTACACATATGTAGAAATTTTATGCGAATTCACGTATCTAGAAAACATGCAAATGCGAGAACTGGTTGTTCATATTTGCGTAACGACGCCACGCATGGTAGGCTGGCATGGTAGGCTGGCATGGTAGGCTGGCATGGTAGGCTGGCATGGTAGGCAGAAATGTTGTTGTTGTAGTAATCCGTGATGTTGGTTACGCGAAGTGTAATGCTGAAGCGTATGCTGAACTTTTTTTTTGGTTTTGATGCAAGTGTTACGAGGTGGATCGATGTTAACTGCAGTAGTTGTGTGCACACCGTGCGCTTAGCAGGAACGTCCACTACACTGGCGTGTGTCCGCCGCGGTTGAGCAGTGTTTATGGTGCTTGCCTGATGACCCGAAGGTCGCGGGTTCCATCCCAGCCGCGGCGGTCGCATTTCGATGGAGGCGAAATGGTAGTGGCCCGTGTGCTGTGCGATGTCAGTGCACGTTAAAGAACACCAGATGGTCGAAATTTCCGGAGCCCTCCACTACGGCGTCTCTCATATTCATATCGTGGTTTTGGGACGTAAAACCCCAGATATTATTACACTGGCGTCTACTCGTGACTACACTTGGCAACTTATGACTTGAAATATGTAATGTTTATTGTTTTGTTATAAAATTAGATAGAGATTACTGCAACCACAATTGAAGTTGCACCGACCTTACGCCTGCATAGTGTATTTTTCCAAAGCAGTTTCAAGACCTGGCATGGCTCTGTGGTACAATACCTGACTGCCACGCAGAACGCTTGGGTTCGATTCCAGCTGAAATCCTATATTTTTAAATGCGAAGCATTTCTTAGCGAACTTCGGCGACTTTGAGCGTATCTATCTATCTGTCTAGCTATCTATCTATCTTGCCGCCTACGACATTTGTGCTCTCCTGGCCGTATCGTTAATGGGATTTATACCAAATTTGGTATGGCATAACATGACTGTATGAACAACATAAATGGCTGGTCATATCATGAAAATCATGACTAACTTGTCATGAAAAGTATGATTTACATGCCACGCTCATGGCGCGCTCGCGGCCGTTTCGTTAGCTTGATATACACCAAATTTGGTATTGAGTGGCATGACTGTATAACGAACATAAGTGGCAGGTGGTACCATGAAAATCTTGGCATGCTTGTCATCTACAACGCCATTTACATGCCGCGCTCATGGTGCGCTTGCGTCCAGTTCGCTAGCTTGATATACACCAAAAATTGGTATTGCGCGACGTGACTGTATGATGAACATAAATGACAGGTCCTAACATGTAAAACATGACATGCGAATTGTGTAAAGCATGATTTGCTCCTTCCTGGCTGCTTCGCGTTACATCGATTGCCACAGTGCGTGGGATCTGCCGGCTTTTTCTCTTTGCGTTTGTCGGGTCTACGCTGGAGTTGTCAGTTTCTCATAACGCTCTCACATTTAAGTTTCTAATGTCTGTCCTCGCAGTTCTGGGGTAAAGTGTCAATCACCTGTGGCGCATACCCACCTACCGCGGCTTGTGGTATACGGGTATGTGCCACACATGTCTACTGGAAAGGATTTGACGACGTACGCGACATGATTTTCACGTTATCCATGTCGTGACCAGACAGTCCTGTTCGTCAGGCTCTTTTACCCTTCCATACTAATCTGGTCGACACCAAGTTAAAGAGGCGACCACGAGAGCACCCAGACGTACGCAGCTAGATAGATAGATAGATAGATAGATAGATAGATAGATAGATAGATAGATAGATAGATAGATAGATAGATAGATAGATAGATAGATAGATAGATAGATAGATAGATAGATAGATAGATAGATAGATAGAATATCTAAATCGAGTAAGTATTAAAGCAGGGCTATAAGTTAATATGCTGAAGACAAAGATAGCGCTCAATAACTTGGCGAAAGAGAAAGAGTTCACAAATGGCAAACAACCTTTGGAGTCGTTAAAAAGAGTACGCGTACCTAGGTCAGTTACTAAGATCGGGGCCAACCCATTAAAGGAAAATTCACCGGATAATAAGTAGGGGCTGGAGAGCATACGGCTGGCATTCTCAAATCGCGACACCGGTCTGTCGCTGTCCTTAGAGCGAAAAATGTACAGTCGTTACATATTGCCAGTACCAACTTATGGGGCCTAAATGGTAGGATAACAAAGAAACGTCAAGAAAAAAGTTAAAGACTGCGCAGTGATGGAACGAATAATGAGAGGCGTAACAAGAAGAGAATGGAAGACAGCAGAATGGGTCACAGAGCATACCGGTGTAGCCGATCTTTTATTTGACATTATGTGAAAGAAATGGACCTGGGCTGGCACCTTAATGAGCAGGACGGACAACCGGCGGTCAGTTAGAGCAACGGAATTAATACCAAGGAATAGGAAATGCAGCAGCGGACGGGAGCTAGACAGAGGGAATGACGAAATTAAGGAGTTAGCAGGCATGAATGAGAGTCAGCTGGCACAAGATGGGGTGAATTCGAAATTACTAGGAGAGGCATTCGTGCTGCAGAAGACATAAAATAGGCTGATAAGGAAGATTCGATATCCCATTAAAATGCAGTAAAATAAAAAAAAATTCGGCAGATCCCAAGTACCATGGGAATCGATGTTATGCGAAGAATGCGGAGGTAAGGTGACTGGGTAGTAATTTTTTTATTAAGCGAAACGTTATGAAATGACGCTGAACATATGTACAAATGTTGTACGCACGTTCATATGTTGAACAGTCGCATATGTTTCATATGACCAGTTGTTTACAGTTGCGTAACGATGCCAACAGAAAGATGGGTTTTAACAACACCAGAAGCGGTAAGCTGATATGTAGCGCTTGTGCTTGCGAGAACGGTAGCCCTGGATAGTGCTACGTAAACCAACTACAGTGGATGGCGTTTAAGTATACGATTGACGTTAACCCGACATGACTCCATCATAAGAGTACATATGTAATATTTTGAATATTAGATAGCCAGCACTGCAAACACAATTGACGTTTCACCAACATTACGCCTGCATAGGGTCTTTTTCCAAAGCAGTTTTGAGACTTGACGCGGCTCTGTGGTATAGAATACTTGATTGCCACGCAGATGGCTTGGGTTCGATTCCTGCTGGGACTCGGATTTATATAATTTACATTCGTCGGGTCAACGCTGCCGTTGTCAGTTTTTCTTAACGCTCTCGCATTTAAATTACCAACGTCTGTCCTCGCCGTTCCTGGGTAGATATAAATTGTCAAACACCTGTGGCGCATACCCGCATACTGCGGCCCGTGCACGGTGTACGGGCATGAGCAACACGCGTCAGGAGAAATGAGTTGGACGACGTACGCGTCGGGATTTTCACGTTAGTCAAGTCACGACCAGCCAGACATATTCGTCAAATCCTCTTACCCTCCCATTCTAGCTTTGGTCGACCTCAAGTTAATAATATCTGTGGTTTTACGTCCCAAAACCACGATATGATTATGAGAGACGCCGTAGTGGAGGGCTCCGGAAATTTTGACCATCTGGTGTTCTTTAACGTGCACTGACATCGCACAGTACACGGGCCTCTACCATTTCGCCTCCATCGAAATGCGACCGCCGCGGCCGGGATCGAACCCGCGACCTTCGGGTCAGCAGCCGAGCACCGTAGCCACTGTTCCACCGAAGCGGACGGTCGACCTCAAGTTAAGGAGGCGAGATCACGAGAGCACCCAGACGTAGGCAGCTAGATAGATAGATAGATAGATAGATAGATAGATAGATAGATAGATAGATAGATAGATAGATAGATAGATAGATAGATAGATAGATAGATAGATAGATAGATAGATAGATAGATAGATAGATAGAAACACCATAGTGCTTGCAGTATACAAAGAAACGATTCGCATTTAAAAAATAGCAAGCGCTCCTTTGTTTCAGGACGGCACTACTAACATAAGAGGCCAGACACCTCAACAATAAACCTCGATGTTCAGAAACTGGAAGACGCTTTCATGAGCCAGATATAGCGGGCATTTAACCCAAGACGCGCTGTCGAAAAGCGTTCTTCAGATGTTTATATCCTTTGGATCATATAGTATAGTTCTGCTTAGAAAGAGATACCTCAACGTAGCGAAATATAGCTAGGGCTGATGGCCGCTGTCTCGGCTCAGAAATCCATTTCTTGTGTGGCAGAACAAGGTGCCACTTAGTACAGGCGCAGCAGAAGAACCCGTATACATGTATACAAAGACCTGCTCTCTGTACACACACGTGGTGGAATTCGCAAGGCTTTTCGTTTTTAAGTGCTCTTAGCCATCGGCGCCAGGTCGTCAATCGGCAAGGCCTCGATGGATAACTATAATTCTTCGCTATAGTTTGGGCTACCATCGGGATTGGATGACATGCGCTTCTGGGCACAGTTTAAGCACGAGAAGTTTTTTTCCTGTATACTGGTCATAGTTCTTCACGCGCACCGTGCGATAGTGTCCCGAAAAAAGAAATACAAGCTTTCAATTCGACAGTGCAATACGAATTGGGGCGTGCAAATATTCGCGAATTTCAAATAACGAATCGAATCGTGCTCTATTCAATTCGGTACTCGAATCCAATCGTGCATAAACGAAATACCAAATATTCATCAAATACATTTAGTATAATCAACATCTACGGGAAAAACCCAAAGGAACAAAATGTTGGAACAGCAAACAAAACGTTTTCTTGTTTTAATTATTGAATTACCAAGAGGCATGCAGCCGAAAGCTTTACGGGACTATTGACGCTGTGTTGATCAATATAGCGCCAATACAGCGCTTTGCTTAAAAGCTTAAAACATATGATGTCGCAAAAGCGAAAGTGCCCTCAATCGACTATCATCCACATGAGACTCGCGATGGCGTTGATTCATGAAACATCGGTTAATTTTTGTTTCTTAGTTTTATTTAGAAGATGGTGATAAAGTACCACCCTGAATACTGAAGCAACTGCTGTATTTCGACGTACAATCACCAAATATCTCGATGGTTCTAGTCGCTGCTGTATAAGAGCATCCTCTCAGTTTACATAATTCTGGCATTTTTATTGAGTTAAAGGGACACTAAAGGCAAATAACAATTTACGTCACAGTGAAAGATCAATGTTGAAGAACGTCTAAAACGTCAATATTATCAACAACAGAGCCCTACTAATCGAGAAATTAAGGTAAATGTACTACACCATATGCACCACGAGTGGGACATTTTCTTTCTTTCTTCTTTATTCAATACTGCGGACCTTATACAGGTCCAAGCAGGGTGAAGGCAAAAACAAGGAAAAAATCAAAGCAAACATAAACATAGGTTATACAGTTTGAAACAATCACAACGGGACGGGAGGCAGTAAAGAATCATTCCAGTCTGTTACAGTGCGAGGGAAAAAAGAAAATTTGAATAAATCTGTTCTAGCAAAATATGGTGTCATTGAATTAGGGGGATGGTGGCGAGTACGTCTTGATGTTGAAGGTGTAAAGATAGGGTGAAGGGTTAATTGCTAGTTTCCGATTCCAAAGCAGGTAAAGAAAATCTAAGCGTGCGGTTTTCCTTCTTAGTGCAAGGCACGGAATGCTATTAGCCTGCATTAGTTCAGTGGGTGAGTCATACGGAGAAAATTTAGAATAAATAAATCTGACAGCTTTTCTTTGTACATTCTCGAGACGGGTAATATTGGTTTTAGTGAATGGATCCCAAACAACACATGCATATTCAAGTTTTGGCCGAATTAGTGTATTATAAGCAAGTAATTTTACAGGTGGAGGCGAATTTTTGAGCTTATGCCTTAAAAAGTATAATTTGCGGAATGAAGAAGAACAAATATTATCTATATGTGCATTCCACGATAAGGTATTAGTAAGAGTGACACCTAAGTACTTGTATAGGGTTTCTTCATGCAGTGGTAATGAGCCTAAACTGTATGTAAAGGAAAGGGGAGCTTTTCGGCGAGAGAAACGAAGATAGACGGCTTTTATCAATATTAAGCTGCATATCCCATATGTTACACCATTCGGAAATGTTAGCAAGAGCAGAGTTAAGATGGTACTGATCGTTAGTTGAAGTGAATTCATGAAACAACACGCAATCATCTGCAAACAATCTAATTTGAATGCTAGGATCAATGAAAGTAACTGTATCATTAATGTATAACAAAAACAACAATGGTCCTAATACACTCCCTTGAGGGACCCCGGAGCCAACCGGAAGATAGCCAGACTGCCGCTCGTTAACTGTTACACACTGCGTTTGATTTGTCAAATAGCTCCTAATCCACGAGATCAAAATTTCCGGAAGTTCAATCTGTCTGAGTTTTAGGATTAGTTTGTCATGTGGAACTCTATCAGAGGCTTTGCTAAAGTCAAGAAATATTGCGTCAATTTGCCCGTTTTTATCGAAACATAAAGCGAGTGAATGTATAACTGTAACTAATTGTGTAACTGTTGAGTAACCTTTCCTAAAACCATGTTGGCAATTAGAGAGGACTGAATGTTCGCATAAAAATTAATTTATTTGATTGGCTATAATGTGTTCAATTAGTTTGCAACATGATGATGTAAGTGATATAGGACCATAATTTTGTAATAATGACCGATCACCTTTCTTGTGTACGGGAACGACTCTGGCTACCCTCCAGTCATCCGGTAGTTTACCATGAAGTAAAGAACTGCGATAAATAATAACCAGGAAACTTTGCAATAGACTCAGCATATCGCTTCAGGAACATGTTAGGAAGGTTTTCAGGACCACATGAAGATTTAGTTTTTAAATTTAATAGCATGGAAACCACGCCAGGGTAAGAAATAAAATTGACATCAGAGGGGTGAAATGCTGTGTCACTGGGTGGACAAATACCAGACTTAGAAAACACGCTCTGAAAATACTCATTGAAATGACATGCAATATCTCCCGAATCAGTAACAATAGAACCATTAAAAGAAATTTGAGACACTGGCTTCTTTTTTTTCGCTTATATAATTCCAAAACTTTTTTGGGATCTTCTGAAATAAAGTTTGGCAGCACTGTATTAAAATAGTGTTCTTTCGAAGAGTGTACCGCACGTGCAAGGTTTTCTTTTAGTTCCTTTAGATTACCGATAGGCATGCGCCCTTTGTTTTAATCTCTTTATTTTTCGTTTCAGGTGGATGATTTCACGCGTCATCCACGGTGTCTGCCTATGAACTAGTTTTTGTTTGCTCGGTACAAACGTATCTATACAGTAGTGGCACATATCTTTGAAACGGCACCAAAGTGAGTTGATATCAGCGTCGGTAAAATCAGTTAGGCGCGTTTCCAAATGTTCTATTATGGATGCATCGTCTGCACGTGAGTAGTCTTTGAAAGAGCGCTTCACAGAACTGTTCGATTTGATAGCAGCAACAATGCGTAAAGCAGACACTGACAAGAAAGTGATCAGAAATCCCTTCCACAACTTGAACCGTACATTCTGATAACATCCTGGGTAAAAAAACCAAATCTAGCACAGATTCCGAAGTTCCTTGGACGCGTGTTGTTTCCCGAACTATTTGGATTAGGTCATGAGTTAACATGATGTTAAGCATACTATTTAAATGATTGCTGTTTTCAGGAAGCGATTGAAAGCGCTCCCAATTAACGCCTGGTAAATTAAGGTCCCCCCATTAGGAGCCCTTTATGACTGTGGAATTGAGATAAGTGCTTTTCCAGCTTATCCAGATACTCGGAAGTGGCATCAGGAGGCCTATAAATGGCACATAACAAAAAGTTATGGCCCCAGCACGTGATTTTTATGCATAAACATTCTAGGCCGGGAATGCCTTCCAAGAGAACAGCGTCTATCGGGTGTTTAATGAGGACAGCCACGCCGCCTCCTCTAGAAGCCCGATCCTTACGGAAAACTTGATAACAAGGTGGGAAAACATCCTCGTCGCTTATTTCTGTCCGTAGCCACGTTTCAGTTATGACAGCAATGTGGGGGGTCTTGCTCCAGTAAGGAAACTTTAAGAGGTTCTGTTTTATTGATTACGCTACGAGCGTTTAGGTTAATTATACGTAAACGCTTGTCATATTCATTGAACATGGGTCATGTGTCAGACTACTGGGGTCGCTGGTTGGTTATCCAGACTCGCATATTTTTTGTCTCATCCCAAAAGAATAGCTCTTTATCGACCTTTAGTTTGTCATGAAGCAAGTGCACTTTTTTACCCTGTAGTTTCTCGGCCTTCGCACTTTCCCACAAAAGCTTTCGTTTCTTCAGACTCGCTTGCGAATAGTCATTTTGAATAGATATGCCTGATCCTTTAAGTTTACGGCAGTTATCGAGTATTACCTTCTTTTCATTTTGGAACGATCCCGATGATGTCAAGAGTCCCGAGTACAATTAATCGCTAGTAATCAAACCAGTGTCAATAAAAAAAAAAGAACCTTCCGTGAATTACAACACGTAATAAAATGCTGCTTGTACGTTTCTGTTTGATTCATTGAAAAAAGAACCACTTGGCGTTACCATGGGGAATAGCGCGAGTGGTTGAAAACTTCCGTTTTCGCTTAACTGTGCTGCGATCCCGCGGTCGCGTCTCAGTGATAGTTTCGGTATCGCGTACTGCTGCGTGTGCTTTGCGCGCTCCCGAAAGTCACTGTGTGGGAACGTCCTACAAAATGCCGCGTGTATGCAATGTTTCCGTACGCCCCAATGTTGTACGCCGCTTGAGCTGCAACAAAGAAACCTGACGTGACTTTCCATTGGATGCCGCTAAACAAACTGACGTGACTTTCCATTGGATGCCGCAGAACAAACCCCTACGCTCCAAGGGGTATGGGTGCCGTGCCTCGGCGGCGGTCGCGTTTGTTTACGTTCACGCTGGCTGTGACAGCGTTCGATTTTACGATCTTCGTTAATCTTAGGGCTGTCTCGCGATTCCAACACATGTGACCACGACGCTGTTTCCTGCCATGCCCAGAACTAGCTGGCTGATCTCTGGCTCGCCTTCTGTTATGATGTATTTAGTGCTCATCCAGATAATAAGCAATAATCGGGCAACGCATTCACAAACTTTTCATTCGTAAGTAATCCCTGCAATCGGCTGACCACTTTTGCTAATGGTATGCCGAGCATGCGCACCTAATTCCCTCAAATCGCAAGTTTCATCAGCTATAGGCTCTTCCCACCAGCACGACACAGATCACGACGCGATTAAATCGTTGCAAGATTCCCGGCTCATTAGACATAGAAAGAGCTGTCTCCGATAGGGAGGGAAACTTCCACTAAGTTCATTGCAACATTAAAGGGGGGGGGGGGGGGATTGTGACGTCTGTTAGAAAATCCAAGCATACGAATCTTACACTTTAAGTAAACTCAATGCGCATGCTCTACTCTTGCTGATCTCGTCACTTCGAGCCGTAAGAAGGTGCTGACCGATGGGCCAGTAGACGCTCGTGCTATGGTAGCTAGCTACTCGTGCGTTAATGTCAATGAATGCGGGCTACGTTCAAAAATAAATAAGGCGTTTTTATACACATCATCGTAGGAAAATACAAAATATTTTTATTAAATTTATGGATTAATAATATGCTCGCATTGAAACTGGGACAGAAAGGGTCTTCATATTAGGTTCAGGTTTTAAAGAAGCTATTTATGCTGACCTACTATGAGAAAACGGAATTAATAAAACGAATGGCCCCATTTTCAAGACCTTCAACAGGCGCTTGTGAGGTAGATTTGGCGCAGGTTCCTGATGGTTCATTCATGTTCACGTTTCGGTCCTGTTAGTTTGTGCACTACCTTGCTTTTACGGGTTATGTAGCATTCCATAAGCGACATATTAAAAGCATACTGACACAAAAATTTTCGCCTCGCGTTTTTTTTTTGCTACAATGTGTTGCTGGGGGGCCTGTTAGTCATAACACGGCACATCATTTGCTGCAGCGCGCGACAAATAATTAATTACAGGCTCTTCATTATGGGCCAGTCTCAGTTTCGGTTTGAAAGAGCTCCAAAAACGACAAGCCGCCGGGTGCAACTATCACCACCTAGCGTGCGCAACGCTCGACCACGTCAGCACACAGAACTGTGACGCACTTCCACACGGTCCGCATCAAGAAGTGCTTTCGAACAGGAAACGGGACAGCAATGTCACTAAACACAAAACTTTCAACGCGTGCGCCGCGGCCACGGACTCGCGAGCCGCCGCCGAGAAATAGTTTGCTGGGGCAAACACGGCAAAAGAAAACTGGGGGCTATGATGTCATCATAACTTGTATTGACGGCAGCGTGTTGACGTAGGGGAAGTAGGGGGGGTCACCGTGCGGTCACTTTTGAGGGTGTCAATATCACGAGGTGTGGCGTATAGCACTCGACGGCGAAAGCAAACTTCAAAATTCATGTAAAATACCCTCCAAGCTATATTCGCTGTTGATATTTTGTAGATGATATACGCATGTTCATGGGAATCAATCCCGCAGGCTATCTCGGCCACGAAATTTTTGTGGCAGAACCCCTTTAAAAACGCTAGCGAGTTGTCATCCCATCAGAAAACGTTATTCACATTGACACACCTATCGGGAGCATTTGTTACGTTAAAGCCTCCCTGTCGGTAACCAAAGTTAATAAGAATTCAAATGTCCGCATTAAAAAATTCGTGCGGAAAGACGATGGGGCATACAGCGGTGCGAAAATGGCATAGTTTTGCATTACGTTGGGTTAAGTACCGTTAACCAGTGTTGGCGCCAAATTTGAATGTAGTATAAGTCCTTCTGCAGTGCTATTTATGCATTGGTTTTAGTGGCTGAACGTTAACTCACAGAAACATCAGCAAAGATTGTTCGGGATACGCGCTAATGCAGGACAATAATGCAGGCTATAAACAGGAGGGCGCCTAGAACAGATTCTTGAGGGACGCCTGTTAGCAGAAGAGGAACATAAACATAGTTATTGATATATACTGATTGCATTGTGAATTGTGAAGATTAGTTCAAGTTACTCGAATGCAGCTGCTTCCGCGTTTGGCTGCGAGAACGACAAAAAAGAGCGGTGGCAACTTCACACTCCACTCAGTCAGCTTTGCAGCGGTGTCAAGTAGCGTTCTGGCTTCCGCGGCTGCTTTGAGCGTTTGCTACACAAAGGCTATACCGTTTCCGCTGTGCAGCTGCGTGCGTACCAGGATGTGTTGTATGTGTTGCATGCAAATGGTCTGAGCGGAACGGACGGCACACGCGTACATTTATGCTTATGTCTGGCCTATATTCATAGTGTACCATTGAAATTCGACGCATGGAACTACGGTGCCGGCACCCGTCATAGCAAAACCGTTATTAGGCAGTAGCTGTCAGGCCGCTGTGTAGGCAATGTAATATCAGTTACGTTCTCTGCTCTGTCGCTCGAAAACGCCAGCCCATCGTTTATTTAGAAGGCGTTAGGACGAGTTTCGGCGCAACACGATCGGTTGTCAGTGTTATTGTTCCCAATGCGTCACTCTTAGGCTGTAAACTGTCCAATTTCTTTTTCTTCCTCACGACGATCCTGCGGCAATTCAGGAGAAAAAGTGTAACCATTCTTTCAAAAACGAAAGGAGAAAAAAAGCAACGAGAACCGCGTTTCAACAAAATGACACTTGACAAGATTACAGTCGGCGAGAATAAAGCGAAATGCTTGTAACTCGACATCTCCTCTAATTTGGTACTAAGACAAACAAGCCAGATATCACGTTCCACGCGATTGTACCCGAGGAAAACGAATTTATTCAAGTGTAATGCAGGATTTTTTTGCTGTATTTTATTGCAACAATCTCCCATCTGAGATTGGAAGAATCCTTCCGGTGTATGTTTTTTTTTCAGTTCAGTGTGGTATGAGGGTATTCGGTAAGCCTTAGACTTGACATCTATTGTGGGCCCCTTTTGTGAACTTTTTTCGTCGTATGAACCGTAGGCATTGGAACATGTCTAATAATATTGTCTAAACAGAATGGAACATGCCCAACCAGAATGGTAAACTCATCTTTCTTTGTTGTGAATCACATCTCCACGCGCACACAACGAAAATTACGATTGATGGGTGCATTCAATAAACAATAGCTCGATACGCATGACCAAGGACGCTACTCTTGGTGTGGTGCCTTGGCTTCCGGAATGCTGTACATGGGATACTGTCGTCGAAGGGGTGTTACCCATCAGAATGTTACACACACACACACACACACACACACACACACATATATATATATATATATATATATATATATATATATATATATATATATATATATATATATATATATATTGTAGTGAGCGAGACAGAGACAACACCCGTTCCTGGGCCAGCTGTTCTATTCTCTACCTCTTCTTTCTCTTCTACCCCGCGCTAGCTGCCCACGCGCCAAAGCTTCGTTGCCGCTTTTCGTCATCACTATATATATATATATATATATATATATATATATATATATATATATATATATATATATATATATATATATATATATATATGATTCAAAAGAAAGTTCTGTGGGTCCGGTGCACATATAGTCAAGAAATGAAGGAGCACACTTACGAAAATTGAATATTTTTTACTGGTTAACGTTTCGGCCGTGGCACGGCCTTCGTCAGAATGAGACGGCCTTCGTCATTCTGACGAAGGCCGTGCCACGGCCGAAACGTTAACCAGTAAAAAAATATTCAATTTTCGTAAGTGTGCTCCTGCATTTCCTGACTATATATATATATATATATATATATATATATATATATATATATATATATATATATATATATATATATATATATATATATATATATATATATATATCCTTTCCGACCCGAATATTTTCTAGGGTAAAAAACAATTTTTTAATGTTCTTTTCCAGTTAAACGACCATTGAAAAGCATGCAACAATATAAAGAAGACTGTAAGTACAAGGGTTATCACAGGAGAGCCATGTCCAGTATACTGGACACTGGGATTCATTTGTTGCACATGTACGTGCAGACTTCCTACTATCTTCCTTGAGAGAGTGTTGCTTTTGGCACTGTCAGAAGGTTAATCATCTTATAAAACAAAAACGGTTCGTTTTGACCCAAGCAAATGCTTCTCATGGTTTGCTGTCGCACATAGCGTTCAGCACCACGAAGGGAAAAAACCTAGGAAGGATCGCGCCTCGCGTCCCCAAGTCAACCTCATCAGATGCCGCTCCCTCCTCGTACTTTATTTCTTGTTAGATTCCCAGCAAGCCCCACTTTCATTTTTTTTATGGCTGGGCTTCAAAATTATCATGTGACGCTGCCTCTTGTTTTCTTTTTTTCCTCCATGTTTAGCACGAGGTGCGCCAATTGCATCCTGGTGTCCAGTGTACTGGAAATAAATACATTCTCGCATTGCCAGCAAACTTCTGATTACAAAACTGCCTTTTTGCAACAATATTTCAAGAAGACGTAAGACAACTCGCACGATTTAAATTAATTGAATTGTGCGAAGATAGCTACTAAAATAATTTTGTATACTTGACCACATCGTCCGCGTGCTTTTCCGCGTGGATGATGCCATTACTCAGACGCGCCTACATAAGAAAATGGGGATGAAGGAAGAACTACATTTAAAAACATATTGCTCGACGCTTACAGAAGCTGCCAAAGCGGTTTCAGTTCCGATCGTATCTCTGCTTACTCTTCTGCGCAGTTTTTTTCTTTATGTCCAGCACACTGGGCGCGGGGTCTAAAAGGATATATATATATATATATATATATATATATATATATATATATAGAGAGAGAGAGAGAGAGAGAGACGGGCGCTGCAGGACCAGCGCCCATCTTTGTTTTCGCCCTATGTGTTTGCGTTCAATAGGCGCTGCGTATTCTATCGAAAGCAACTAGCACCATCCGGTACGCTAGAGTGCTACCGACTGGCTAGTGCGTTGTTCTGTGCATGACTTTACTTCAAAAGGAAAGGCAGCACCTGAATACATTGCAGCATATCTGAAGAGCCCAATGCAACCCCCGCAGTTTGTACACACAAATTTTTTTGCGACATCAGCACAATTATGATCAAGGTCCAGCAATGCGCAGCCGCTGTCAATAAAAGCCGCTATTTCTGCATCCATGCGCACTCTGAGTGCGCGAACTTTGAAGGCAATGAGCCGATTGTGGTCGCTGCACAGCGCGTGAGTCGCAGTGCCAGGATTCATCACGATAACGGGGAAATGCCTACCGATTTCTTCAGCAAAGATGGCTCTCCACAACATTATCCGACTTGATTCCCTCGTCCGGTTTGAACTGCAGCCTCTAAACCGGGAGAAGATCCCTGTGTCACGTTATGGCGTTCAATGATTGACTGCGTGTGTAGACAATGCGTATTAGGTAATTTATGTGCCGTTGACGCCGCAACTCGGCCCTGTGGAAGTTATTTTTTTGTTGGTATTTTTTAAAGCTTTTTAGCGCGATAGCGTTAAAGGGCTCGTTTCGTGGAAATTCCTGCGTCGGCGTCGTTGGTAGTGAGCGAAATATCATCTTATCCGCGACCGAAAAATCGAGAAAGATGCAAATAAAATATATAATAAAAATTTCCGGGTCCAAGTGAGGATTGAACCCAAGCCGTCTTCGTGGCAGGCAGGTGTTCTACCACGGAGCCTGGACATTTGTTGAAACTGCTTTGGAAAAAAAAAAACACTATATGAATGTCATGTAGAGGAAGGAGTGTCCTTAAAGGTCCCCTAAACAGAAACGAATTCAAAGGCGAGACAGTAGTTTCTTTCTCGCCTTCACTACCCTTCCTACAAGCGCTGTCTCCTCCTCGCCTCTTATATCTTCATAAAACACATGGAATGTCAGCACTAAGCGTTGAGCCAGTCGGGATTTTGAGCTTTTTGACTAAACGTTGCTATCTCTTTTGCGCAGTCGCAAACGCATAAAACGAAGTGAAATCAGTTTATCGTGCACCATAGTCATGCGAGACCAGGCAGAAGGGAAATGAGACTGCTTGGCAAAGCAAGGTAGGAGACAATTCACAACAGATATATCTTGTATATTGACCTATTGAGAGCTTATTTCATCTTGACGTCAGGTGAACAAACTGCTGGCGTCTCGAATTGTGCCGCAAAGGACGGGAAACGCCGGGAGGGAATAGCGCGCTCGTTCTTCGTATTTTCAGAGGTTGTTTATGGGCCTTTAACACATCATATATTGCGTGGCAGAAGCCTAGAATCGCGCTAGGCGTCAAAAGATGTGAATTGTACAACGAGTGGGTGTTTCAAAGGCCCACCCATTGCAAAGCGGTCAGACATATTTAATTGTCAGCAGCTGCACGAACCATCAACAATGTGAACAGCTGTGTAGGTTCGCGTGTTGCCCCACGGACGCGTAGTGTGCCCTTCGCTGATTCGCAAAAGGAATACTTTTGGCGTACTGGGCACTTCACAACCATACTGGCAATAGGCATTCAATGATACTTTGAAAGAGCCAATGTTACGCGCACAGTCGTTAGTTTCCTTATGGCACGGTTGAGGCATGCACCGAGAACCGAAGCAGGCTAGCAGTTCAGAAGACGATGCGCAGGAGGCCCGATTACGATATCGTGATCTACTCTTGAAGGCGAAGCTCAAACGTCCTCCAATTTTGTAACTAACATATTCAGCGGCGGCTTCGTTCACTAACAACCCGGCGTCCGCGAGCGAACAGAAATGCGCCCATCGAAAGTGCACAGATGACATCAGTATTTGTGCGCGCCATTTCCACTAGCTGATGCCCTCTCAGTATTGGGCTTCGCGGCGATCAGCAGTTTCTGATACGGCAAATGTGATCTTCCGTCAAGGTCATCAAGGTGACTTCTCATTTCACGTTGCCACATTTCGTGATTGCCTGGATATGATGTCATGACCGCCGTAATAATAATAATAATTCATGGGGTTTAACGCCCAAAACCACGATATGATTATGAGAGACGCCGTAGTGGAGGGTTCGGGAAATTTCGATCTCCTGGGTTTCATTAATGCGCACCTGAATCTAAGTAACACGAGTCTCAAGCATTTTCTCCTCCATTGAAAATATGTCCGCTACGGCCTGGTTTCGAGCCCGCGACCTACGGGTGCTAACCCAAGAATAAATAGACAACATATATGCGCAGTCTCATCGCAGCCTTAGTCATTACAGCGATTTAAACAATCTTATTTCCGATACGTACGACATAAAAGACGTAACGCTGATACAACTTGCCCCTCTCTTTTTTGACGTGACACGCTTCCATCAACTCACTCGCAGTCTGGGTCTTTCTTCTGCCTAAAATCTTAATCTCTTTAAAACGTGAAGTCGAGAGTTGGACGGAAACTCGTCTGGTCAGGAACAGACATGAAGACAATTAAAACAAGACGCTGACCGTGATAACAGCAAAAAGCAGGACGTTTCGGCTGCTATAAGGGAGCCTTGTTCAGAAATGAAATTTCAGTCTTTTTTTTTTTTTTTTTGTCGCAGCACCCGATGCAGGTACCCGGACAGCTTATGAAGGGGTGAGCGAGTGTAATCTACGATGGGGCGCATTGGAACCTCGGTCTTATGAATCTTGGGCAATCCGTACAAGGCTGGCGCAGAACCATCATGGCACAGGAGGGAGTAGTACAGGGGTTTGTGTTGAGGCGGAACGGAACGGAATACGTCGGAAATAAGCTTTTGAAAGCCCCGTTGCAGCTTAGATGTGGGGTCCTTCTCAAGGCATTGGTACGTGCTGCTGTCTGAAAGCAGAGCCATCATTTTGTTATGGTACTCGGCGCTATCAAGTAGCTCTGTAGCGTTGCCTTTGTCTTCTGGGAGCACCACAGTCTTGGGATTGCTCCGAAGGCGTTTAATCGCTGCGTTTTCCGAGACCTGCAAGTGGTTGACACTTGCAGGTCTTGCAGTGAATTGGCAAATGCGCCATGTCATTCTTCATCAAATTTAGTTCATGCTCCCTGGCTCGTTCATTTATGCAGCGCCCCGTCTGTCCGATGTACGAGTTGCCACAAGAAGGAGGAATTTCATAAACCACGCCTATGGCACATTTCCCGTACGTCGTGCCATGTTTCTTGCCACATCCTTGCCTGCTAGCCTCCCCCAGAGTAGTTCTCAGGCACAACTGAGCCAGCTTAAGTGGCGCGGAAAAGGCAATGGGTGCTCTATACCGGCCTGCTATCTCTTCCGGTATATGGGAGACCTTATGAACATAAGGAATCGCAGCATGTATTACGGTTCTAGTTTTTTGAGGTGCAACTGTGGCGGCTCTTGTACTTTCTATTTTTGACTTTCCGTAGAAGCGCTTCGGAGACTGACGTCAATAACGAGTCAGGGGAGCTCGCAGCTTTAACTCACTCGATCTGATTGTCAAACAAACCCTGTATCATGTGCGCGCATAATTTTTCAAAAGGAGACCTCAGGCAATAGCACGCTTCACAATTTTGGAGTGGCAGGAATCATTACCTCTTTCTTAGCGCGCGGAAATTATTGCTAACACGTATGCCCGTTATGAAATATTATTCTTAAATCTAAAAAGTGCAGTATGTTAGATTGGGGCAATTCTTGTCTAAATGTCAGTCCTTTTCCGTGAATGTTAAAAAATTCCCCATCTCCCGCTAAAGGGAACCGTGTGTGGATGCGAAGCAGCGGGGAGACAATCAGCTTGAGCGGGAGGAACGTCGCCGCTCTCGTTTTACGGCAGCGGTCCGGGCGCTCATCGCGGCGCTGCACAGGAGAGAGAATGAGGCGCGCGCGCTCCGTCATTTTCATACCGCGGAACTACCGTGGCGCCCCCCAGCGGAGTATGCAGCTGTCACACCACCTGTCGTGCGCGCCGCTCCGTAGAGCATTCCTAGAGGAGAGGACGGGGGGGGGGGGGGACCGTAGGAGAGGGAGAGGGGACGTGCATGCGCTGTGGGGGGTGTGGGACGCGGGAGCCGCTCAGTAGAGTAGAGGATTCCTAGAGGAGAGAGGGGGGAGAGGACGCGCATGCACTGTGGGAATGTGGGACGCCGGAGCCGCTCCGTAGAGTAGAGGATTCCTAGAGGTGAGAGGGGGGTGAGCGTAGGAGAGGATAGGGGAGGGGACGCGCATGCGCTGTGGGGGGGTGTGGGGGGCGCGGGGGGCCGCTCCGCAGAGTAGAGGATTCCTAGAGGAGAGAAAGGGGGTGAGCGTAGGAGAGAGGGGAGGGGACGCGCATGCGCTGTGGTGGTGTGGGACGCGGGAAGGAGGGACGGACTAAGCCCCCTCCAAACACATGCCAGCAAGATTAAGGAATGGGGTCAACCTGGCCGACAGACACCACTCTGTGCTCTCTGCCATGACTCTCATGACTGTAATGGTGGTTGACGGCCTTATTGTACTACAGTGTTCTGGTTAGCATAGTGGCTGCTTCCCTACTTATGAAAGTGGCCGGACGCGGGACGCGGGACACGGGACGCGGGACGGGGGGACACGGGAAGGACGGACACAGCCCCGAGCATAAGATGCTTCACATCTAAAATATTCAAACTAACATCGCAGCGCTTCAAGGACCTTTGGCTAGAAATTAAAAAGGTCGTCAATGTGCCTGAAAATCTTCGCACAGTGGAACGAAGATTTATCACAAGATCTCGGACCATGACGAGGATATATATATATATATATATATATATATATATATATATATATATATATATAAATAAATAAATATATATATATATATATATACATATATATATAGGAAAAATATATATACGCCTCTAAAAAACTGTTTATTGGTGACGTTTCGATCGGAGACCGATCTTCATCCGTCTTGATGAAGATCGGTCTCCGATCGAAACGTCACCAATAAACAGTTTTTTAGAGGCGTATATATATTTTTCCTATTTTGTTCTACGGCAACCGAAGCCAGACTCTTCATAATCTATATATATATATATATATATATATATATATATATATATATATATATATATATATATATATATATATATATATATATATATATATATATATATATATATAGCGAGGGTCTCGTTCTGGCAGACTTGATGCCTTCAGGTGGTATGCGAGGGATTATTAGTCAGCTGCCAGCCCGTAATAAGATCACGTGCTACGTGACGCCCACAGGCAAAAAGAGTGTTCCACACTCGCCGTAATGGCAAGAGGCGGCGCTGACTGACGCTCCCACGTTTAAATGAACATATATACCCTATAAAGTGGACGGAGGGATGACCGCCACCGTAGCTCAGTGGTAGAGCATCGGACGCGTTATTCGAAGGTCGCAGGTTAGGCCCCATGCCGGTGGCAGGTTATCTTTTCATCCACTTTTCTTTCTTCTGATTTACATTATAATTACTTCTAATGACATCCCCTATACCAGGGGTCTCAAACTCATCTCAGTCAGCGGGCCGCAGTCGCACAATTTAGTCCCGTAAGGGCCGGGTCAAGGAAGAATGCTAAAGCACGGTGGGGGGGGGAGGGGCGGGGGGGTTAATTCGTGCCCATTGTCAGCAAACACTACCATTGAAAAGACATTTCTCATATCTCATATACGGGTCATTTCTGAAGAAGATTTCGGGCCAGGATTCCATCCAGCAACATGTCAATACCGATCTCCAAAATGAGTAAAATCTGGACGCCGATTCTGAAATACTGTTCTTGTTTCACGTTTAAGCTTCAACACATGGTGACCACATGGAGTGCCTCACGAGAACAATGCTTTAGACCAGTCATGCCTGTGTAGCTCACAAACTTATTCTGAAAAAAAAATATGGGACGAACATAGCGATGTGCGGCCGCGGGCCGCACGGTAAAGGTTCGCGGGCCGCACGGTAAAGGTTCGCGGGCCGCAGGCGGCCCGCGGGCCGCGTGTTTGAGACCCCTGCCCTATACTTTCCTTGGCATCATTGTCTGTAAGTTCTAATTAACACTATGTTGAACAAATCAAATGAGCCCTTAAGTTTACACTTCTTTCCTTCATATATATATATATATATATATATATATATATATATATATATATATATATATATATGTATGGGTCATTCCATGCCAACTGTCCCAGAGGTGGCGCTCGACCATCGCAGATTTTGCCGATAAAATTTACACCTCTTCCGTATACCCCATGTAGTACTGCGGCCAAACGTTTTTGCTCGCTAATTTTTTCCTTTCGGATTCGATTGTTGCTTCATGCATGGCCTCCGAGGTCACGCGCCGGCGCACAATCTCGGAGGCCATGCATGAAGCAACAATCGAATCCGAAAGGAAAAAATTAGCACGCAATTAGTACGTTTTTGAAAGTAGCACAGATAGATGTCATTTCAACATGCCCACATTTGCATCATTGACACTTTGATAATTAGGTGAGTATTGTCGGAGTTACGAATTTAATTAGGACTAATTAATTAATTCACATTAACGAAAAAAATAGTAGCGGCTACCAGTGGCGTAGCCAGGAATTTTGTTCGGGGGGGGGGGGGGCTCGCATGTCAACAATATATATATATATATATATATATATATATATATATATATATATATATATATATATATATATATATATATATATATATATATATATATATATATATATATATATGACAGAGATGCGTATGTGCTGCTCCAGCATTTTAAATGTTGTCTTAGTTGCATGACGGCGCTGTATGCAATTCTGGAAACGCAGTACATTGTTCGGGACCGATTCGCAAAAGTGAACGTTGTTTAAGTCGCATTCTAGTACTACCAAAACTTTACATATCGCGCTTAATTCTATTGACATGACGTTGCTGCATCACACGTTTCCTGAGAAGAAGGCCCTCATAATTTTCCTCTTCAGCTGTTAACCTTGAACAATAGTTCCACCAGCATCTCTCGCGCGCTGCAATCGTCAAGTATTTTTGCATGATTACTGGAAATAAATCTTCCGACGACTTTGGAATATCAAAGCTTCATGTGGGAAAGTTCGTATATTTACGTTACAATCACTCGATCATTTAAGTTGAGTCATGTGAAGAAGCCATTTAGAAAAGACAAATTTATTACTGAAGATATAAATTATAATAGAAAATGATGCACTTAATTTAAACCTGACTATATTTTGCTGTGCATTTGCATGCTCCTGTTTTTCCGCTCGTGTTTGGAGGTCCATCTACGTAATGGGCCGAGCAGAATTCACTACAACGTCACAATTATCTTAGTTTCAAGATGCTAATTGATCAAAATCTGTTGAAAACGGTGATCGAATCAATTTTTCATGCTGCGCGCACATGTTCTTTTTTTTACCCGCTATACTTCGCACTGTTAGAATAAGATCGCACACGAAATCTGCCAGCTTACTATTGAAGAAAACAATAACGAAGAGCAGCGTTACGTCTAGCAGACTTACATACATATAGTATAAGCTTTGTCATAGACACAGTGATGAAATTTACCTTCTGACAGTGCACATTGTAACACAATAATACGTAAGTTTGTCTACCCGCCAGACAGTTTTATCTACCTTTCCACCTGACGCCCCACTGAAAATATACTGCTATGCTTTCTTATTAGAAAGTGCAACTAATAGCATTTCTTTGCATGAAAACTAAGCAGGCGTTCACACTGATTGCGAACGTAATAATGCGTGGTGCATGTATTGCTGAGATGAACTGCCGGCTAGCGAAATTATGACCTGTTTCTCTGGCCGCGAACTAGTGACTGAACCAGAAGTGAAATGTAAAATTTCCTTTGGAATATAGGATGCTACCTGATGCTACTTAGACGACGCGATGTTTTGCGAATGAGCCCCTATCATACTGCTTCGTTTCCAGAGTTGTATAGACATCCATTCACGTGCTTTATGAGATTTTAACTTTTTAAGCAGGACCTTTCAACACCACTTATCCCAAACATTACGCTACTGAGTCACGACAGAACGTAGCCCACATAGACAGCTGGGGTTGTATAGAATACACATTAAATATAGATTTTTGTTGACCTCATGGTACTCGCATTTATAAAAGACAAAAAAAAAATACAAAGCAAACGAAATTTTCAAAGCGCAAGCCACCCCAGTGGTACAGTAGTTACGGTGCTCTACTGTTGACGCGAATGATGTGGGTTGCATCCCGGCCGCGGCGGTGGCATTTTTATGGAGACGAAATGCTTGAGGCCACTGTAAGTGCCCGAGCCTCCTTGATTTAAGTGCTTGTTAAAGAACACAAGCGCTAGAAATTTTCGTATTCTTCTACTACGAAGTGCCTGATAACCCTACCGTGGTTCTGGGTGCGTCAAACTCCCCAAATTATTATTATTAGCAGTATTGCAAAACGCCGGGCTAACTGAACTCGAAAGAACAGCGCGGTAGAATTGAAACTATTCTAGCCAGATCATAGATATGTGCCGCTTTTCTTCTAAAAAAGGCAAGTCCGCTTTAACTGAAACTGGAAAAAAAACGGAGTTTTTTTTTGCTACGGACAATATGGTCGGGCCAGCTCCAACATTTTTTTCGCCAGTGCGCTCATGTCACCAAAATACCTGAAATCTATATTGCGGCTAAAATTTATGTAGCCTACTATCGTCGGTGTTCCAGAGTAAAATTTGTATTTGGCTTTTAGAGATTGTAACATTTCATTTGGGCTTGACGTAGCTCGTAAAAGAAGTCTAAATCACAGCAAATGAACGATACAGCAATATTTTGCGACAACATTAACACCATGCTTGAGCTTCCGTCGGTGCTGCCTTTTGTTGCATTGGTGTAACGACGATAACTAGACTTGTAGAGCGAGTGGTCCTACCAGGGAAAATGCGTACCATTCTGGACTGCCTGCAGCGTTTTGTCGTTCTTGGAATCTTCAGGCCTTCAGAAAAATGCTTGTTTGTTTATTTGCTTGTTTGTTTGTTTGTTTGTCTGTTTGTGTGTTAGTTTGTCTGTCTGTCTGTTTGTTCGTTTATTTATTTATTTGTTTGTAGCCTTAAAACTGTTTCAGCTCTTCGTCTTCTTCTTAGCTCATTTGATTTCACGCCATTTCGGATCGCTTCTTCTTCAAAGGAATAAAGCGGTGCCCAATATCTTCATTTCAGTTGTCTTCTATTTCAAATATACCGTCTCGGAGTGAAAGAAGGCCATGGATATGCAGCGCAAAGGTTGTCGAATGAAAGCAATAAAGGAAAGCTACTAGGACCCAAATGAAACAGATTAGACCCTGTCACGTTGGTTGTTTTGGTCGTGTTTGTTGAAGCAGCACTTATTTAATGGATCTGACTCAGTCTGATCCAAGCAGATAAGGGATTTCGTGGATTTTCGAAAATTAAAAACTGCATTTTGAGTTCGCGTTACGATGAGGAATCGTCGTAATTTAGATTACAATTCGTTCAAAAGCAGAAATATACTTTAGCACGTTTTGCGCTCCCGTGAAATTTAGCTATTTTCTGATTTGGTTCTTTAAAAAAAAAAAACGCCACATATGTAGCACGACAGTCATCATGCTTTGGCCGAAAGAGGGTTGTTCGAAGCACTATCACCGTTAGAAAGAAGTAAGTTTGGCAAAGCAGGATTGCTAGTACATTATAGCCTCCTTAGCAGCGTCGTCGATGTGGATTCGCTTCTCGGACAGGGAAAAAAATTTGGGTGTGTTCCAAAGATTGACCTAAAAAATGTCAGCTCACTGGCAACACTGAATACATCAGAGCAACTTTGAGGTCAGAGTGGTCAGTTAAGGAGGGAATCAAGGGTGCTCTCCCCCCCGCCCTTACTTATCCACTGGGGGGGATGCACCCGCCGCTTATCGGCGTACTCTAGCAGCCCAAATTAGTAGATGCCTTTTGTTCTAAGAATATAGTGCGTTGCCGGGACAAAACAAGCGGCCCGCGGACCCCTTGCTAGAGGCCCGCGCCTTCAGACAGAATAGCCTTGCGAGTTTGCTAAATAGCATTTGCATTATTTTCTCGCTTACGTATAATACCTCTTTGTTCAGGCAAGCTACAGAGACGGGACTGGTCTCAAGTGTTTTGTGTGTATGCGCGAGGCACCCCATGCGCTCATGATAAGTTGCAACATCACCGTGAAACGAAAACTCCATATTTCACAGTCGGCGTCCAGATTTTGGTCATTCTGAAAATCAGTATCCATATGTTTTCCGAGAACTGACGTCAAATACCTTTCTGAAATGACCAATGCAGGAAAGGATTACTTTATTCTTTCAAGAGGCAACGTTTGGTGACATTTTGATTGAAACTCTCAGCCCCCCCCCCCCCCCGGAATCCACCATCTTCACTGTCCCGGCCCTTGTGGGACCAAATTTCGTTACTGCGGCCGGCTATTTGAGGTTTGTTGGAGGCCCCTTCTATGTATCTTAATCCAGAGCGTCCTGAGTGTCAACAATAGTTACGCCTTCGCGGTGACACCGCTAAAAGGGCAATACAAGGCACTACGCTTTCTTTTGCAGAATATTTCTTGCGGTATCATGCGCTGCACAGCCAGATACAGGACCGCCAGGGGTCCTCAATGTTAACACCGAAGTGTCTTTTCGACTTCGAAAAGCAATTTTAGAAAAAATCCAGGTTGATTTCCGGCGCAGCTAGCTCTTTTGGTCGGTGATACATCACAACACGAAAAAATTTCGGGGGGGGGGGGGGGCTGAAGCCCCATAAGCCCCCCCCCCCCCCCTGGCTACGCCCCTGGCGGCTACTACAGTATACTGGCAATAATATGCACAAGGCCTGCTTCGCGTAACGCCGTCCCGCTTTTTTTCAATCATGCTGCGTGATAAGTGGCACACCCTATATATATATATATATATATATATATATATATATACACTCCTTTCCTATATATAGGAAAGGAGTGTGAACTTAAGGGCTCGTTTGCTTTGTTAAACACATTATTAATGAGAACTAACAGACAATCATTGTCTGTTAGTTCTCATATATATATATATATATATATATATATATATGTGTGTGTGTGTGTGTGTGTGTGTGTGTGTGTGTGTGTGTGTGTGTGTGTGTGTGTGTGTGTGTGTGTGTGTGTGTGTATGCCGCTCCACTAAAGGGACGCTGAGCCATCGCTCACTATACACGGAAGTTCATAGTGACAATAACATGCGGCACTTTACGTGCAAAAACCACGATATGATTATGAGGCACGCCGCTGTGGAGGGCTCCGGAAATTTTGACCAACTAATGTTCTTTAACTTGCACTGGCATCACGCAGTACACGAGCCTTTAGCATTCGCCTCCATCTAAATGCGACCACCGTGGCCGGGATCGAACCTGTAACCTTCGGGTCAGCAGCCCAGCAGCGTAACAGCTGTATACCACAGAGACGGACTGTACACGAAAGTTGAAGCATGACCTGAGAGAGTTACGTTAGCTAACTGCGTGCCGTCACCAAGACCACGCCAGAAAATAATTGGGCACGTTGTCGCTCGCCTGAATAGAGAAGCCATTCAGCCGAAAGGGAAGCCCGTCTGCAACCGCTATACCAGGCAAGTGATCCAGGTTTCCTTCGTATCACTCCTTCTTTTATTGTCGCTAACGTGCTAAAGGTTTCGGAAAGGTGGAGTAAAAAAACAGGGAATGAGGTCTGTTCGCAGGACCTCCGTGCTATGTCTTGCAAGGCTATAGCTACATCTCGTGCATTTTTCTGCCTTCTTTGGCATAGAAACGCAGTGCTGTACATTATGACCTCGAAATAATAAAGTCCTACCTGCCGCAGAAAAATTGCGAGTTTAGTTAAGTCGAGGTGCTTATGTTTCAGTTTTACAAATAAAAATTTCAACACTCGTGACATATAGCACATCGGAGACAGCATAATCTGTAAAACAACCAATAAACTCCGGAAGTAATAGCTCTATCGAGAGTACCGAAAGGACACCTTGAAGAGTTGTCATTTCGTCAACATGCATTTGTTTGCATTTATATCATAATTGGTACACTGGACCTAAAGACTAAAAATAATGTGACTTAATGGTTCCTTGGCTTCACTATCTGTTGGTATTGTTAGGTTGTGTCTAACAAAGAAAACGGGTCCTCGATCAATTTTTCCTTGTTTCGTTCGTTTCTTAGTCAAGTCCTTCGTGGATTGGGGGAGTTTTGTTAATTCATTATCCTCGTATAGTTGTGTACTTCTAAGTCGTCATGGTTGAATGTCGGAGCATGGGCCAGTAGTACTTTGAGTTTATATTTCTGGTTTAGTTTAAAAGAAGAGATATAAATTTAAAAAAAAATTAAACAAAACACGCATGGCTTCAGCGAAAAAAACTACTTCAGTGCATTTGTCATTGCAGTGCATTCAATGCAGGCCCGTAGCCAGGGGGGGTGGGGGGGGGGGGGGGGGCTAGGGGCCCGGGCCCCCCCTAAATTCCGATGGAGGGGGGTGTTTTACCGGGAATGAATAATGAAAATAGGTGGTTTTCGAGGTTTTCAACAAATGCCCCCCCCCCCCCCCCCCCCGAAAAAAAATTTCTGGCTACGGGCCTGATTCAATGCATTTGTCGTTGCAAAAAACACAATTTTTATTTTGTAAAGGTTACATTACGCTCTTAAATTGGACGCATTTTCATTATAGGAAGAAAACACTGGCTTACAAAAAACATGTGACACTCCTTGTAAATGCGCAACCACTCACGAGATCCGCAGTGATGTTATAGATAGCGACACTAACATCACTTACAAGCATTCATATGACACGTCTTGTAATAGCTGAAGCTTCATGGAGAGGTCAAGGAGTTGCAGTTCACAGCTCGATGGACGATGGGTGTTCTAGTTTATTCGAGCCGAATTACGAGTGCACTGTAGCGCTTCCAAATTTCTTGCGATGTCCCTTGTAGGAGTAGCTGTTCCTCCTTCATTGGGATGACAGACGCCTACATCTTCTGGAATCAGTTGCGATTGTCTTTTGTACGTCCCATCTGCCGCTCTGTACGCCTTTAAAATAACGAGCGCCTTATCCTCAGGATCGCGTTATCCCCGACTCTGTCTTAACGCTGGCCACCTAACGGGTGTGTCTGGATTCGGATTAGGCGCCCGTTGCAGGTTGCAGGTTCGGTCCCTACTGGCGGCAAGTTGTCTTTTAGTCCACTTTGACGCTTTGTTGCATGCTGTCCACTACAGGGGACAAATTTCTGGAATTGTTGGAGCAGCTGTGAAGCCTCTGAGACGCGCATGCGCATATTGGTAACTAAAGTGGACAAAAAGGGTTTTCATTCGCCGCCCTAGATCGCGCCATGGTCCCACGCTTTTTCCTGCACTCTTGTTCAAGATGGCAGACTTCTACTTTGGCGGATAAGTCAAGTTCTTCTTCACGTTTTTTTTCTTATAACACAGATGAAAGCGTGATTTGGTATGTTTTATTGAATGCACGCGATAGAAGAAGCATTGCGGCTTAGCGAAGTCAAGATAATTTTTCAAAATAATTGAACCCCCCCTCCACTCGAAAAAAAATTTCTTGTTGCTCCCCTGGTGGTACTGCAGCCAATTTATTCTGTTCATTTGTTCGAGCAAGACAGCCCGATGGGCTCTTGTGCATGTTGTCCTCTTGGAACCATGGAACCTGTTGTGCATGTTGTCCACTGTAGTGGACATTCTGTATCTTATGAAATAAAGGTTTGACTTCAACAAGATTTTTTTTCTCTGCTTTTTCTGAATGCAAAATATCAGAAAACCAAAATTAAGCGTTGTTTACATGCATAGGTTTCTGCCATGCAACAAAGAGTTAATTGTTTCACAACTATACTATAATTAGCACATTACACATTAAATAGTAGAATTAAAGTCCCCTACAGTTTCCTTGGCTTCGTTATCTGCTGGTTTTGAGTAACTTTGTGTGTGAGTGTTACATGTAATATCATGCGGACTTCTGAAAGAGGGCAGTTAACTTTTCGTTTGGGCAAGCACTTTAATTAGGCACGTACGCAGAAGTTGTCTATATTCGCTTTTTGCAGCAGCCTTAGTGTTTCAAGGAAAACTGGTATGCGCTAAATGATAAACAGGCACACAGTAAAGCCGCGTTCAGACTGCAGTCGCATCTTTCATAAATGTCGTATCGCGTAACAGCTGCATCGTCCGTTTGCGTAGCTAGCGACCGCGTATGTTCTCATTGATCTTTCCGGTACGATACGTTTTTTACGACGCGCCAATCACCACACTGAATGAGCGTTGCATCCTCGCTACAATTGTTGCAGCCTAGGAAGGTTCGCGTGTTCGGCCATGGCTGGGCTGGTTGAGCTAAACGGGAGACGCGACGAGCGCTCTCATTAAGTCTGCCCTCTAGTCTGGCAAACCAACTGCACACACACCCTGCTGCATGGCTTTCAAGACGCGCATGAAGACGCAGAGTCTGGGAAGGCCGGAAGACCAGCGAACGGAAATTGAAAACCGAAACTGCTTTGCCCGTTGGTCGTACGTGACGGTCGCATCAGTAGTTGTCGTAAAAGTCGCGGACCCGCCAACATTTACGCCCTAAACGTTACGTAAGTTACGCTAAATCCAACACCGTCTGAACATGCTCATTACCTTGCTTGCGTTTACGCTTACGATCCTTACCGAGGATCCGTACGTAGCGCACGTAGTCTGAACACGGCTTTAGACAAACACGGGCTCGCGCAACTTTTTGTCTTTTTCTCTCCTTTTTTTTCTTTTTTTCTTTTGTTTTCTTTTTTAAACTTACAAATGGCATTTATTTTCCGTCACTCTTCAATATGCTCCATAAATAGACATGCGCAAGCAAAGGTGGTCAGGGACCGAAGCTGCGACCTTCGGATGAAGGTCGCAGGTTCGGTCCCCTGCAGGGGCAAGTTGTCGTTTCGTCCAGTTTATTTTCTTCACATCTATGTCATAATTATTACAATGCAATTAAAAACTTGGAGGACGTTTAAGCTTCGCCTTCAAGAGTACAACGCGATAGCGTAATCAGGCCCCCCGGTGCGCATCGCCTTCTCAATTGCTAGCCTAGCTTCGGTTCTCAGTGCATGCCTCAACCGTGCCGAAAGGAAACGAACAGCTGTACACGTAACATTGGCCGTTTCAAACTATAATTCCTCCTGCAAGTTCAGTTGTTAAGTGAGCACTACGCCATAATTCTTCCTTTTGCGAACCAGCGAAGGGCCCACTACACGTCCGTTAGGCAATATGCGAACCTACGCAGCTCCTCCCTTTGGTGATGCTTTTGCTGATAATGGTGAGTAAATAAGTCAGCGCTTTTTAATAGGTGGGCCTTTAAAACACCCACTCGTTGCACAATTCACATGTTTTGACGCCTGGCACGATTCCACGCTTGTGCCACGAAATATTACATGCGTCAAGGAGACTCCTTCCACTACATGACATTCATATAGTGTTTTGTTCCGAAGCAGTTTCAAGCAATAGCGTGCATCTGTGTTAGAACACCTGCTTGCCACGCAGCCGGCTTGGGTTCGATTTTCACTCGAGCCGAAAATTTTTATTATTTATTTTATTTGCATCTTTCTTGATTTTTCCGTCACGGACAATGATGCTTTTAGCTCAGAACCAACGACGCCGACACCGACACCGGAATTTTCTGCGGTGTCGCAGAAAATTCCGGTGGCTAGTAGCTAACTTTTTTGGATCCGATCTCACGCAACTCTAAAAAAAGATCGCCAGGCCTGCGCAGAACACGCAGCAGATGTCACAGCGACAGCTGGAACTGCGTCCTTTCCAGAGTCCGTTGTAGACTCTCTTGGTTTAATTAATACAAGTACACATGCAAGGTACCCACTGCGCCATAAACCACAGTAACTTTCAGGAAGTAGGGAAGCACCCACTACGCAATTATTCTTTATTCTGCGGATAAGCGAGGTGCCCGCTACACACATGTAAGGCTTGACGATGAAGAACCAGAGTGGCTCTGTGGTAGAATGTTCGACTGCCACGCTAAGGTCCCGGTTTGAAATCCCATCCATTTCTAGAAATGTTTTTCTAATTACATTTTTTCTTATTTTTAGCGATAACGTAGCGGTTACTGACACCAGCGTTGGCGGCGGCGTATAAATACGGCGCCTAAATCGGCTCTTGCTGTGATATCAATACAACTTTCGCTGTAATATATTAAGGGCCTGAACCACCCTCACTGTCGCCAGAGTCATGACCGAGAGCACAGAGTGGCTGCTTAGCAATGGCTAGGTAGGTGGTGGGTGGCAGAGAAGAATAACAGCCACCACCGGTGGTATCTGTGTCGCCCAGGTTGACTCCATTGCTCGATCTTGAAAAGCGAGGTTGAGGGCACGGAACCTTACCCGCTGTTAGAGGTGCTCATGCTTGATCGATGATGATAGGTCAGTAAGAGGGGCCGAGGTTCTTAAGAATTTTTTTATCGTTTCATTTTTTTTCTAATTTTGCGCGATAGCGGTTACGGACACCGGCGGCGGCGGCGGCAGACAACTACCCCACTGCCACTGCAGTTGTGATATGATAACAGCTTTCGCTGTAAAACGCTGGTTTAAGTGAATACGGCCGCTCCAGGAACACTTTTCGCACATTCTCTTCGTGTTGAGAGCGCAGTACGTAGAAGGGTACACGAGCCGCCCGCTGACGGCTGCCGAGATACCAAGATAACGCGCGCGCCAGCGACGACCGTGCTCGTAAAATCAAAGGTCGCAGTTTCTGCTGGAGGGACCCCCCCCACCCTCCCCCCTCGCGTCCTTTCACGCTCGTTAAAGACGAGCGGGACGTTTCCTCTCTGCTTGAGCATTCGACGGCCAGTCTAACAGGCGGAGGGATCTTAACGCGTGCGCCTCGAAGCGATGGAGATGGGCCGGCTCGTTTGATCTCCACTTCAGCCGCGTTCGTCACCACCGCTCGCGTGTTATTACCCGCGAGTATAACGAACGATGCGCTGGGGGGATGTTATCAATTTGGACTTTATACGCGACATGACGACTATGGCGACGGCGACGGTAACGGCGACGGCAAAAACCCGTCGAGATTGTCCCTGTAATTGCTATCGCAATAAAACAACAAATTCAAGCTGCTGAAACCAGCCCGCAACCCCAGCGTCCCCCCAGCGCCCCTTCGGAGTCGCATTATGCTTCACCACACAGCGCAATAGCATTGCGGCAAAGCTGACATATTCAAATCTGCTATTGTGTGGGAGTGGCGGTGGCTTCTGTTGATGTACGTTAGGACATGCCAATTTGAGTAAAAAGTTAACACTTGGTAGAGTTTCAGCGTCCGGAATGTCACGCGTTGTCATACTTGGCTCTACAGGGCTTGTGGCGGTCCCGTGAAAGTGTCCGAATTTTCAAGCATGTCCGAAAAATCGGCAGGTATGTCATCCATATCACTGATGTTTGTTCAAATATCCCACCCGATATCATGCCGTCCAACATCCTGCCGTCCCCTATTTTGCTTTTTTCGTGCAACCCGTTTATAGCAATTATTGGTTATAACAATGAAATTTTCCTGGTATTGTTACAAGTGGGTTCGAATGTATATATATATATATATATATATATATATATATATATATATATATATATATATATATATATATATATATATATATATATATATATATATATATATATATATCAATGAGAATAATAGTTCGATGGGCCAGTTGTCTTGGTTCAGCAATGGGTTGTAACACAACGGAGGCGTTGTCAACAAGGATAAAATATTTATTTAGTTCCCAACAGTTTCGGGAGGGGGACCTCCCTTCGTCAGGGGTTGAGTTAGACTGCTGGAGGGTTAAGCCATCGTCTAACTCAACCCCTGACGAAGGGAGGTCCCCCTCCCGAAACTGTTGGGAACTAAATAAATATTTTATCCTTGTTGACAACGCCTCCGTTGTGTTACAACCCATATATATATATATATATATATATATATATATATATATATATATATATATATATATATATATATATATATATATATATATATATTAGACTCAATGTGACAAATTTGACTATAACAGCGATCTCTACCAACGTTTCTTTGTCGAGTACAGTTACGTCTTCTGGATTTATTGGCCAGCATTTGTGAGTAAGCCATCGCTTGTTCCAAAATTACGACTCGCATTTTTCGATGCTGCCACAGATGCACAAGAACCAATAACACTCTCGGTTATGAACCGTACTCTTCCTATTAACGTACAAGATTAACGTACAAGGTCGCTTCGCTCTTCTGCATAATCAATGGCCAGAACCCTTAATCGGCACTGCTCCGAACAGATCTGCCGCCCGAATGACCACACCGGTATGCGCACGTGTACTCGCAGGTACGCGAGAAGAAAAAAACAAGGTCTTTTATCACTAACGACACCCTTAGTACGGGCACCTGTAACGTCGAAATCCATGTGTGATTTATTGACCTACGTCTCGCGCCTTTGCTACGGAGGGCAGTATGGCAGGACACAGACATTATCTTACTCAATGATATCAAGAACACTCCTCCTCTCTATCTTCGTAGTCGATACATACAAGTGGCAGGTTGGCACGAGTACGCTGTTCCTTGCTCGCAATAGCCCGTCGCCCTTAGAAGAGCGAGCAGCCTGTCAGGCACACACGGCATGCGAACAACAACTCGCCCTTGCGGCATATAATCCAAGGTCGGCACTGTATTACTGGCCTTGGGTTGCGGCGTCGGCCTTGTGGCACGTTGCCTGCTTTGTCAATGAACCCGGCTGAATCGGGCATGCACTCTTAACACCGCGCTTTTGCACCTTTCGCTGGCGACAGAGGTCTTAGTTTAGCGAGGTGAAAGTCGACGGCAAGTAAAAGCCATCGACCGCGCTATTCCTCAACGTATTCCTTCCCTACAGTCGAACCTATTTGATTCGGCGCACACACTTCAAATCTTCGCGATCTTTACAGGGACAATTATCCGAGAGGCCATGCGTAGCATTAATATGGGATCTTTCAGTGCAAGCAAAAAAAAAAAAAAAAGGAGGGTCTCTTTAAGCATAACTAATGAGTGCACTGGGGAAAGCCTATGCTCTCACGAGACACTCATTAAAATTTTTGCACGATCTCAGCCGAAGTTCCGCATATAAAGACGAAATTTCCATTCCCTGGCGGTTGCTCATACGGTTCAATGTTGTCATTAATCCGAATTAACGAGGCTAACTTTGCTCCAAACCCGACTTGACGAAGTTTGTTCTCACACAAATAAGTAAAAATGTGGTGATTTCTTCCTAATTTTGACATAGGTGGCTTTTTCTTCGGACATGCGCTTTAACTCGATGGGGTTAAAATGAGTAGCCACCCTAGTACCGACCCTAGCTTTATTTTGACGAAGCTGCACGGCGCACCCACGCACGAAACAACGGACTCAGCTGTCGGTAGCGCTCTCACTTACCAGATGGTGCTAAGGACAATTTAAAGCTACGGTATTTTAGTGTCCGTGTAAAATGCTCCCGCTGGAAAACTACGATGGTAGCTTTCGTTATTTAATGGTTTATCCAAAAGACGCCGCTGATATTCTCCTGGCGGCTTTCTTGTCGGCCTGCTCGCATAAACCCTGAGTTCATTCTCCCCGACTTTGCATTATTGTGATCGGTCCTGCATTTCCCGTAAAGGAGGAGGGAAAAGGACCTGGAAAGGTGCGCAGGTGTGCCATCGGCAGCGGCTGTGTCCGCGCGTTATCCACCCTGGAGACGTTCTCCCACGCATTCCTTCGACCATACCGCTACAACGTAGCCGTTACCTGGCTGGCTTTCCCTGCCTAGGGATCTCCGGGCAAAAACAACACGCTTCGGACGTGTTGTTTTTGATGACAACGAGGCCGGCGCGCTTTCAGCGGGGTGCACTACATGCTGCCCTGGTGCCGATTGTACCAGAAAAACGGGCTTCCTTGCCCCCCTTTAAATCGTCCACCACCAACGGAGAAGGAGGCCAGTTTTGAGAAACGGAGAAAAAGACTCCGCGTCGTCAGTCGACATTTGAAGACGTCTCTGTAATCATCACACTCACTGCACATATTGTAAATACAGTTGTTTTGGAATAAAAGTTGTCCTGAATGTGGGGCTCTACTCTCTGAGGTCTCAACCCTTCGTGGTGGCGTTGGCACCCCCGTACTCGGACTCCCAGACGCAACAGCATATCGGCAGCCCGTCATTCTTTACCGTGACCTAGACTACCTGGTCTGCATCACCCGGACATGGGAGTCTCTATGTCCGAGCCGCCAATCGCAGGCTTGTCACGCACGCGGGCGTGGGTTGCCGGCAAATACAATGTCGCAGCAGATTTTGGGGGACGCCACGTTACAATTTTACATTTCTGAGGACCGAAAAATCTCTTTTCTAGTTTTACAAACTTCCCGATTAAACGGAATAATTCGAGCGTGGTCATCATTTCGTTAAGTCGAGTTTCAACTGTATATTGGAAAATGTGCTCTCGTGGACACCCGAAAAGACGCGAGAACGACCAGCAGAGCCCGCAGCAGACGCATGCAAGAAACCATACGTGCTCCTTCGCACCACGCGTGCGTACTCTCGACTCCGCAGGTTTACTGCACGCACAGCTGCGGCGGACGTCCAACTAATACATTCCATTTTATTCTTTGTAACTTTTTTGCGTAATTCGTGTTGGCGTCGTCCATGCCGGATTTTTCGACACTTGAGACATATAAGGCTTTCGCCTTAAAAGCTGGCATTGATATATAGGGCTCATTTTAGTAACAAGCATGTACCTAAGTAACATAAATTACAGGGAGAGTCGGGTTTTTCACAGTATCTTTAACGAAAGGTCCCTTCACCACGTTTGGACATTCTAAAAGTAAAAGCGTGGTTGCATGTAGATTGGTCGGTGGCGATCGTGTCCGGAAAACATGACAAGCCAACGCTGCGTAAAAACGATTGAAACTGAAAACGAAAGGCCGCGTGCCCTCCCTCGCGAGCGAGACGAGCTTGCAGAAAGGGAGTGCCCACGCAACAGGCAGTTTTCTGCGTAACAGGCGCTCCTAGGAACGTCACTGACGACAGCCCGTCTTGACGATGATGACGAGGAGGAGGAGGATGTCGTAGGTTGCCGGCGGATCTAGCCTTGCGAAATTTTCAGGCAATTGCCCACTGCCATAGGCGTATCTACCGGGGGGGGGGGAGGGGGCAAGAGGGGCGCTAGCCCCCCCCCCCCCCCTTTGTGAAAAGTTAGGGGGGGCAGAGACTTTCGACAGTGGTCACTTTCGGCTGCACACTGGGAAACCATCAACTGAGGAGAAGCTTTACTTCTACACAGCAATCATTTAATTATATATAATGAAATTTGTCTTGCGATTCTACTGTGCAGATTGTCTTCCGTGTATCACGACCACGCACTGTAGGTTCGCTGTGGTGCGGGCCACCTATGCGACGCTTGCTCGCTGTGCGCTAGAGCATTGCAGAAAGGTCTATCGCTCCTTACGGGCTCTATAACGTTAGAGCATTGTGTCATGACTTTATTCTGCTCTGTCTGGCCTGAAATTCACATAATCGTCGACGCAAATACGACGTAAACGTTTTAAGGACCGATCAAACGCTCTTCTTGTTTCAGCAAACTAATTTTCTTTCATCGGAAAGGAATAGAATTACCGCTGCTCTACATCAAATTTGCTATCAGTCGATGAGTGTGCAGAAGTGTCGAGTGTTTTAGTTGGGCCGCATTGGAAGAGCTAAAGAAGGTTTCCGCTTTAGTTTCCGATTAATCTGTTCGCCTTGCTTATCGTATGTATAGCTTAGAGCGATAACGCCGGCTTGTAACAAGGCGAGGAATAAGGCAGTGGACTCGAGTACATCGGGAAGCCAACTTTCATGCTTCTCCCGCAACTTGATCTACCGCACCAGGGAAATGGTCAAGGTCCACGGTTTTCTGGACTAAGGAGACTGAATTGACAGCCGGGATAGTTGGTCTTGGTAATCTCGAATTGACTTGTACAGGGCAAAATACAACTCGGACGGGAGAAACATACACGTGCCGCGCTCTTTCTTTCTCCTCCTCCCTCTATCTTTCTCTCTCTCAGCAAGGATGAGTTCACAGAGTTGAATACGCGCTCAAATTTCAGCTCAACATCGTTATACTACAACTGAAAATATTAAGGCGAAAGCCTTTAATGTTTCATGCTCACGTCCGTCCCTCCGTCCGTGCCCTGGCACGGTGCAGGTGGCCAGCCGGGGCGCGCCAACGGACGCCTGTCGCGTCGGACTCTACAGCGCTCGCGCTTTGCTTGCGTAGCGTCGCTGTGCCCAGCGTGTCGAATCAAAGCCACCTAGAAAAAATATTTTTTCTAGGTGGCTTTGGTTGAATCATGCAAGAAGGGAGACGCGCGCATCGCGTTCCATTCTGACCGACCCCGTCTCAATGGGTCACAGGCATTCGCCGAACACACTCTGGAATTTACAAAGTATCCTTCAATTTTTTTTATTATACTCTGCTATAAGTAGCCATTGCCAATGTGATCGGCGGGCAGCCTTTTTGAATTACATTCAGAATGACACAGTGCCCGGCTACTCCAGCAGTGTTTAGTGTGTACACGTCATTCTAACCCCACCAGGTTTCACACATTTGTGAAGTCGCGTATCGAGCACGCAATTTTATGACACACCAAAAATTTTTGACGAATGGCGAAGAACCGATGGTCAAAAATACGCCGTATAACGGTATTGAAAATAGTGTATTCTCTTATTTTTTATGTAGTCATGCATTAGTGGTCATTACGCGATGGATCATATTGGGGTCATTTGTTGCATCGCGTTACGAGCAGGTGCTGTGTACATGACCACAAAACTTTCGACCAATCATAAACAGCTAACGACCAATGCGCATGGAAACAATGCTGGGTAGTTTAACCTTATAATAGCTCACATTTTTACAAAGAAAATTTGTTCTTACAGCGTTTGCACAAGCGTATGTAGTACTTGGAGGAGCCGGATCGAGGACACTCCAAGCAATGTTGCAAATACAAATACGATGAGTATAAAGAATGTACTAAGCCCCTAATACCATAAATTCTCACTTAAAAGAGAAAAAAAACCTTGTGGTTGAGAAGGCAAAAATAATAGTAATCTAATAATAGTAATACTAACAATGCCATAGAAACACTATTACTAGAAGAAACAAGACAAAATTTAAGATATGAAAACCTGAATATGTGCAAGAGAGTGTAATACTAATTAGGGAAAAGAAAACGTGCAGTCACTGCTACCTACAACAAAAAAAAAACGAAAAAAAAAACCGCAATTATTCGTGCGCAGCTACTGGGGAGGCCGCCACCGACATATTGTATTCATGCACAAAGTAGTGTGGGCAATGTATAAAAAGTGTTGCTTTTAATACCATTACACGCATAACACATGTGGCGTTTTTTTTTTTTCAGAAAGAGCCAAATGCAGAAATCGAAAGCTAAATTTCACGGGTGCGTAAAACAAGCCTGAGTATATTTACCTTCCTAAACAGTTCGAATCAAAATGGGGCAATTCCTGTTCGTAAGGTGAACTCAAAAAGGCGGTTGCTAATAAAAATCAGCCAAATCCTGAATGTGTTTCAATCAAACTGAGCCACATTCATTAAACGAGCGCTGCGTCAACAATCGTTACCAAAACAAGGAACATGGCATCTTCAAGTCCGTTTAATTTGTGTCCTAGTCGCTTTGCTATCGTGTTTACGTTCCAGAACTAGTTTATCTAGGGCGAGTTGGCACTTACTGATGGACATGATGGTGTGGGGCAAAAGTCGAATATAAAGAGTAAGAGCTCAATAACGTATGCTGTCGGGCTAGTTGGTGCATAGCTGGTTAGAAATTGGTTGGCGCAAAACACGAACATGGACGGAGAAGTAACACGAACAAGCGCACTCTCGCAACTGACTTTTAATAAACCAATGCTCATCTTCTGAAACCCTCACGTATGCGTACATTCACAAACAGAACCTATCATCACAACTTTTCAGATAGGAAGGCAAACTCATTTTCAAAAAGTGACAAGGACACTGCGACAAAGACACTTATGTGCACAGCGACACAAAAAGCGACAAGGACACGTATGTGCACAGAGTGGCTCATTCGCTAAAGAACGTGGCCTCTCGCTTTGAGGTCCCGGTCGTGTTTGCGGCACCTCGAAGGCTTTCACGCATTTGTGCTCGTTGGAGTGGCGCACCAAGTGCTGAGTTTGTCAAGAAGCACGCAAAAATATTTTTGAAGTGTTCAATAGGCGTTGTCTATAAGATTTCGCTCAGTTGTATCAAGGTGTACATCGGCCAGGGCTGGGCAGAGATACTTGGAAAAGTATTCCGGAATACAGATATCGAAATCATAGGTCGGCAAAACATGTGGAGTTCACTCAAACTCACTCATGCAATAAATTTTGCCCTTGGGACTCACTCGGACTCAGATTGACCATAATTTTCCTCAACCGGACCCACTCGGACTCAGATTCACTAGAATGTTTTCCCAGCCGGACTCACTCGGACTCAGACACACGAAAATATTTCCCAGCCGGACTCACTCAGGCTCAGACTCACGGCTTTATCTGAGTCTGAGTGAGTCTGAGTGAGCCGACTAATGAGTCCGTGAGCATACAATTGGATTCTTCGAACTTTGGTGTCAATGCTTTTTAACACCAATATCTCGCGTAATCGGTGCTCTACTTGGCGCATTTTGATCTCGTACCTTCAAATATGAGATATCAGTGGTTGCAATCCAGTAAGGACTTTTTTATTGAAAGAGATAACTCACATGAAATATTATCATCAAAAATTCCCTGGAAATAGTTTTCGAGGGTGGGGGTAGAAATAACGGCACCCCCCCCCCCCCCCCCTCTCCCCGTAATTCACACCTCGGATCAATAAATATTAAGCTAGCGTATGAATATCAGTGCTTTGAAGTATGTGTGAGTAGAAACGTGAGCCTACGTAAGGCTGATAGTAATGCTGAAGTTGAGTAAGTAGAATCATAGATCGGCAAAAAAGTGTAGAGCTCACTCAGACTCACGCAAGAAAGGCATTTCGGGCTTAGGGATCACTCGGACTCAGACTCACCAACATTTTCCTCAATGGGACTCCCTCGGAACTCAGACTCACTAAAATTTTTCTCAACCGGACTCACTCGGGCTCAAACTTACCAAAATATTATTCACCCGGACTCACTCAGACTCAGACTCACGGCTAGATCTGAGTTCGAGTGAGTCTGAGTGAGTCGACTCATGAGTGAGTTTGCCGACCTATGATCGAAATACATCGGTTGGAAACCTGAAATACAGATACTGAAATACATTTCCCGTTCACGTAACGGGATATTTCGGAGATACTTTTGCAAAAAGTCGAAAAAAGTATTCCGGAATACAGATACAGCAATACACATACAGGACTATTTTTCGGGGATGCTGATATTCGGCAAACACATTAATTAGTGCAACACAATTTTGTAAACAAAGTTGCAGAGCATTGAACCTTGCAGTTTATTTTTTTTTTGTGTACAGTACGCTCAACGTTATTAAGACATAATAGAGGAGGCACTTACAAATTACATTACGTGTAATAATTACATAATTGCTGGTATCAATTGAAATTAAGAAATGGCTTGCCACGAACTAATGGCTTGCCACCCCAAAAAATTAGGCGTGCTGTACTGGCCTTGAGCGACACCGACTTTCAGAGGCCGACAACACTGCCTCTGCGATTCTGCCATCAGCCGCGTCACGCGATTTACCACATGGGCCATTCTGTGCTTGAGAGGAAACTATCGCGGCCCTTTCTATATCGCGATGAGTGTCCTGGCACAAAAACAAACGAAAAGAAACCTTCATTCGCCCCTTGGAAGCACTGAAAACGCGCCTAGACTAATTTCTCATAAAATAAAAATGTAACGAGATAATCGTGCATTGCATAGTATCGCGATACAACTGATACATCGTAAAAGTATTTCACTACTGAGATACAAATACATTTTCAAATGTTTCTCGATACAGAAATACAGATACTTAAAAGTATCTCTGAAATACTATCGCGATACTCTAGTATCGCGATAGTGCCCAGCCCTGACATCGGCCAGTCGGGCCGTTGTATAAATGATCGCCTAAGAGAGCATGCGCTGTCACTGAGGAATGGCACAGGTTCGCATTTGCCGCATCATTGCAAGGAGTGATCGTGTGAACCTTTGCTGAACAGCACGAGTATCTTACGAAGAAGCCGGGACAAAGTGGCACGTGAACCAGCGGAGGCGATGTACTACATCAAGCAATTTGGAGACCAATGTATCAGCGTCCCGTCCTTGTCGCTTTTTGAAAATGAGTTTGCCTTTCTATCTGAAAGGTTGTGATGATGGGTTCTGTTTGTAAATGTACGCATGCGTGAGGGTTTCAGAAGATGAGCATTCGGTTTATTAAAAGTCAATTGCGAGTGTGCGCTTTTGTCCGTGTTACTTCTCCGTCCATGTTCTTGTTATGCGCCAACCAATTGCTAACGAGCAAATAGTAAGAGGCTGACTTTCCTACTTATTTTTGCTTCCTACTGTTTCTCTTCGAGTTCAGAGCTACAGTATCATGTCCTTCTTTCGCTCGAAGACGGTATATGTGAAATCGAAGACAAATGAAATGAAGATATTGGATACCGATCTATTCCTTGAAGAAGTGCTCCGAAACGGCCCGACATAAAACGAGCTCAAAAGAGCTGGAGCACTTTTCAAGGGCTTCAATAGATGTCAACAACAACAACAACAAAAAAAAAGAAAGACAGAAAAGAAAAGAAAAAAAAAGAAAAAAGAGACAGCTGCCGACAATCCAGAATAGTGCACCTTTTGCCAGGAAGGACCACTCGCTCTTCAAGTCTAGCTATCGCCATTACGTCCATGCGACGAAGGACGGCGCCGACGGAAGCACAAGGATGATAATTTTATCGTAAAATATTGCTATGCCGTTCATTCGCTGCGTTTTAGACTTATTTTACAAGCCAATTCAAGCCAAAATGAAATGTTTCCAATCTAGAAGAGCCAAATCCAAATTTTACTCCTGAATACCGACGATAGTGGGCTATATAGATTTTAGCCGTAATATAGATTTGAGATATTTAAGGGACAGGAACACATTGGCAAAAAACTGTTGGAGGAGGCCAGACCATATTGTCAGTAGCAAAAAAAGTGCGTTTCTCAGTTTCAGTTAAAGTGCACTTGGCTCTTTTTGAAAAAAAGAAAAAAAAAACCGCCACACATATATTTATGGTTGTCTTAGCGTATGCTACGTGAAACTGACTGTACTTTTTGTATAATGTTATGAAACGCTGCTAACCATATTCTATCTCTGTCTATGAAAGATCACATGAAATTGAGTGTGAATGAAATCATTCTTCTGTCTCCCTCTCTGAATATATATATATATATATATATATATATATATATATATATATATATATATATATATATATATATATATATATATATATATATATATATATATATATATATATATATATATATATATATTGTCGTGAACGAGACAGAGACAACACCCGTGTTTCGGGCAAGCTGTTCTATTCTGCCCCACTTCGTTCTTCCTCTCCCCTGCCCGTGCCCCACAGCTGCCGTGCTTCTCTTCATTACAATATATATATATATATATATATATATATATATATATATATATATATATATATATATATATATATATATATATATGTGTGGCCGATGGAGTGAGGAAGGCTTGGCCCCCCCCCCTTTCGCGAACGAGTTGGTACGCCACTGCCCACGGCCCGTCTTCATCCAATGCGGAGTGGTTGCTCCCGGCTTCGGTGTGTAGCTGCAGGTCCACCATACCTATAGGGAACACGCTTCCCCCGAGGCCACTTAGAGGCAGGTCGGTCCAAGGCTGGAGTGTGACTGGGGCTTGACGTCGAAGCAGTGCTGTTCGCCGGGCTTCAGTATCCACAAGCGCCATGAGTTCCCCGATGCCATCGACGCGGGCACGAACTGTTGGAAGTGTGCGCGTTTGGAACTGAATGGCTTGACGTGGCGCTTGTGGGCCGTCCTTGTATCCATGTCCGAGCGTCCGCACGAAAAGCATCCGCGCCGCGTTGTCGCGGTTTCCTGGGGGGGAGACTGCAGGAAGGCGGCGTCTAGATGTTTCCTGCAACTCTGCCGCCTGTCAAATGAAAGCCTGGATGTCAAGTTGAGCTGTCTGCACAGACAGTATGGCAGCGTGCGTCGAATCGTATATGCCATCGACGACATACTGTCTGGCTGCCGCAGAGGGCCAGGCTATGTCGCAAGCTTGCAGGAGGCGTAATTTGTCGCAGATGTGTGCGGGAATGTCTTCAATTCGGGCTCGCCTGCGCAACTGCATCTCCATGAAGAGAGCGTCATACGCCCCCGGAAGAGGTGCAAATGTGGACGTGAGGGCCTCGCACCAAGTTGTCCATGAGGCATACTTGCTTCCCTGGAAACGATGTCAGGCTAGTGCAGCTCCTCGGAGGCACCCTTCCACGACGGATTTCTTGGTAAACCCTGGCGAAGAATATTTCATGGCGACGCAGTCGATGGTCGAGACCCAGGTAGTAGGGTCGTCGTCAAACCCCGTGAAATTCCGGTATGGCGATCTCAGAGAGCGGCGCAAGTGTGGCGCATCCAAAATTCGGAAGTAGAACTGCTTGCCACGTTGTTGAGGTGCTGCGTCAGCACGTCCAAGAACCGGGTCATTTCGGAGTCGCAACCCTGTTGAGCCGCCGTGGAGGCCTGGACGCCATCCCCGGAAGGTAGTGGCTGCGAGTCCGAAAGCACTCGTCCACTTCGAAGTGTGATAGAGGCAGGCGAATTAACGTCTTCTGGTTGCTATGTTTCACGACTGCGCCATGGTAAAAGAACAGACAGACACAGCACCCGTTCGCTGGGCCGGCTGTTCTATTCGGCCCTCATTCTCCTCTTCCTCTCCCTTGCTCCCCTTCGAGCCCGTTGCCGCTCCTCGTCATTACAATATATATATATATATATATATATATATATATATATATATATATATATATATATATATATATATATATATATATATATACACGGAACGAAACCGCGGCGCCGGTGACAACCCGCCGAGAGTGTCGATATAATTGCTATCGCCAATAAAAAAAAATCACAGCATATCCGCGGAGTGAATGATGATGAGTGGGCGAAGCTCCGGAGGTACATCATCAAAGACGTGGTGGTTGGTTGCATGTGGTCAAACGATATGCATGTGAGACCATATCGCGATGCCATGTGTTGTATGGCATCGCGATCGTCATCGTCATCAGCGTCATCGTTATGACGCATAGTGGGTACATTCCATGTGGTGTGCCGTGATGGCAGCGTCATCGTCATCACACAGGAAGATACTGCTGGTTACGCAGTATCTCCCTTGTGTGCTGGTTACGCAGTTACGATGTGCATGTGAGACCATATCGCGATGCCATGTGTTGTATGGCATCGTGATCGTCATCGTCATCACGGCACACCACATTCCATGTGGTGTGCCGTGATGGCAGCGTCATCGTCATCACGCAGGTGGCTACTACAAACGTGGGACGCACGACCCACGGCATAAGGAGCTTCACCCCTAAAAAAAACAATTGAGGCTGGAGAACAGAACCAATATGCGAAGCGGGCGTCCCCACGTGATGGGAACTTTATCTTCCATGCTACGGAAGGCCCCGTTTGGTAATGACGGATGCTGCAGAGTGACTCCTCAATGCGAAGCCCGCAATGCGTGCGCCACGAAGCAATGCAGCAAGAAGAGGGAAAAAAAAGAAAACAAAAGATAACAGGCTGGTATCTTCACGTGAACATGAAGTGCTTCCTCTCCTCCTGCAGTATGGAGCCCGCCGCGCTTGTGGATGATAGCCGAGGCAAATCGGAGAGTCGCTTTAGCAGTGAAACGCGCTTCCTGCAGACATAACAGCGCAATTTATGTTGATGTAACTTTTCCAATAATAAAGAGATTTGAAAAATTTTTGCGGTAATCTGCTTCCTTAACAGCACTTCAAGTGTGTTGAAAGGACGTGAGTTTTGTGATGTTGGTATACGTTATATAAAAATTTGTAGTGGTGCTCGGGGACGGGTTCTTTAATTAGATGTCACATAAATGTGGAGGACATCGACACGTAAAGAATGCCGTCTTTCCAACGCACCCGTTTTCTCTGTTTTCTCCATACACAGTTTTAATGCTGTAACCTTTCATGTAATCGGATGCATTTCGATCGCCCGCGCTTTCTTCGCTCTTGTTGGCATTTGATCTTCCTTGTGCATTTCTTATGTTTCTCGGCGTCTTCGTGACTTCAAATCGTGCAGTTTTCTCACAGACAACTACACATCTGCCCGTCCGGCGCCTCAATATGAGTCTTAAGAACAGAACTATATTACTAAACAGTTAAAGTTCCGGGACACTTCTTCTCACATTGAAGGTATAGCGGCTGTCACCCGGCACTTGTAAAAAAAAATTCCCCATCTCCCGCTAAAGGGAACCATATGTGTGGATGCGAAGCAGCGGGAAGATAATTAGCTTGAGCGGGAGGAACGTCGCCGCTCTCATTTCACGGCAGCGGTCCGGGCGCTCATCGCGGCGCTGCACAGGAGAGAGAATGAGGCGCGCGCGCTCCGTCATTTTCATACCGCGGAACTACCGTGGCGCCCCCCAGCGGAGTATGCAGCTGTCACACCACCTGTCGTGCGCGCCGCTCCGTACAGGATTCCAGAAGGAAAGGACGGGGGGGGGACCGTAGGAGAGGAGAGAGAGGGGGGAGGGGACGCGCATGCGCTGTGGGGGTGTGGGACGCGGGAGCCGCTCCGTAGAGTAGAGGATTCCTAGAGGAGAGAGGGGGGAAAGGACGCCGGAGCCGCTCCGTAGAGTAGAGGATTCCTGGAGGAGAGAGGGGTAGAGGACGCGCATGCGCTGTGGGACGCGGGCGCCGCTCCGTAGAGTAGATGATTCCTAGAGGAGAGAAAGGGGGTGAGCGTAGGAGAGGATAGGGGAGGGTACGCGGCGGCCGCTCCGTAGAGTAGAAGATTCCTGGATGAGAGAAAGGGGGTGAGCGTAGGAGAGAGAGGGGGGAGGGGACGCGCATGCGCTGTGGTGGTGTGGGACGCGGGAAGGAGGGACGGACTAAGCCCCCTCCAAACACATGCAAGCAAGATCAAGGAATGGGGTCAACCTGGGCGACAGACACCACCTGCCTAGCCATTGCTATGCAGCCTCTATGTGCTCTCGGCCATGACTCAAGGAATGGGGTCAACCTGGGCGACAGACACCACCTGCCTAGCCATTACTAAGCAGCCTCTCTGTGCTCTCGGCCATGACTCTGATGACTGTAGTAGTGGTTGACGGCCTTCATATTACTACAGTGTCCTGGTTCGCATAATGGGTGCTTCCCTACTTCATGAAAGTGGCCGGACGCGGGACGGGGGACGGGGGACGGGGGACGCGGGACGGGGGGACGGGGGGACGCGGGACGCGGGAGGGACGGACAGAGCCCCGAGCATAAGATGCTTCGCATCTAAAAAATTCCCCATCTCCCGCTAAAGGGAACCAATGTGTGGATGCGAAGCAGCGGGGAGATAATTAGCTTGAGCGAGAGGAACGTCGCCGCTCTCGTTTCACGGCAGCGGTCCGGGCGCTTATCGCGGCGCTGCACAGGAGAGAGAATGAGGCGCGCGCGCTCCGTCATTTTCATACCGCGGAGCTACCGTGGCGCCCCCCAGCGGAGTATGCAGCTGTCGCACCACCTGTCGTGCGCGCCGCTCCGTAGAGGATTCCTAGAGGAGAGAACGGGGGGGGGGACCGTAGGAGAGGAGACAGAGGGGACCGTGCATGCGCTGTGGGACGCGGGAGCCGCTCCGTAGAGTAGAGGATTCCTAGAGGAGAGAGGGGGGAGAGGACGCGCATGCGCTGTGGGGATGTGGGACGCCTGGAGCCGGCTCCGTCGACTAGAGGATTCCTACAGGAGAGAGGGGGTAAAGGACGCGCATGCGCTGTGGGACGCGGGCGCCGCTTCGTAGAGTAGATGATTCCTAGCGTAGAGAAAGGGGGTCAGCGTAGGAGAGGATAGGGGGAGGGGACGCGCATGCGCTGTGGGGGGTGTGGGACGCGCGGGCCGCTCCGTAGAGTAGAGCATTCCTAGAGGAGAGAAAGGGGTGAGCGTAGGAGAGGAGAGAGAAAGGGGGGAGGGGACGCGCATGCACTGTGGTGGTGTGGGACGCGGGACGCGGGAAGGAGGGACGGACTAAGCCCCCTCCAAACACATGCAAGCAAGTTCAAGGAATGGGGTCAGCCTGGGCGACAGACACCACCTGCCTAGCCATTGCTATGCAGCCTCTCTGTGCTCTCGGCCATGACTCTGATGACTGTGGTAGTGGTTGACGGCCTTCATATTACTACAGTGTTCTGGTTCGCATAATGGGTGCTTCCCTACTTCATGAAAGTGGCCGGACGCGGGACGCGGGACGGACGCGGAAGGGACGGACATAGCCCCTGAGCATAAGATGCTTCGCATCTAAAAACAGAGATGAAGGCCCCAAGAAACACAACAAACAAGCCAGGGAAGTTTTAGAAGCAATAGAAATCTACAAGTGCAAGGGCGCGCGTATCAGCTCTCCCGCAGTATCACTTTCAGGAAAAAGCACATGGCTACCTGGGTATTTGATTCTATCATGGGGACGGACGGTGACGGTCGTCTTCGTGTCGGTATCGAATTTTAGTTCAGGAGAACTTTTTGTTGGGCAAGTTGGTACACGTTCATAATAGAATTTTAAAGCGCAAATGAGGACGGACACAAGAGAGAACACAGGACAGAGCGCCACTAACAACTGATTTTTATTCTCAGAAATGCACATCCATATATATCGTTCTCAGCGCGTGCGCAGAAAAACATACTGACATCAAAGGGGGGCGGGATAAAGCATGTTCAATGAACTTTTTCTCTGATTTATACAAAACTATAGAAGTATCGCTAACGCACATGTCGCCTTTTTTATCGATAAAAAACGCTTCCATTAATTCTCTGGCGGTTTTGTCTGAGCTTCTAGCGATAACACGCACGTCAGTAGTTTTTTATCGATAAAAAAAAGGCGACATGTGCGTTAGCGATACTTCTATAGTTTTGTATAAATCAGAGAAAAAGTTCATTGAACATGCTTTATCCCGCCCCCTTTGATGTCAGTATGTTTTTCTGCGCACGCGCTGAGAACGATATATATGGATGTGCATTTCTGAGAATAAAAAATCAGTTGTTAGTGGCGCTCTGTCCTGTGTTCTTTCTTGTTTCCGTCCTCATTTGCGCCTTTAAAATTCTATTATGATCGAATTTTAGTACTTGTTTTCCTCGCCATGCAGCTGTTACAGCGTGTGCGCTCACGAGAAAGTGCTCGGATAAAGAGCGCATCTTTTAGCAATAAACAAATAGCTGGAGTTGAAGTTTGACGCTTGTAGATGCTTCTATCTTTCATGCTTGTATGAAGGTTTTCTCTGTTTGTTCTTTTTTTTTTAAAGCGTGCTGCTTCACCAAACTGTTGCGTATTCGGCGCAGTGGTGTGGCTGCAGATAAGAAAAATTGGAGCACAGTGAGCAATAAAAAAAAATAATAAGACAGTGGTTGGTACAAATTTAGCTTTGTTGGTGTGTAATGTAAAAAAAAAGTGTTTATCGCCAAAAGTGAAATCAACATTACGACAAATAGTTTGACAAGATGACACGGACATCCCAGAAAAACGTGAGTCTTGAAATCATACCGAGGAATTTAATCTTTCCGACATACATGGTGGTGTAGTGTATAGAATTAGATACATGGGCGGAGGAGTTCTCTTGTGTTATGTTTTTGACACAAACATCATGACTTATCTTTTGTTTCTTGAAAGACGTGGCGCAAGCTTAGAACCGAGAAGAACCAAGAAGAGACAGAAATAACACCATTTGGCGTTCTTTGTGTCTCTTGTCGGTTCTGCTCGGTTGTAACCTTGCGCCACGTCTTTCATGCAACGGTGCACCAACCTGCCCAACATAGCGTAGTGTTATCTTTTGTTATTGTCTCTTATTAAGGCATTCGGGCGACCATGTACGGCTGTGTTTGATAGTGTAGATACAGAGAAAAATCAATGCAAAGGATGTATGTCGTCAAAGTAAATGATACATTTACGTTGGCGCAAAAGGGAATTAGACAAAAACAGTGAATGCTGTAGATTTGGAGGTCTTAGAGGTATTATCCAGGTTATTTAGACATGAGAATTAGGTTACGGTCCTGAGACGCAGCTCATTTCTTGACAGTTCTGGTGCTGTTTGCAGAGCGACCGCATAGAGCGGAGAAGCGAAGCGCGAGAAATGCGAAACGACCGGCTGTAACCACACAAATCCTCGTGCAGAAAATGAGTGCTGCATCCATTCATGGGCTTTGGCTATTTACTTGCAGAATTTGTGCACTCACGCCGTTTGGATGCGCTTGTCTGAAGTCAAGGTTTACTTCGCTTCCTGCTGTAGGATGTGAACATTGAGGCCCGCAGAAGTCAATTTACTTTTATTTTTTCTACTTTGCGTTCAACTTCAGCAACTCGATGCGTCGAGGTACTCAACTCGACAGTTTGACCAACTCATAGTACTATTGATGTAGCTGATAACGTCGGAAAAAACGACTACAAACGAGAAAGAACGAGAGCCAACAGTAAGGGCCAAACAACGAAACGTTCCTTTCCTTCGACCGCGTCCTCACGTTACGTGAGGCCTCCTTACAGCCAAGTACCGACGGAGGAAGTAAGCGTACTCTGAAAGCTGCCTTCACCCGTCCTCGCGGGAGGAATGGTTGCCGCGCTCCTGCGTTCGAGATTATCGAATATAAGCTTTGCTCACAAGCGTTTATTCTGTAAAAAAAAGTTGGGTCACCACATCACTTCCAAATTGAAGTGTTAATATAGAGACGCGTGTACGCTTTCTTCCAACTGCGATTGCTAAATGTGAAAAGCCACCGTAGTCGAGTGCAAAACGTGGTGTGGTCTAGCAACACTGAAACGCCCGCCTCTTTAAACGCTGTCAGTCACTGTAGTCTAAACGCGCTTCACGAGTCAGACATGCCTGCGAAAACACCCTTCTCCCCGCAGAGGTGGGGTGGGAGGGTTGCCTCGGAAACAAGCATCACGTGGGCTAGCTCATCACGTGGGCTAGCTGTGAGGTGAAGCGCCCGTTCAGGGCCAGGAGCGGACCTAAGGGCGCACGAAGGTAGCCCCAAAGCAACCTTAAGCTGAGGAAGCGCCAAGGAAGCCTTCACCGAGGGCTCCTCAGTGAGGAAGCTTTCAGAGTGACATAAGGCGGCCTCACCAAAATGAAGGCTTCCTTACTGAGGAAAGGAACGTTTCGTTGTTTGGCCCTAACTCTCTTAAGGACTTCGGACACTGCAGTAATCTCGACGGAGCTTCGGGCGGTCACCGCATGATGGCGCCACGGTCAGTGTAAATTAGGAACACTCTCTCAGGGCACACCCTAAAAATAATATTTGTACGTATTGTGACCAGCAGCCTAACCCAATTTCATTAACCAAATGCCTTAAGGCATGCCCTCGTACACCATAATGACTATTGTTGAAAGCAACTTAAGTGCCTGAGTGGTATCTTTCGCCCTTATGGTAAATAACAGGGCCAGTTTGCCCTCAATTCACAGGCAAAGAGTAAGAATGCTTCAATTTACTGCTGTAGTTCAGCTGCGTTGAATGCAACTGATTAATAATTAGTATATAAGCTGTCTTATACTTCTTCAATAGAGGTTCCACTGTTGATTTCTCCTGTGTAATCGAGAGGCTTATAAAGCTTAAGTAGGATGATTTCAGAAGCAATGCACATTTAATTCCCATGTGCATGTGATGAAAGGTCACAATTATCCAGCCATATACCAGTATAAATAGATGGTTCTGTTTCATATTTCTGAATTCATCATGGCATCTTGTTAACGCCGTAGATTATGCCTGCTAGTGGGCCTTGAGGAGCTTGTCTAAAGTGCATACTGTCAAGTTTCCTAAAAAAAGTTACTGTAGCCCGAAATAAATCTCTATGCGCAAATATGAAAACAGTCATCTGAGCGTAGGCAGATAAAAAAGCGGTCATTGGAGTAAAATTTTTTCGCTTCTTCACCGGATTCACTTTCCACAAGAGACAGAAAAGAGATGAGTGATAAAAGAAAGGCAGGGAGCTTAACGAGGCTTATTCGGGTTGGCCACAATGCATGACAAAAAAAAAAAAAAAGAACATTGTAGCCAGGCCTTACATTTTCTTCAACCCTCCTTCTCGACGCCAAAATATAGGAGTGCATATAACATGTTGCTGCTAGTGCGTCTTTGTTTTCATCGCTTCTCAATGAAGCATCTGCCATTTCAGTCAGAGGCGCAGTATGAGTGGCCAGAGGATAGTGGAGCTTCAAAACAACTGCGCAGTGCTCTTGCACCCCAGAGTGAACGCGAGATCTTCGAGACAACTCTGCGCGCCGGTGTGTGGATAAAGCCTCTGTCTACACGCCATTTGCCCTGATGCATATTTATGGGACAAAGGGTGTCGTCGCTGTTTGCCGTATTGTCCACTCAGTGAACCTAGAGGGTGAATAAGTGCGGGCTTTTTCGAGAAGCAGCTTTGGCTGTCTTTCCGTCCTATCGCGCTTTCAAAACAAGAAACTACTTAGAAATAAGGCGACTTGCCGTGACAGCTGTGAACAGCCTGGCATCCTCGGGGCTAGAATAGCACTCTGTTCCAGCCGTCCCTCTTATTTTTCGGGGTTCTTGTATACGACCAACGCAACGGTTCTCGACGAGAACCTTTTAAAGGTGCTTTTGAGAAAGACGCAGGATAACGAACAGAGAGAAACGACAAGGAAAAAAAAAGGATACTACAAGCTTTTGCATTACCGTATCTCTTTTGCGAAAAAAATCTCTTTTGCGTATCTCTTTTGGCCAGCCTGTCGGATTTGTTGAATAAAGGGAAGGCTTCATCATGCCCAATGCCAGGCTTGTCAGCAGTTCGTTCTCTGTCGCTCCGTTATCGGTTTAGCCGAGTGGTTCGCTCCATGCAGAACGGATGAACCCAATAATCCAATCACTTTCCGAGCCCCTGCGCTCGTGTACTAAGCCGGGCCGGTGGTAGGCTGTAGCTTTAGGAAATTTGTGCTGCACTCTCGAGGCGAAAAACTCGAAATGAGAAGCGAATCTGCCTTTCCACAGGCTCATAATCATGCCTCGGTCATGTACACTCAAGAAATGAATACAGAAGCAGAGCAATCTACGCTTCTATCTGGTGGGGCTAAGCTCATAATAGGTAAGCTGCGTTGACCATAACATGGTTAGGTTACAGGAAAAGTAAAAAAAAACAGTGCCGTGGTTGAACGCTGTTAAACCAAGCTTGTCGAGCGATAGCAGCAACTACCGCAGAAACCATGCCGCCGTGATGTACCGCGTGTCGGCGACCTCGTGCGGCAAGCAGCGGCAAGCAGCGGCACGCTGTCCACACTTTTTGTCGTATTGCCGGCGCGGCAGGAGTTGAGATCTCACGTGGCAGGAGTTGAGATCTCGAGGCGTGCGCGCGCCCGCCTGTTCGCGGTTGTCGCCGACCGGGGAGGCCATGTTCATGTCCGTTGCTACGACGGCACCAGTGCGAGGAGGAAGATGAGGAAATTGACGTTGGCTGAGCTTCAAGGTTAAACGCATGCACAAAGTCCTTTTCTCAGTTTGTAGCAGGAGGAGTAGAGCTATCGCTCTTAAAGGGGCCTTGCAACACTTTACCACGTAATCATCGAATAGCTTCATTAAGAGGGCATATTGCCTCCCGAATCGGCTGCAGCCAATTTCTTTAGAATCCGTCAAGTACGAGCGGTGTTGCAGGAATTTGACGCACGCTTGAAGAGCTTTCTCTCTGGTGGTGGTGGTTAGAAGAAGAAAGAGACGCCTAATTTCTGCAGCCCAATAGGGAGCAAAGCGCAGCGTCTCTTGAAGAGCTTTCTCTCTGCTTTCGTACTAGCGAGCACGCTTAAAGCTTCGCAGGGAGTGAGTGAGAAGGGAGCAAGGAAGATGCGTCCCTTCGTCAGCGCGCGTCATGACCTTGAGCACTTCGTTTTGTTTTGTTCTTTTCTTCGAGCGCGCGGACTTTCAGTGGGATCGAGAGCGCGCGCGTGGGCACTTGCAGCATCCCGCGGCAGTCACGCTAACTATGCAGCTCACGATGCTTAAATCAGCCGTGGACGTTGGGTTCATGGCGCGCTCATATGGGTTTACGGCATCATTTGTCGAGAGAAGAGGGAGCGATTTCTAGCTGAATTTGAGAATTAATTGTAAATTGCAGGCCGCGAGCTGCTCTATAATGTTTGGCTCGCGTGTTCTCAAAAGCCTCGACTACCGATCGGCAGCGTTTCCTGACCGCTGAAAAAGGGCTGCAGGGCCCCTATAAAATGCTCGGTGAACAAGGCACCAGTCAGCTTCAGCAAGTAGAAAAAATTGGCCGCGTATCTGCGTGCTTCGCTGCAAATGTCGTCGAAAGACGATAGTCTTGTGCCGACCGTACTGCATGAGTACCACAATTTAATACCTGGGCTAGCCGCCGGGCTCGTTTTTCGGACGGTTCCCGGGCACGCTTGAGACGGACGCCGGCGCTTCTCCGCTGAAATTTGGTCGTCGGTCTTTTCTCTGCGTTCTCTGATCATGTCTTGTTGAGTGGATCGTATTTCATCAAGCGGCCATATATGCTTTGCCTTGCCTGAGACAGCGCTTTTCTACGTTGAATCAGCCGCACCTGGCTGGCATTGATAAAACAGAAGAGGACGCCATCTGCAGCGCTATCAGGGAACATCGGCTTGTGTTGAACTATGCTGCTGCCAGGTGGCAGCACTACAGCGTCGAAGTTAAATCACTGGGCGGAGACTTGTTTTATACACAGCGGTGCATTTTCAGCTCCACGTAATAAACACTAGGATCTTTATAATTACATATCTATATATATTGTTTTAAAGGAACACTGTGAATAGTACTAAGGTATTGATGATGTGCCTCAGATATGCGTAATATTTGATTTTTAATTGCCCCCCGCTCACCCGTATGAACATGATGCTCCTCGGTAAAGATTGGAGGTCGTAAGGCAGGGGCTTAAACTTTGGCCAGCTAGCTGAATCGTGCGACGTGCCGACAAACAGAGAAACAGACCAAAATTTCTCCGTTTAGGTATCCCAAGAAAGACTATCGTCTTTAAAACTTCAGGTCCCAATGATACGTTTGATTGGAAAGAACTTACAAAGATATTTCGGCCGAACCCCACTCACGATTAAGGTCGAGCGTAGTGCAATTAGCATTGAATCAGAAATAGCCAATATGCTATTTGCCACAGGGCGAGAAACGCGTCATACGTGCTGAGTGAATGCGGTTGGAACCTTCTCTCTAGTTCCCGCCCTTTTGGAAACACTACGTTTTCTATTGGCCTCGAGATCGAACAGAATCGGCCCCTAGCGGCGAGTGGACGAAACGCCGCAGTGTGGATGACTCCTTGCTTCACATGCTAGCCACAACGTGTTCGCATATGTGCGAACGTCAAGCACGTCCTCAGAGGGCAGCTTTTTTCAGTTGTGTTAGCACATCATCAAATGCTTGCATGCTAACGCGTACGCCTGCAAGATATACATAAGCATTTCGCCTTTCGAGGCTTGTGAGCACTAAGTGAGTGCATGGATGTGTCCGCATGGCGCCAGGCGTAGTCATCGTACCGTCGATTCGCCAAAATAATTTCAATGGGTGTGCCACTTTGTCGTTCAAGCACATTACATAGGGCATTTGGCGTCGTCCTTAACAAAAGAAGTGCTAAATGTCGAGGTGTGAATGTAGAATATTAGCGACACCATCTCGTGAAGTGTTGGCAATTTTGAAACCCTTGTGACACCGCAAAATCATAAGCTAACGTCTCCTCCAAATGCCAGTTAGCTGTAAAAAAAGCCTTAAGCCACGCACTTCTATAGCGGTACGCGTATTCATGCAAACAAAAAAGCAGAGTGCACAAAGTTCTACTTCAAATAATTACGCAGAAATACTGGCTTTTTTTTTTTTTTGTAGTGACCAAAGCAAAAAGTAAATGCTTAATTGACTCAGTTAAGGAACATCATTTATATTGTAGTAAAAGCTGAACAAAAGCTATACACGTACAAATAAAACAAGAAAAACATCACGCAGAGTGCAAAACACGACTGTCCCCGAAGGCCAGCGCCGCATCCATTGACAGATTTTGTTTATCTCACACGTAGTAGGAATGGATAGATGGCGTATATATCACCGTCAGACTGCAGTCAACGCGATTTATCCGCGGACAATCGGCTCAAACCGCTCACAGCGAAGCGCCGCTGAGTGTACATGCCTATCCACACTTACGCAGCGACGGTGCTGCCACCTGCAGCCCGATGTCGCGGCGAATACCAATGCTTCCAGTACCCGCGTGGCCTAATATATGAAGAGATCTTGTCGCAATCGTTTAAATGTACGTAATGCGGCTTCGGTTCCTGGCAGCACCACAACAAAATTAAAAGGTCGCCGTCATTAAAAGCAGCACATATGGAATTGACAAAGACCTACAGTTACTCAACGTCTCGCCGCCGCCTGAGGAAGGGAGGCTCCTGTGGTGCTAGCATCCCGGCCTGGGAATGATGGGTAGCACACGGAATGGTCTAACTTCGTTCTTTCGGCTCCGTTTGGCTCGGTGTGGCCTGAATCCGCTTTGCCGCAAGACGAAGTTCAGCAAAGGTTCAGCAGTTACGCTTCACCACCTTGACCTTTTTAGGCTCACCAATTCAAATCGGCTCACGAAGGTCACATCGGTCCGTTCTTTTATTTGAAACAAAACCAAAACACAGCAACAAACAAAGCCACAAGTGCGTTTCAAGCCCGCAAGCACGAAGACTAGGCAAATCCGTGTACTACCCATCATTCCCATAGTGGCTGAACGATCGCAGCGCCAGAGTTCCCTCTAGTAAATATTGTAGGAAACTCTATGGGGGCACATACTCATAATTGATCCAATGATTAATTTTAACATGGTTGAACACAGGTTGATGGAAATCGGTTAGAGACAAACATAAAACAAATCTTAGAATTCCGTGAAATGTGGAAATATCGCTTAATATATAAATTGCGCTCAGTGTGAGCTGCTCTACAGGAGTGCGTGGCCAAGCGCACTGTATGGTTGTACAGTGGCGCTGATAGTGGCTTATTTTCGAGTTATCGGGAGAGAGTTCCGCTGTTCGTACGAGTGCGCATCGCCTACACTTGCTTTCACGCTCGCCCAGGTTTTGCCCTGCGGCGATATCAGCTTCGAAAATGATAATTTCCAGGGTGAAAGCAAGCAAGTGGGAGCGATGCGCGCTCGCCGGAACAGCCAAACTGCCCTGTGATAATTCGAAAATACACCACTATCGGCGCCACCACTAAACCTTGCAGTGAGCTTGGCCACGGGCTCGCGTGGTGTAGCTTATACTGAGCGCAACAGTACGTCAAGTTCTCGGGTGTACGACAATCTGAACAAGTATATCAAAATAGGAAAGCCGTATGTAAGCGAGTTCAGGTGCATTTCAAATGCACACACCAAGCTCGCTAACTCATACTGCAACTCGTAGACCGTAGTATAATCTATCAAATAAAGGTGACAGAGTTTTGTTTGCTGGCTGCTCTTCCAGCGGCGACGCCTGCGTTGTCACTGACGCCCTGGTTCAACAAGGCCGCTTTGTTGCTTCTATCAGCATACCGCTTCACCTAGTTCACGCTTTCTGCTACTCTTGATGTTGCACTTTACTTCGTCTGCCAAGAATAACCTAAAGAATGGTCCGTATTCACCATGTTCAAAAATGGCGCTGAGGTATTTTCTGACAGCCTTGCGGAGCGTACCACACGAAATAGGGGTAGTGTGAGATGAGAGAAACCATTCATATCTTGACCAAAAAAATGGCATCACATAGAGTTTAAATTACTTCTAATCACAGCTGCGTTGAGGGTAACGAGCAAGCCGATAACGCTGCTCAAATGACTCTAGAAAAAATCGCTACAAAAGCTGTACTGTGATATTCAGATGAAAACGGTACTTCGGCAACTGTCGCTGGATATCACGGTTTCTGTGCGGCACACGCGATTTTTTCAAAGCTACTTGCGGCTCGGCCTTGATCTGTCGTCCCACTTTTTTAACCCACCAGGCCTCCAATCGACGCGATACTGCCTTTCTTTGTCGGCTATGACTATAGTAGTAGCCTTTACGCCATCTTCCGCATTCCGTATTTGAATCGCCGGCAACTCTACCTTGTAATAACTTTCGTTTTGGAGGATATACTTCAAGCACCCATTTCTGCAACTACTTTCAATTCCATGTAGAGTCACAAACGTTCACAACTGCGCTAATCCATGTTGAAGACAGATGATTGCCAGAAGCAATAATTTTAGTATATTGAACTCGCAAGTGGCAGCCGAAGACGACGAATGCGTTATTACAATTATGAACAACAAATCTGTATGAATGCCTATAGTATTGGCAGACACAGTATTAATGAGAACTAACAGACAAAGATGCCAAGGAAAGTATAGGGGAAGCTATTAGAAGTAATTGTAATGTAAATGTGTCATCCTGTGCTATGAACAGGCGTGATTGCGTGCTGGAGCTCTGCTCGTATTTCTCAGCGTTTACTTTTTGTCCCTTAACTTTGTGTTGCACTTCCCGACAAATCAGTGCAGGGTAGCAAACCTACCATTCAGTCTTATTAAACTCTCTACCTTCATTTAATCTCTCCCTCTCTTCCTGTCTCTCTCTCTCCCCAATTATTTTCTTATTTCTAGGCTAGTTTATAAGAAAGATGTTTCACTACACACTCATAATAAGTAGGGGTGTGCGAATATTCGCGTTTGGAATTCGAATCAAATAATACGTAGTCGAATGATTCGATTCGACTTTCGAATAGCTAGTATTCGAAGTTTCGAATAATTCGACAGGACGAATATCTAGAACGGGACAAAGGGCAATGGCGCAACTTGGTTTGGGTGGGGTGGCTAAAAGTAACGCTGACGTCGTTACACTGGGCCTTTCGTTGCAAAATTTTCCACTATCCTGGTTCAAAAGGCGAGCGCATGTTTCCTTTAAGGGGGGAAATGTCATTTCCGCACGTAAAAAAAAGGAAACATGAGAAAACTGTGTGCAACACATGGCCAGAAGTATGGAACTACAACATCAACTGCGCAATTTTTTTACTTGACAGAACAGATCGTTAAGAGGCACACTAACATTGAAAACAAAGCAGCTTCGTTTGCTAAAAACATGCTGAACAGCTTTGAGTCACGGTTCCCTCTTTATGCAGAGCAACTGATGCTCACGACACCCTGTAATCCGAGGTTTAAACCTATTTTCCGCACAAGGTCATTCAATCAGTCACAGGCTGCTGAGCTGCTGGCTGCTGAACTTATTGGTTGGCACGCTCGTATGCACACTCTGTTCGCAGCAGTTTCTAAATCCCGAGCTATGCTCGAAACTATGGAGAAGTCGTGGTTCCCGCAAAGAAGGCCAGTAAACAGTCCGGGTGACTGTCGAACTGCTAACGTCAAAAAATAACCCGCACACGGAGCTCAGATCTAGAGGTTCAAAAATACTTTGATAAGGCCCCCGATCCCAAAGAAGGATGATCCTTTGAAAATTGGAAAGAGCATGGAGCTGCAGTTTATTCAGGCATCGCCAAAATTGCTCTGCGATACCTTCCCACCCCTGCTACTGAGGTGGCCAGTTAGCGCATGTTTCCAACTGCAAGATTCACCGTAACATCATGGCGAGAGATCCAGAAGCCAGGTCTTGTGGAAGAGCTTGCGTTTCTGCATGACGATTTGTAGTATTTCGGTAGCACTCACGCACCGCGTTATGTGCTCAAGGACATGAGCAGACTTCATTTCTTTCTTCTTTCTTTCAACTTTCAATAAAATTTTTAGTATTCGATATTCGATTCGATACTCGATATTTTTGGCCACTATTCGGCACTATTGGATTCGAATTCGATTCGAGATGAAATTTCACTATTCACACACCCCTAATAATAAGCTTGAACATTACGCATCAAATGAACATTCGGCACGCAGTTTGCGTTGCTGGCTGTTTCTTTGTTACAAACCATGTCGCCAGATGCCGACCTTTGCCACCATATATAAACGACGGCAAAACCCTCATTAGGAGCTTGGCTTTAAGAAAAAAACGCGAAAAAGCAAAAGTTACGTCGCTCGATCAAATTGGAAGCAAAAGAGAGAGACTTACGCTCACGGATTACTGAGTTTCCACCTGATGCAATGACCACATACGCATATTTATTGGGCTATTTATTCGTCAATTTTCTGGCGCGCTGGCAGCTGGCATAAACGTGCAATGAATGTGTGCACGCATTAGGTCTATAAATGCAAAATCTTACGCACGACAATTTTGGGTCTGATCGTTAATTGTGAGATAATGTCACCCCGTGCCAGATGACACGCATCGTTTGACATTTCAGCAGTGTACGGCTAAATTACTGCTGACGTGGTTCATTATATGCCCGAGTGTCATGGTCTGGGCCATTGGGCACGGCTCGGGTTCTCATTTTCCTGCCCCTCCTTTCCCATTTGTCCTCCAGTAACCAGCACGTTTAGCAGAGTTTAAGCGGCTGTGTGCCACAATACAGCCAAATGGAGCACCTTGATCATAATAGTATATATGCAATAGTACTTTTAAGAGTGTACGAGAAACAAGACAAGCCAAGTAGTTGATCTTTTTTATGGAATCATGGAACATTGTAAACAAAGAAATTTATTAGGTAAAATTTTTGTTAGCTTAAAGGTAATCTGTATACATAATTTATTGTTTATTCTTGGTTGTACGCATGCCCATTTGGCATCAATAAAGTTGATCCCCCCCCACCCCTTACACACACACACTTTGGTGTATCCAACAAATGTTAAAACGGACCTCAGCTTTTCAGTATGCACAAATAATCAATACTTTTGTGCATCAAGAGCGAGCACCGAAGGACATTTTCTTATGGCGTTATATTGTCTCTTACCTTGTCTCGTAAAATAAGCTGCATGAGTGAAATAAATTAAAGATTACATTGGATCCTTATATTAGGGCTCACACTGCTGCAAAGAGAGAAATCAGAAGAAAAGTCGGTAGTTCAATGGACAAAATGCCCATTCGATAGTATAGAAGGGTAGAGAAGCAAGGAAACAGAGGTTGCTTTTTTTTTAAATATCATATACACGCACACAGACTTGCGCACAAGAAACACAATAAGTATTGCATTCATGGCCTTGTGCGACCACGAACAGCGACGTCTATGGCCCTCGGGCGCTACTGTTTCGCACCGTACATCCAGCGCCACAGCAACGACTGGTGCCGACTGCCGGAGAAAAGTACCGGTTCCTTCCTCACAGCCGTGCGTGGTTTACAATGGTGTCTAGCAACACGGAAGGTGTCTGTGTACACGGCCAAAAAAGTCAGCTTCAACAAACTGTTGTATTTGTGGATTCATTAGGTGTAAAAACGTAGCCGGGTAGCTGCCAAAGGTAGGAATTCACACATTGGGTTTAGTTGATTTGACATATTATAGCTACGCTAAAGGATGAAGACACCGCATGAAGCGCGCGTCTTCTATTCTTCGTATGGTGTGTCTGTTTTCTAGCTTTGTGATGGCCGATTATTTTGCACGAAACTTTTCTTAGAATTTTCGGCTTCTGCACCGTTCTAAGTGCACGCACTCGAGCAGGCTGGTTCTGGTCTACTCTCTGAAAGCGACTACTTCTATGCGCGGACGGGCGGACTGTCATTTTTCCCCTCTATTTATCGGCGCCCAAAGGAAAAAAATGCGCAAGCTTATTGCACCGTCAATGCTGATGCGAGCTCGCCGTGGCGCTGGCCCTCTGTGCAAAGAGACACCAACACACATAGTGTACGGACCTGCAGTGCGCTTGGCAGAAGCCATCGGCATGCCCTACGCTGCACAAGAAGTCAATCAACGAACGAACCGTTCCCGAGAAAGAGTGAGCGTCGGTTCACCCTGTGCGAGAACAACTTCTTGGATACGCGGAATTGTGTAGCACGAATAATACCGGACGGGCGTTTGTTTCGCGTGGCGGTTTTCTTTCTTTTTTTTTCTCTTTTTTTAACGCTGCTAATCTGACCAGTCAAGCCAAGCAACTAGCCCACCATTCTTCTAACGCGCCGATCATGGGACAAGCGAACGCGCCAGGCTGGCGACAGAAATTAATTTTCTAAATGGAAGCTTTACAAAGCAGGTATATAACTGGCATGCATACCAAGAAAACGCATTTTACTCGCCCCTAAACGCATGTAGTACGGCAGGCTCTTCATTTGTGTGACGCACTTACCGAAGATTTCCGATGGTACTGTGGAGTTCTCACGCGATAAACGGGATTAGCGGCGTACAAGTCGTAACCGCGAAGCGAACTACTTTGCTTGAAATATTCGTGAACGTTGTGTATTAATTCGTCCGTAGCTGCAAAACAGGAAGCGGGGCTCGTTTTAAAGACGATAGTCTTTCTTGGGATACTTACACGCAAAAAATTTTGGTCTGTCTGTCTGTCTGTCTGTCTCTGTCTGTCTGTCTGTCTGTCTGTCTGTCTGTAACCTGATTCAGCTACTCGGCCAAAGTTTAACCACATTCTGAACGCCCACCCATCTTGAACTGGTGTTTGCGTTCATACTTGTGAACATATTCGATCAAAAAGCAAATACTACGCATACCTGAGGCGCAACATTAATATGTAAGTATCAGGTCGTGTGTTCTTTTATTAGAAAATACACAGACACGTAATTCTAAAGACCCAAGTGTTTTTTAGGCTGCGCTGAAAATGCGACGCTGTGCACGAACTGCGACGCTTTGCACGAAAAAAGCCCTGTGCCGACGATAAAGTGCTGCAGCTGGCACTGGCCCTTGGTTCAGCACAAGCTCATGTTTTTCGATGGTGTCCATATCTCGCGCAGCGCCTCCTCTATTTTATCAATGCCATCCAGATGCAGCCAATTCAACGTAGAGTAGACGCTTTCTGAGGCAAGGCAAAACATCGTAGTACGGTCGGCACAAGACTGTCGTCTTTCGACGACATTTGCAGCGAAGCACGAAGATACGCGGCCAATTTTTCATTGCGATTTGCCCGCATCGACGTTCACCGCACCAAACTTCGAGCAACACGCCGAGAAGGGAATCGGTGCAATATGCTCGACTTGGCCGCACTGGCGCTGCACGTTCGGAGAGCAATGGCGCCACCATCTGAGCGCACTAGGTCAACACACTGGATCTTCGCCGGGAGGCAGAGGCGGATCGTCCAATCATGCGCAGGAAAAGGATCATCCCCGTCCGGGAAAAAAATTACGGAGAGCCACGCAACAGGTGGTATGTATAGCATCGGCGCAATGGCAGAGAGTATAAACAGCACTGTCAGACATTACAGGGAGCATGGAGAGGGTGTTTGTATCTGATATCGCGATCCCCAACACGCATCAGAGTATGGCGGAGTATGGCGCATTGAAGTACGTTTCCGCAGTTAAACTGTGGTAACACGTGCCTGCCAAGCTTGTCTCAGTACTTTTGGGGGGCAATAGTCTAACTACTTTCGAATATTATTTTTTTAGTTTTTTTTTTTTCAGTTTCACAAATAATCGACTTGTGTTCGGTGACAAAGTTGCCCGCACCCCGCACTTATTGCTTCAACAGAAAACGCAAAGACGAAGACCATCAGTTATGAAGCAGCGAAGCTCAGCAGAACTACCCTGCTTTGCTTCTGCAGGCCAAACATGCCTGCGCGCTGCCTTTCACAGCAGCCGTACAAGTTTCCGGGTACAAGCGAATGGTTATCTCGCTCTTGTGGAGTTCTATTTAGACGCAGGCGCCGTAGCTCGTTGGTTGGTTGGTATATATATGTATGCAGCTTCTACGCGCGCTTATATACAGTTAATGCAGCTCTACCTCGAGATATGCCTCGCGGAATGAAGACTACAAATAGATCGCCTTTCAACGCTTCAACGCTAAACAATGACTTCATGCGGACAAAAATAAATACCGTATTTTCCGGTGTATAAGACGCACCTTTTTTTCCGATATTTTCGCTGGTGCGTCTTATACAACGGTGCGTCTTATATACGCACAAAGTCGTGAGATTCTGTGCGACCACTATGTTGACATTTCATTCACGAACACAATAAACTGAGCGCGAGAGCATTCATAGAAAGATATCTAATCTTGCTATAACAATGAAGCAGGTGTGGTCTTAGATGTCAGCTACTTGCTGTTCAAGCACTGCGGCGACCACTGAGATTACGGCCGCAATAAAAGCCACCATTGTCACGCAGACTGTTCTAACTCTTTGTTCTTAAACGAACCATTAAACCCACGGAACTGAAGTAATAAATAAAGAAGGAGCACCACAACGTTTCGTTGTAACATTGCAGCGCCCGCAATACCACCAGTTACAGAAACGAAAGTACCACTTCGTTATCATCATCATCACTTTCCGCGTGAAGCATGTCGCCATCAACATTTTGTGTGTGTGTGTGTAGGTTGGTGTTCTATGGCGCGGCGCGATCGTTGTTCGTGTGTTCCCGCCAAGCTTTACAATGCCGTAAAGACAACGTTAACGATGTGCTCCGGCAGGGTTCTGTTTGGTATCGCAGAAGTCTGTTGCCAGATTTGGGGGTCAGCTTTGCCAGACTGCCGCTAGATCTGGTGGATAAATTTGCCCCTCTAACCGTAGCTTTCCCGTGAGGGTTCTCTGTTATCCGCGGTGCATTTCGCGAGTGCCTGTGTGACGTGGGCCGTTTTAATGAATGGAATGGACGCGTCGCACGTTTCAGAAGTCGGGACGCGTTATTTTGCTGTGTGCGCCGCTCTACAATTGAAATATCGGACTCGATCCTGTCTCAGAAGCAGGGAATGCACACGCAACGACGCGTTTGAGTCCAGGCACAGCTGCAGCTGATCGTGCCGCGTCGAGCACACGCGACGACGGGGTACGCTACGGTGGCTACGGCGCTTGCCCCTCGCTGTGTGCACAATACAATTAGTTCAGACTTGTGTCTCTGAAATGGAAATGTCCCCGTAGGTTCGTTATTACAACATATATTAAACGTGCCAAGGTTGCAGGCATAGGCTTGCGCACAAAGGGGCAGGGGGGGGGGGGGGGGGGGGCGGGGGGCGCAAATTCTGCCTAATTCATTGACTTAATAGGGCATGGGAGGGGGGGGGGGGGGCGCTGCTATGAACTTTCGGCCCCCCCTGAAGGGGTGGCCTGCGCCCGCTTATGGCTGCAGGGTAATTGGTGCACGTCAAATATACGCCAGGCAAGCTGCTTTATCGCTGCTGCTGGAGTGAAGCGTGACTCGCGCGTACCTGTAAATGGGACCAGGTCCGTCGAGCCGCCGTTGCCTGCGGGGCCCTGGAAGAGGGGCCCCACTCACAATAAGCACAAACATCAAAATTCCAATTAATGAATTTTCATTTTCTCTCAGCTTGAAAGAGTGCACTATAAAAATAATAATAATAATAATAATAAATAAGAATAAAACGAGAAAAAAAATGCACACAGCAGGTTGACGAAGCAGCAGTTGACGCACAATCGATCGTCCTTAAACGGGATATCGGCGTGCGATGGCCTCCATGAGCCGAATGAACTTGTCTTTCACGCCGGGACGTGCGTTGACGGACCTCCACCAACACCAGGCGAGGTGAGAAGGCATCAGAGCGGGAGTCGTTTTGTTGCCGTTGCGAACGAGTTGTCGCTTTGGTTTCTGCCACTCACTTTCGATGCGTTGCGTGTTGGCGCCTGTTGCAGGGTCGAAGAAGTTGACACTGTGGTTCACGGTGTGCCAGTCGAGGTTTAGCGGCGTCCCATTGGCATCCACAAGGCTGGGTATGCACTGGTACGCGGCCCACTCGTCACTGTACACCGTCGTGCCGGGAAGAACGTCCTTTGCGATCAGGGGACCGAGGGTGGCCGCGTCTCTTTTGTCGACCTCGAACAGCCTCAGCTTCTTCGTGGACACGCACAGCATGTCGAAAATCCACGGACCCTTGTTCGACACGCCACCGTAGTTGTCGCCAGTCAGGAGGCGACCTCGATTTGCCTTGCGTCGTCGCCTCATGAGGCACTCGTCGATTTGGACCACCTCGCCTACTCCTCCCATCGGCGGCTGTTCGCGCAGCTCTGCCAGAGCCACTTCCCTGATATAATTTCTCCAGTCGGTCCGCGTAGCGCTACTCATCTTGAACTCCTTCTCGATAAGCTCCCTCGTGTTCCTCGAGGAGAACCCTTTAACCAAGGCGTAGGTCAACCATATTATCTCTCTTCGAGCGAGTTTCACGGTTCGGACGTCCCAGTGCGTCTCGACAAGCAAAAAAGGGGCCTTGGCTCTGCCTACCGCGCAAAGCGTCCGTCCCGAGGAGCTAAGACTGCTGCTTTCTGCACCAATTGCACGTGAAGCTCGGCCTGCTCCATTTCTTGCGCCGGCGATCGTAAGTGACGACTACTCCATCGCATCATGGCTCACCCGGATTAAAGCCGAGGTCCTTGCAGATTCCCCAGTACTCGGATGTCGGTCGCCGCCCTTGGTCCGAACTAATTGTATTGTGCACACAGCGAGGGGCAAGCGCCGTAGCCACCGTAGCGTACCCCGTCGTCGCGCGTGGTCGACGCGGCACGATCAGCTGTGCAGCTGTGCCTGGACTCAAACGCGTCGTTGCGTGTGCATTCCCTACTTCTGAGACAGGATCGAGTCCGATATTTCAATTGTAGAGCGGCGCACACAGCAAAACGCAGCAAAAGAACGCGTCCCGACTTCTGAAACGTGCGGCGCGTCCATTCCGTTCATTAAAACGGCCCACGTCGAACAGGCACTCGCGATAGGCACCCACAAGCGCTATCTCCTCCTCGCCACTTATTTCTTCATAAAACACGTGGAATTGCAGCACTATGCGTTCACTCAGTTAGGGATTTCGCGCTTTTCGATGACACGCGGCTATCTCCGCTTGCGCAGTCACAAATGCAGAAAACGAAGTCAAATCAGTTTATCACGCACTACAGTCATGCGAGACAAAGCCCAACGGGCATGCGATATCATGGCAAAGCAGCGTAGGAGACAATTCGCAACAGATATCTATCGTATATCGACCAATCCAGAGCTTATTTCATCCTGACGTCACGTGAGCAAACTGCTGCCGTCACGAATTGTGCTCCAAGACGGTTAACGCCAGCAGAGAATAACGCGCTTGTTTTTGGTATTTTTAGTGGCCCTTTAGGGGTCCTTTAAGGTAGGTAAGAGAAAATCCTGTAGCTGTACACATGATAATGTTTAAGTCCGCCGACGAATAGGAGCGAACGTTTAAGAATGAGAAGCTTCGCGAGCTTAGCCCATGAAAAAAATATATATATCGAAGCTAGGAAGGGAGCATGATAGAAGATTGACCTGCCGCCGAACGCAGATAAATCAGTACATAAATTCTTGCCATAAAATAACAACACTGGACTTGCGATCGTAGAAATGAAGAAAAATTGGAACCCGGAAAGGGATTGAAAAAGAAAGGCGGGAGAGTCCGGGGGGGGGGGGGGGGTTAGAGGAGGCGTACACATGCGAGCTCGGTCTTTCTTTTGGCCTAGAACGGTCATATTTCTTCGGCGACCGTCTGGAGTGGGCGGGTATCGAGCCAAGCGGAATTCATGCCATTGCGAAATCCATACCCGCTTGGTCATTGCCTTTGGCTGCCCGTTTAATTGAATTACGCGACGACACAAGCACGATGTCCCGTGCGGGTACGCTTTGCTGACAAGGAAAAAGCGCCGTATGGGAAACACCAGAGCGCCACAGAACAATATTTGTCTTCATGACAGATTTTTTTTTTTCGTTTGTTCGCTCTTAGCAAGTTCCTCACTTGTTTAGTACAGTTCTTTTCTCTCCAGAGTCTGTCTTTTTTCCACTTTACTGGCGCATGTATAACACACGGTTTCCTGTAGAATCTGTGCCATTCCGTGCCTCCAGACTATTCTTGTTGAACTTATAGGTATCGTATTTAGTCTGCTTGTTTTGGGGTTTCCTTATTCAATTTATTTGCTCAAGTAAAATGTTAAAATTTGTAGCTCTAACACCGTTAGGTATTCATGGATAAATTTTTGGGCGGCCTCATTGTAAATTGTTTGAATTTTCGATTCATATTGAGAGGAAGATAGTTGAAAAAATGTTGAGGTATTAGAATGGGACGCAGGAGATGATGTTAAGCTAAAAGTAAGCTTCCTTTTAGAGGCCGATGGTGAAATCTAAGCATCGCGTCCATTGCGGTGGTGTAGCGGTTATGGTGCTCGGTTGGTGACCCGAATGTTACGGGTTCGGATCGCATGATGCAGGCCAAATGCTAGAGGCCCGTGTACTATGCGATGACAGTGCACGTTAAAGGGACACCAGATGGCGGAAATTTCCTGAGCCCTCCACTACCGCGTATCTCATAATCATATCGTAGTTTTTGGGACGTAAAACGCCAGATATCATTATTGTTATTGAAATCTAATCATCGCTGTAGTACCTCGTTGTTAGGGTTAGCCGGAGTCCTCCTACGCTTATATTACGAAGCCAGGATTAATGGCAGTACGTGTCGTAGACACTGACTAGAATTGTCCGAGCATGGATTAAGAAACCTTGTCGTGACGATCATTACAATGAAGCTTTATTGACCCAGCGCAGCACTGTTTTGTTTGTGTATACATATATATTTCCAGGCAATAATCATGGTCGTCCACCGTGGTGGTCCAGTGTTTACGGTGCTCGGCTGCTGTCACGAAGGTTGCGCGTTCGCTCCCGGCCGCGACCGTCGCATTTTGATGGAAGCGAAATGCTAAAGCGTTCTGTGCGGTGCCAGAGCACGTTAACGAACACCAGGGGCTCGGAAATTTCCGGATCCCTTCCATTGCGGCGTACCTCGTAATCACACCGTGGGTTTGGCACGTAAAACCCCAGATATATATGGTTACTGTATTCTATGAAACTCCTGTACAGTAACATTCGAATGCTTTAACTCTCGCAGTTTCGGGCGAAACGAGTGGCGAACGGAAGAATACAACAGCTCCATTCACTCAACCACACACACACACACACACACACACACACACACACACACACACACACACACACACACACACACACACACACACACACACACACACACACACACACACACACACACACACACACACACACACACACACACACACACACACACACACACACACGCAAGCACGCGCACGCACGCACGCACGCACACACACACACACACACACACACACACACACACACACACACACACACACACACACACACACACACATCTATCTATATATAATCGTAACGTGTGTACAGACAAACAAGTTCCAAATTTTAAAGCAATCCCTTGTTGGGATTTGAGCCCACGCCCTCGTGCTCCCAAGGTGAGTGTCCTCACCACGAGGCTACACACCCACGATTGATGAAAGTGAATACGTGTATATACAAACCATATGAATGCGTTGCAACAACAGTGCGAAATAACTGTAGAAGCAGAACACTTCCTATGCAGGCTTTGCTGAATTTTGTGGTAGTGCACTAAACTTCCTCCTCAGGACACGATGTAGACCCGACCTGAAGGATTGTACACATAACTAAGACTTTTACTTTGCGAAAATTTACTGCCAAACTCGCGTTTCGGTGGTCCTCATGAGGCGACTGTTAGAGGTGCTCACTAACGCGTGGATGCGCGCATTGCTACGCCACCTGGTGCTGAGACCCTTGCTTGCTCAGGCCGCAAAAGGACTCCAGCGGCCGCTCTTCACTAAAGTACATATCTCTGTGCTTTAATGCCGGAAGACTTAGTTATCAGGACGATATGGGACACAATTGTACATGATAAATCGAACGTTAGAGGAGGACAACAGAAAGGTGCATAATTATTATACCGGGTGTTCAAAGTTAAGCTTTCTCGTTTTATTAAAATTGAGCACTGGGAAGAACATGAAAACCACCTTTGCAGATAACTTATACATCCAGGGGGGACACGCATAATGAGACAATAATTATCGCTTTCAGGTGCCCAATTAACTCAGATTCAATAATTAACTTTTTAGTGATTGCAGCAAGAAAGCATGTTTGTATTGAAAAGTTTGAGGCAGTCGCATTTATACACAGTTCCATTTGGAAGAATTCTTCTAGCATGTCTGTGCTCCGAGATATCCCGCTGCAAAGTTTAATTGTGGTTTACCTGATTACGCATGCGAGACAGTCAGCGGCGGCGCAACCGGTGGGCCGTGGCAGTTGCTTGCGTCGTTTAATCCGATAACGGGTCGAAGGCACAGGCAAAGATGATAACGGCTACCCTTTTGCTACTGGCTGGCGATAGCAAGCAATGACTGTTCGTCACATCGGGGAGGAACATTGCGCTGATCCACAGCGCCCTGCATGCGTAATCAATTAAACTTTGCAGCGTGATATCTCGGAGCACAGACATACAGAAAAATTCTTCCAAATGGAACTGTGTATAAACGCGACTCCCTTCAACTTTTCAATATAAACATGCTTGTTGCTGCAGTCACTAAAAAGTTAATTAATGAATCTGAGTTAATTGGGCTCCTGACAGTGATAATTATCTTCTCACTTTGTGTCCCCCAGGATATATATGAGCATTCGTAAAGGTGGTTTTCATGTTCTTCCCAGTGCCGAATTTTAATAAAAGAAAGCTTAACTTTGAACACCCGGTATATATTTACGTGTATATGTGTGTAGCGTCTCCCCCCCCCCCCCCCCCCCCACACACACACACACGCACGAGTGTGCTTTCATTTGTACGTTAAATAACCACGAAAACTACCTTTAAAGACGTATGCATACCGTGATCAACAGCGTTTGTTTTTCGTAGCGCCGTACCGTACAGCTTCGAAAAAAGTAGACAAACGATGAAACCGACCGTTCGGGAGAATCCGCGGATGTGTGCGGATGTGTGTTCTGTATCTGTGATCCAAACGTAAGTCTTGCTATGTCGGCATGTTCATTGTTTTCATTGTTCATTGTGTCATTGAAACAGCCATGTTGGTGCACTGCATGGTAGGATGCGAGGTTTGCGACGTCGCGTTAATGTTATCATTGCATCACTTCCAAGTTTTTTTGTTTCTTCTTCTTTGTTATTGACGCAGAGTAACCAATGACACTGTGACCACATGGTTATCACATTGAAGCATGTTAAGCGCAATGTGATTTTGCTGCCTTTGCGTCATCAAAGCCACCATGTTGGTGAACCAGTACGTTATGAAACTGCGTCCATGAGGTCACGTGCAAGCCAATCCTTAAGTCCTGCGGATACCAATCAGACCATTGCTGTCAGGGCTGTATTTCCTTCAAACATAATTCAAAATCCGTGCAAGATCAGTTCGATCCACTAAAGGACAAACAGTCATGCCTCTTTTTAATCCTCACTGGCTTTTAGTGTATAACGGCGGTGCGGATTGAGGCAGTAAAAAAATTTCGTGGTCCCATACAAAGCTCAGACCACTACCATGACGTCAGCTATACTACGGAACTTAGCTAATAGAGTTGGGACAGCCGGATGGTGGCTCTATAATGTTTGCTCTACACATAGCTCTATACGTAGTTCGATACATAGAGTATATAATGTTTGCTGATCATGCTGCCCACCAGACTGAAGCCTTGTGTTGTCGCTTCGGTGTCTAAGAAAGAGCGCCTTCACCTTAAAGATAAAGATAAGAGCTGTAATAGGAGGTGTGCTATACGGAGTAGGCGGGAGTGATTTTCGCCGCAGTTTTCTTGCCACATTAGGCCTCCCCGTTCCTACGTGGGAGCGGCCCGCGATCCTCCCTCTATAAAACGGGGGGTGGATTCCTTCAGTACCTAAATAAAGATTGTTATCTATTTATATTTAACAGCCACGGAGGCAGTTGGAATTTTCATGCCCCTCATGAAAATGTTATTCAGCAAACTCGCTGCTCAGAACTTTTAAGAGGTCGTAGGACCCTGAGTTTTAGTCGATCACCGTGCTCGTTCTAGATTCATCCAAATAAAAGCCAGATTAGTGCCAAATAAACATTTCTCACGTGAAAAGACGGTTCAAATAGCGAGGACATGTCGAATGCCAACTCTATTCGTTCCGCTATCCAGTCGCACGCGATATCCGTGGTATTCACGGGGCGTATCAAAGACGCCCTGCCAGCGACGGATATAGATTGCGCTGAGTCGAGCCTCTCTCACTAATGCGGCGAATTAGGGGACATTAGGCGCGCACGATGGGTTCGAGTAAGCGGGCTCGACTTCAAAGTTTCTCACCGCCCCATCCATATTCCGTATGCGGCGAACTTGTCGTGGGAGTATAGCACATAGCTCATAGTAAATCTATTTTTGACGTCTGTCCTCGATAGGTTTAAACATTCCACTGAGTTCAGAAGGTCATTGATTCGCTTTGTACATGCTAATGTTCTTGGGCGACCGTCACCGTGCTTCACTTGGCGTAAAATTATCAGAGATGGCCGTAGTAATAAAGGCCATGTGTTTCAAGCAAAGAATTGCTATCGACGGCAGTCCTGCGAGAGTTATGCGAAGCTCTCACCTTTGCTCTCTTGCTCGCTGCAAATTAAGTCATTTGGAGAGAGTGACACAGAGATGAGACGCAATGGTCAACAGAGAGAGAGAGAGAAAGGAAGAAGAGGAATGGCAGGGATGTTAACCAGACGAGCAAGTTAAGTGGATGGCCGAGCAGCTTACCGCCCTAAACATATGCCGGTGTATTAAGTGGAGAAAATAAAATATACGAACGTCAGGGAGAAAAATACGGATGGACATATGGCGCACTAGCATGCGCTAGCCAGCGCTATAGCAAGCACTAACAAGCGCATGTGACGTTTGACTATGTATGTTGCTCGTGATTGCGCCCTTGTGCTATATTACGCCAACGTGAAAACGACAAATAGCTCCGAAACATGCCCAAGAAAAATAGCATAGAAACAATTAAAAAACTCCTACCCCGGCACGTAGCCAGGATTTCATTTTGTAGGGGTAAAAAAAAAGGGAAGGAGGGGTGTAGTGTGAGCTCCGATCCCTCTATAGGTATATGCACGTACACTGTCAAAAATCTTTGGAATGGTTCAACCCCCCCTTTGGCGGTTCCTATGACTGCTCGCTTTTTTTCTTTTTTTGCTGAAAGTTCAAAGTTTTCGTTTACGTTTTAAGGGACATTTTAAGTAGCACGCCTACACCTCTACGATTTCGAGGACTCTCGAAAAAAGAAAGGCATTGCGTTGAGCGCCTCTGTGGAACGTTAAAGGACGATTAAAAAAATAAAATGCCAGACAGCTCCTAGCTATACTCAGCGTCCTTATCAAGTTATCATTAAAATCTGTAGGAGGTAGTTCCTGAGAAATAACATGGTAGCAAAGCCCTTGAGAAGGCATACTTGCTTGCATAAACAAAGCACTGCTCCAATATACGAATACATCATTAAGTTCTCCTTGAATATCAGAGGGCGAAAAATGTTTTTTCTTACGTTTGTTGTTGCAGGTGGCTCAGTAAGTGTATACTGGAAAATAGCCCTTATGTGTCAAGGGTTGTGCTCTTTGAAGTCACAAGCCACCATTCTTTCAGATTGCAAATACTATAGATTTCAAAATTAACGTTAACTTTACATAGACTAATAGGGGCGCCCTGAAGATAATTTTTTGCCAAGTCGCTTCCTTTTCTACGAGCAACGTAGGAAGAGGAGTGACATAGGACACGCTACAGCGTGATTTTTTTTTTCATTTTTTTTTTTGTCTCAGAAGCTCCCACTTTTGCTTTGTTTTTAGTCGACAGCAAAATGGCTTTGAAAGACAGAACACGGCTTTGAAACACAGAGCTTTGAAACACAGAGCATAGAGCACCCTTGACACTCAAACATCACAAGCGGTGCGCTTCATTCTTCACCTTTTCAACGTAAATAACAAGCCATTGTTTCGCTTTCTTGAAAGTACAGAAATGGTCGTGCAGCCTTCAATAGCCTAATTAGCGATCACCACGATATTTTTCTTTCGAAAAGTTGTTGCTCAACAGCAAGGGCCGGTATTTTCCTTGTGCGTTCTCATACCGCCTGTTGTACACTTGTCCATTAAAGGCATCCCAAAATATAACCACCGTAACTGCCTTGGCATTGAGGAAGCTGTTTAATTTTGGCTACAAGGAGCCTGGTCTAATTTACTTGCACAATGACACCGACGGCTTCGTTTCTCTGGCATCGCTACAACACTGGATGAATTAGTACTTGTCAAAGTTATAGCACTTCAAACATGGACTTCCATGGAAACTGAGTTTCGCACTATCCTTGCCGTGGGCAACCATGTCCTTAAAGAACTATCGATAAAACAGGAAAGGGTTATTTAGTGTCCGTGCGCTTCGAGTTGTCGATATAATTCATCCACCCACTGTCAGTTGCGAGCCTTCTGGTTATTTCATTTGGTAGAACGACTGCCCCGGAAAGGCGTTGGTCCCGGTTTCGAACACCGGAGCAGGAAAAATTTTGCGTCAACTAAGAAGCATGACATTCTAAGAAATCCGTACAGATTTCCATGTACCTGTTCGTTTTTTTTTCTTTCTTTTCATACAAGCGAGCGGAAGGCGATATTTCATTTCACAACATCCCCTTCACCTTGAGGCATTCTGCAGTACTGATTTCCATACTTTTTTAAGCGTTAAGAAAAAAGAGAAACGCTAGTCGTGTATTTTCCTTTTGGGCAATATTACTCTGTTACGGTTCTGCTTGCCTATAGCTGCTAATATTAATAAACACGACATTACAATAATGAGGCACGATTTTGGGAGACGATCATCGCGTGTGGCGATTACAATTGATATCCTGTTCTGGCTTTTGTTTATAGGTACCATCGATTCGCTGTCAACTCATGCTGACACCCTGAGTACATCAGCGCCAATGAGATCTACTTAAGACGACTTATTTAAGTTCGCCTGGATGAAGAAAGAAAGGTGCCTTGTTAGCAATTTTTCTGAAAGCATTACGTTTTCGGTTTAGAGGTTTACGTAACAAACCTTAGCTGCATAAGCGGCTTAACAGGGATTTTAATATTAGGTTAGCTGGATGTACGCTTCGGATACAATGTGCGTGTATGTGTGGCGCACGCTATGACGCTCACAAACACAGGCGCGCGCGTGCACACATAAAATAAACCAATCGCAGGCACGCACAAACGCGTGAAAGGCGAATAGAGGGAGAGCGCCATGTTGGAGCAAATCGATGAGCCTTTCAAGGTCGATAGCAATACAGGATCTAATTTCATGGTCACAACGCAATGGCGTATAGGCAGAAATTTGATGCGGTGGGGGGCACTTCCTTGATCTGTAGTGGAGGCCGGGCAGGCAAGTGTGATCAAGTGTCATTTTTTGTGCTCTGTATCGCACGGAAGAAATAAATTTCGGGAGGGCACGTGCCCGGTGTGCCACCCCCTGAATACGCCACTGCCCCAAGGCCAGTATGTGGGAAATCCATGCATTCTAGCAACATGAATCCGATGCGCAGTGATTTTTAGACGTTATAGATCGATATGCGGTCATCAGTTCGTATTTCGAAGGTTCGCGATCTAGGATTCGAGTGACTAGAGTGTGAGAATGTTGCTGTAACATGAGACGGACGACACGCTACCGCTATTTTTACAGCAAAGGTCTGCACCAAGTAAGCTTTAAACACTAATGAATGTGGTACGCTGCATGGTCGAACTAAAAGCGATCCGCCGCTTGCAATATCTGGGCCACCGATGCTTGATATAGAGCTTTCAGAAGTTCGAATAAACGTACACATTACACTTATAGTCAGGGCTGTAGCCTGTAAGGAGTGGATTTTATGCTGAATTAGGGATTACGCCCCTTTATTGTTAAACAAATGATAATGCGTCGCCATTGAGGAAGCTTTCTACTGAATATGCGAAGGAGGGAGGAGAAGGAAAAGGCAGAAGCATGGCATCGCCCATTCCGCGAAAAAATACATAGCCTGGAAATTAACGACCTACGCTCAAAAAAAGTAACCATACCTAGCTTATCCCAAAAAAAAAAGTGTGTTCTCTAAAGTATACGAACAATGATAAATAAGCAGGTAGGTATAACAGTGAATACTATAAACCGTCATCCGATCGTTCTCTTCGATGCCCGGTCGCTTTACGTCAGTGCATTGTATTTCAAGCGAGCGACGAGCTCGCTTGAAATATAATACATGCCACCAGGCGATGTAACCGAATGCACCGGTTGTTGCTTTGGGCTGTCACCGGTGCTCTTCCGGGAATTCTGTGCAAATGAAGAAAGCAGCGCTGCATGACAACTCATAGCGAGTACCCCAAGTGCTTCCTCTGAAAAAGGGTAATATACGTAAAATATAAGGGATAAAATCAGTGGTTAGGGCTACCCTTGCTCTTAATGCTGCAGTAGGATATTGCAGCGCTCCGCGTTTGCCACATTGTCAGGAGCTGGTTCGGGTGGCGGCAACTTGGATGCGAATGACGACTAACAGCTGTTGAATGCATCGACATCGCAACTGGCACTGTTTGACAGCTCTGAAGGCATGCTTCTAAGACACGGAGCGGCAAAAATTTGGCAGCGTCTGCTAGTTCTTCGCCGTTTTGGTTTTCGGCCCACGCAGGAAGAACAATATTCGCGCGCCATTCCAACTTGCTCCTACAATTACGTTACAGGAATGGGTACAGCTTGGAAGGTGTTTTCGCGTTTGAAAAATTATTTTCGCATTTTCAAGGCTTTTCTACTATCAGACGCGTCACGTAGATCAGCGTCTCGGGAACATAGTCACCTTGACACAGTCAAAAATTCCCGGAGCTAACCTTTAAGAGCTGGCATAAAAAAAAAAAAAAAAAAAAAAAAAAAAAAAAAAAAAAAAAAAAAAGAAAACAGAAAAAAAGAAAGTTAGACACTCATCTTTGCTGACAGGATCGACCGCGGAAGCTGCAGAACGCCGCTGCAAGTGGTATTGAAAACGAATTTTCAGCGTCTCAGTGGCGCTGGAGCTTGGTTTCTTAGGTTAGAACTTCTGGGCCTTAGTTATAAAGCTCGGTGTGTGCACTGAACAACCTCCCTCAGCGGGAACTGCTCAAGATATGCACAGTACCAACTTCGCTCACCTTGCTTCTGCTGCTGTTGTGGCTGTGCACACGTTGTAGGAACAGTTATGTTTGCTTGTACGTATATGATACGTATGAAATACAGCTTGTATACATTTAAGATGTATACATATAAGGTCACGTACAGTCTTGTATTTCACATTACCCCCCATGCACGCGCATCCTTATGATGATGATGGCATTTTCGTAATTCCCTCTTGCGTTTTTCTTGTACTTCTTCTTCGTGTTTCCTCTTGTAGACGATTGGTCACAGTGTACTGAGTCTATAGAATATTGCAATGCAGTAAATCACCAATCGCTGTTTAGCTTCGTGCCTTTTCCTTCCGTGTGCCAGCTGGACGTGAACGACTTTGTTCGCTGTCTCTGATCAAGCCAGGAAGCAGGAGATCAGTGGAAAGTGAAACCAGCTATGCCCAAGGTCGAAGCAAACATATTTTTTTTATATAGGAAACGTTTGTACAGCATCCCAAATCTTTAACTATCGTGCGCAGCGGCGACTTGTTTGTCTGTCAGCGCCATATGATGGAACGAAGTTGCAAAAAATTGTTGTGTGGGCATGTGCTTTGTGGGCATCCACTTGCCCTCACCCTTTCTGGAACCCAATTTTGTCATATGGCGAAGATACACAGAAAAAACTGCCACTCATGCACGATAGTGAAAGATTTCGGTGACTGTAGTCGCGGCCACTGTTAGATGCAACACTCGAATGAGCACATTTCTTACTGCTGGCCCCCTAACTGCAAGTGGATGGGGAAACATTGAACGTGCGCTTTACTAGTTTGTCGGAAAGAGTCTGAGCTGTCAACCACCAGTAGCCTTATGCAAATCTAAGCCCGTGTTTTTATGCAAGAAAATGAAATCTAGACATGCTCTGCGTGCAAGTGTTGCATCTAACAGTGGCCGCGACTGTACATCGACATCGCAACGCGAATGCTGCCTTTATAAACATTAACTACTTTAGCGCTCAATAACAAATGGAGGGAAAGCAACGTATTGAAGCGATTGATTTATCCTTTGCACGTCTACATTTTCCCTCAACCGTGTTGAGTCAAGCAATCGTCCAAACACTTCACATATTCACCTCGAGATCTTTGTATGGCACCCTCTCGCGTGTGGCGTCATTGCAGGGGCTCGGGTGCCGCTCGGCGCGCTCGCTAAGTCAAGCTGCTCGACGATGCTGTCTGATCTGTCCAGCTCGAGTCATTGAAATATAAGAGGCCAGTTCATATAATACAATTTGCTGTGAAAATTCAACCAAAATGCTCCGCGAAGTGTAGCAGAGTTGCCGTCAGGAATGCGTTCAGTGTCGACTGCTCCTGGTGTCGTCTGTTGGCAATCATTGTGTGTACACTGCATGTATGGCGTGGACTTCTTGTCATGGCTGTACCACGACCGAGCATGGCGCACTCGTAATGTCTTGCCGGCCCATTTTGAATCACGGACTACGGCGTTCGAGTTCCGCGCATGCGTTGTAGCGCAATGTTTGTATACAGCGTGCTGCGCGTGTTCGGTGGCAAAGCCTGCTCCGCCGGTTAAGTTTCGTTGTTCGGAGTTTTAAGGATATGACGAACGACCTGTGATGTCATTTAAATAAATTAAGCGATCGTTACAGGCAACAACCTTTGATTAGATCCAAGTTTTCAGCCGCTGCTCGGAAGCACGTCGTAAGTCTTTAAATTTAGACAGACAATAAGAAGGTTGAGAGCGCGAGGAAACAGTGGATGCACGACGGTTTTATGAAATATTGAAAGGTTTCTCAGCGTTCTTTTATACAACACATTTTAATCCCTACTTTGATAAATCGACGTTTCCTGTTCACGGTCGTCCGAAAATACGGTGAACGAAATAAATTTTTGCGGTCATACTAACGCAAGTAAGTACAAAGGTTTCTTATCGGGAAGTCGTTATATAGGATGTATTTCAATTTAAGAATGAAATAGTGTAAGTCACTCTCAACGGTCGAGTCCTGATAGAGTGGGGTGGGATCATTGTACGAAATAATATTCAATCTTGTTATGGCGTGGTAAAGAATAGGAATAAACACCCGAATGGGCCAAGAAAACAATTGCAAAGAGCGGTCTTTTTCCTCTTTTTTGGCCCCGTTCACCGATTTTGCCAACATTTTACCGCGTTGTACTGTCAGCGCCAAATGAAACGGGAACAGCGGAGCACGTGGCCCAAGCACTAGCCACGGTATAAGGAAACCCAAGCTGAAGTTTGGGCGCGACGCTCGCGCGGCCGAGCAATGCGTTACTGGGGATAAGCGCTATCGGCAAAGGCGGTTTGTCGCCGGCGACATCAGGCGCCGAAATTCATCCAAGAAGACCAATGCATCTGCATTTACAGCGCATCTTGAACGCCCTGCTTCACTGTCTCCCTTGTCAATCAGACGCTCCACGGCCGGTACGAATTCCACTTGGCCTACATTGCCGAAGCCACAGTCCCAGGGATGGGTGACGGCCGGCGTAAATGACAACACCAAGGAAGGCATGGACACATCCGACGCAGCTTGGCCTTCGTTGCCGAAGTCGCAGCCACATGCAGAGTCACAGCGCACGTCGGCAATCGTGAACACTGAATCACAGACTGTCCAGTGGCCTGAAGAAGACAAAGCAATCGTCGTAGTTCTTCAGTCACTCCTAGACACACTTCGCATGTTCGTCGGCAAGGTCAAATCCCCATACGCTCAGTCCGTGCACAGGTACTGGATGGTCTATGTCCAGTACTTGCAAGCCTTCCGTAGGCACCATTACTCGTCTACCTCCAGTGCAACGTGATTCGCCTGAGATCCTGCGCTCAGTACTATGGAACGCAGCAGTGTTTTTTTTTTTGTATACTCTTTTCTTTCTATCTCCCTATCTTTTAATCCCTCATTCCCCTTCCCCCAGTGTAGGATAGCAAACCGGACGCGCGCCTGGTTGACCTTCCTGCCTTTCCTTGCTTTTCCTCTTCCTTCCTTCCTTCCTTGGCAGCGGTGGCGGCAAGTACACGTGCGCGCACGCGCTCCTTATTCGGCCCGGAGCACTGCTGGTCAGCAATCGTTACACTGTGACGCACCACAGATGCAATCCGAGAGCTCTGCGCGTGCGCGGAAGCGGGGGCAGCAGTGTTGTCGCGAAAGAACGCGACGGGGATATTCACAGTTACGATAAGGGTAGTGGCGCCGCTGGACGTTGCTTTGGAAGCCTATAGACCTTTTTAACGGAGAGGAGGATCCCCTCCTTTCTGGGCTGTTGCACGGGAGCACAAAAGCCGACGTCACAGGCTCGGGCGTGCATTTTTGGGGGGTCACGCATGTTAACAACAGCCCAGAGAGCACTATGGCGGCGCCCAGAGAGCCTTCAGTGAAAAGGTCTATAGTGCGCACCGTCGAGTAATCACCATCGACAGGCACGCACTTCCGGTTCGGTAGCACTGCGCGATCGAAAGCATGCATGTGGCGCACGAGCGGCAAACTGAATGAGCATATCTTTCTCTATCATGAGGGTGAAAACTTCACCACGCGGACCACTGATAGTGTGTTTCATTCGACTCCGATAGCACGTGTAGCAAGTTTTAATATACAGTGCCAATTCGCCCAATCCACGCTACTTGTCCGCAACAACCCGCTGGTCGATGAACTTATCAATTTCATTTTGTCGGCAAACGTTTTATGCACACAGATTCACATGACTACAAATATGAGCGAAGTGTGAATTTTCGTTCAAGTGTTGTTTAAACAAAGCTAAGTTTTTCAAATAAGCCCTAAAATGATAGTGGTTCACTTCTAAAAGCTGCGTAGAATCTCGTTAACCCGTTTGGCGAGACGTTCGCGCTTTCATGTAAGATATTTCAACACCAACTTGCCCGATGAGTTACCCAACTAACTTGGGGACACGATCCTGACTGCTATGCTTGTGAATATAGAAGATACTTTAGATGTAAACGTTTCTTAACCTCCTGTAAAGCTGGCGGTAATCCATAGAACTAACACTTTAAGAAGAAAAAAAAAACTTGAAATCGAGGAGCGCCGTGCTCCGCGAGCAAACTGTAATGGAAATGCAGTGGTTCTAGCTAGAGCCAAAGTCATTTGATACTTCTTATGGTCGCGAAACTGCGGCCTCAGTTTCATATGAAGCCAGCGGCCACCGCCAGAGGCGCAGCTATGCTTGAGAGGGCATGCGAATGCTGCTATCTCTGTGGTTTTGTGTGAGACAGCCTCGGTGTACTAGCTTTCTAACTTCCGCCACGGTCTCTTTACTTTTCACGTAGCTACTTTGAACACACACATGCGTAAATGAGTGCCTGAATTCGTCGTAAGTCTTGAAATGAGCACTCGGGAGAAAAGAGTAGCCGTTCAAAATGTGCAGCTCGCTGTGGTTTCAGCTAAAAAGACACAAAAAATCGGGATTTGAAGCGCTATGATCATCATACACTGTAAACCAGCTTGCACCCCTAAGGGGGGTTTCAAGCAAGCAAAACACCCTTTGCCTTACCAAAACTTGCATAAATTAGGGTGCAAGGGTGTTATCCCTCTTAAAATAGCCTTTAAATGGTGATGTTCTAACTAAAACACCCTTTGGGAGTCAAGGGTGTAATGGCTTATCGAAACACCCATGGCCCATACCAATGCGTGCCGGATGATAACTGGGACTCGCTGATTAAAAAGTCGTTGTATCTTAGGTGAGTTTAGGTTAAAAGTTATGTCTCTTTTAGGGCTGTCTACAAGCATACCATCAATTTACGCCTATTCTCTTCATGTGTAATGTTCATTTATACGGAACAGGCATATCCTCACCGGCACTGAACGGCGGCTTAAGATACCATGGTTATATATACCAGATGGTCTGTGTAAGGCTGTGTGGCGCAATCACTCCGTTATCCATTGGGTATTTTACAATACCCTCTGCTGTGTGTACGGTTGGCGAGTGCGTGCACCTGATATGCTGATGCCATCTGTAATTGCATGTCTCCTGACTGGTAGAGTTTATTTTTCAGTTATAACGGTGTTTAGGCTACTGGAAACACCCTTTTTTAGGGTGTAAAGGTGTCAGTTATAGAAACGGCTTAACCCATTAGGGGTGTAAACTGGTTTACTGTGTATCATTCGTAGGCACGGCGGACTGGAGACTCCTGATTAATTTTTGATCATCGATGGCGTTTAATTAAATTAAAGTACACGGTTATTATTTTTTTTTTCACACCGAGCAAAATGCGGCCGCTATGGCTTGATGAGAGCCGTTAGTCTCGACGTGAAACTTGTTAATGTTTTTATTGATTTCCACTTTTTAATGTTTGCCTAAAATTATATGCTTCGCACCCGCAACAATTCCCCAGTGGTGCGACTTGTAAAAAGAGGCAAACATGTTGCACCCCCATTCAGCCATAAGAAATCGCGATTTATTGATTGAACAGAGAGCCGATCGTTCGCCCAGCACGACTGTTCAATATTCTGTCAAACTGTGAAAAGTATTTTAACAGGAGATCAATAAATCAATACTGCAAGGGCTGTTTCTGTCGAATGATTTCGTCTAATGACCAAGAAAATTGAAGAAAGGTGCTCCGCCAGCTATAAATTTTTCGCCGGCGCCACACCACTTCTGAACAAGATTTAGACCACTGAAATTAGAATCGTAGGCAACGACGACGTCCGTGGCATCAATGTGCTTCGGGCACATACGCATGCACATCGCTTCAAAATTGAAATCATCGCTCTGCAGCAGCGGCAGGGCCCACATTCATATCCCGCACTGCTCCTTGATACTCGGTAAACCAAACGAGCCTTTTGGTTGTTCTCTTGGAAACGGAACCTTCCGGCAGCAGCCAAAACATGTTCGGCATCGCCGTTCCACTGGCACACTTCAGCTGTCTCACAAAATAACGCAGCAGCTGCGCAGAAAGCTTCGCAACTATTCGTTCGTGTCGCGCCGCGCAAGCGCTTCGGCACAGTTTGCCCGCGTTACGGCTGCTTTGGGCAGCGTATATGAAGCTGCACCATAGCGTGAAGGCAAAGTTTCGTGACCATAACGAGTATTAAAGGACTCTGCTAGAGCCTAGCAAACCTCAAAAGCCGTATACGCCTACTTTTTTTTTTTATTTATAAAATACTGCGGACGAAAAGTCCAAGCAGGGTGAGCAAAATACATAACAAATAACAGAAAACAAGGTTGCAAGGTGTTTTTACAAAATGTTGTTGGTTGTAAGACGGAGGGTAACGGAAAAAAAAAACAACAATTTAACAACTTGGCCATAATACAATTCTAAGGAAGTAATAAAAGAACAACAGTATTAGTACAAATGGTGACGGGTTTTGGGGGGAATGCTTCCGGTAGTTTATTCCAATCAGCTATAGTTTGTGGGAAAAAGGAGTAGCGAAAAGTGTCAGTCCTTGCGAATATTGGCGTTAGGGAATGAAGATAGTGGTACCGAGTGGGTCAGCTTAACAAGGGGAAAACCTATGCTGCGGTGTCCAAGGATTTATGGTTAACTATGTCGGAAAGAAACTGTAGACGACTTTTTTTTCTCCGAGTTTGTAATAATTCAATACCATTTGCAGTTAGTAGTGCAGTGAGGGAGTCAGTTGACTTAAATTTACTATAAATAAATCGTACTGCTTTCCTTTGTATTCTTTCTAGGTTTTGAATGTTAACTTTTGTGGGGGGATCCCAAACTATGGAGGCGTACTCAAGTTTTGGCCTAATTAAGGAAAAGTACGTAGGACAGGAGTTTAACACTAGGCGGGGCAGTCTTGAGCTTGTGGTGGAGAAGGCATAATTTCCGGAAAGCGGCAGAGCAAATGGTATTTATGTGTATATTCCAGGATAAGGTACTTGTTAACGTTAGACCGAAGTATTTGTAGGCGGCTACTTTAAGCAAAGGTGCTTCAGCTAAATTGTATGTGTAGTCTAAGGGGACTTTTTTGCGCGTTAGAGGGAGATACACACATTTATTTGCATTAAGAAGCATTCCCCATTGTTCACACCATTTTGAGACATTGCCCAAGTTAGTATTAAGGTCGCGTTGGTCTCTAATGCAGGTTACTTTTCTAAACAAAACACAATCGTCCGCAAATAGACGAATTTGTACAGGGGTGCTAATTACATTGACAATGTCGTTTATGTAGACCAAAAACAGTAGGGGGGCCGAGTATACTCCCCTGCGGAACGCCAGAAGTCACCGGAAGGCACCCGGATTGTTGTTCTCCCACCTGAACGTATTGGTTGCGGCGCTCCGATGACTTAAGTCATCGGAGCGTAGAGTATCGGAGCGCCGTTCGCAGCGCCGCCATATAGGTGGTGCACGAGGCGAATTAGCGCAGCTTGGATGACTTTAACGTGCAGTATATACGAAATAGTTTACGACCATACGTAGAATTTACAAAATTGCTGGTTATTTCTTGCTCATTCCTTATTTAACATTTTTATTTAAAATTTTCACCCACAGGCGTCATAGTTATAACGGTATAGATAATGCCTGTGAAAACTCACTTCGAAGTTTATTTGCGCGCCAAGCAAGGCTGAATACACGAAATGTTGCTAATTGACAGAGATAGAGTAATAATTAACGGTTCTACAACGAGAAAATCTCCAGGACCGTGACACCGCATGCAAAAAGTGTTCTGCGGTGGCACGCTATATTCGCATACTGAATGGTGCAGGATAAAGGTATCGGACAGCGCGAACCCACCGGCGTTCTTTCTCGTCACATCAAAAATATCACGTGCAATTTCCTAGGCCACCTCGTACTCACGCCATCTGCCTATTCTTCTAATCGAGTTCCCTTTTCTGTGTTCTCAGCACTCGACTACACTGGCACGTGCCGAAACATGTGTCCGTTAGATTAGGATCATACAGGTATTCCCGATCGTGCCTAAGATTATGCGCTTGTAGTTGACCAGTTCAATGTGTTCGTCAGACAAAGCTCGCATTAACTCGAAAGATTGATCGAAGCTGGAATGACAAACGAGATAAACGATGTGTGTATCGTCGTTCGTTATATTGCTCTCAAACAGCTTCAGAACTTGGCACTCTGAAATGTTAAGGTCAGAATTTTCACCGTCTTTTGAGACGGACGCAGCTACGCATTCATTAACCAGAGTTTTCATGCCGGAATGCTTACAGTAATTCCTGTTTGTATTGTTTAATTGTTGTAAGCACCACTTCATTAGTTTATTTTTCTGAACCGTCCGTTCGCTGCGGATATAGTCACAGTTAAACTACATACTCGCCCAAGCTACCATAAAAAAGAAAATATGCTCGAGGCCTGCCTCGAGAGTTAAGGCAGCTCAAGATCTCGCTTCTCGTAGCACTGGCGCTTGGTCACTCGAAACTCGAATTTTAATCGGAGCGCGCTTCGGCGGCTTCTTATCAGCCGAAGCGGCTGCTCATACTCCTCACTGTGTAAGCATTCGCTAGTTGGGACGTCCGCTTCGCGCTCCGGCGCTCCACGCAAAGGACGACCGGGAGCGGCAGTCCCCAGCTCCCCAGTCGACGAGAGCGCCGCTTTGAATCGCTGCCTGGGGAGCGAAAGGTAACTGGGAAAGAAGGAGGGAAAGGGAGTGCTTGAAGGGCGGAGGGAAGGGGAGAGAATCGGCGGAGCGCGCTTCTCTGGAGAAGGGGAGGCGAGAAGATGAAACGAAGAGGGACGGGAGGGAAGAGAAAAGAACCGGGAAAGGGGCAGGAAGGGAACGAGCTTGGAACGAAGGGAGGGATGTAGCGAAAAGGAAAGCGCTGCCTGCGCCGCTCGCTACAGCCCGAACGCGCGCGCGGTTAGACGCCCGCGTGTCAGCGAGCCGCGAACAACGCCAGCCCGCGGCCCGGCAGCGCCTTGAACTTCGCCGCAGGTACCTCCCGTGTACTGTAGGTTAGTTCACGTGAAATTTTCTGCTTTTCGAACAATTCTTTTTTTCTCGCATTCGTTGAACTTTCGTCCAAATACGTGCTTTTTTATTTTATTTTTTTGTTTTACCTCGAGTGCTGGAGTAAGGGTGTTTTTTGTAAATCCGGACTGCAGGGGACTGCGAGAGACTAGGCAGCCACGACTTTTTTTTCTGTTTCACAAAAAAAAAAAAAGAAAAAAAACTGCGCTTCAATACGCCCGTAGCCTGAAACGTTCACTGTTTGGCCTTGCACGTCCTCCTATTCGTTTACGAGAATATTTCTGGAGAAAGTGTGCGAACTTTCAAATATCAGTGACGGCCCGTCTACGGACTCAGTTTTCGGCTCACGACATTGATCTCCCGGAGTCCTCCAGTGCTTGATTCAGCAAAGGGGACACACTGTTTGTGCTTTCTGCAATTTCGACAATTTCTGCCTTGTTTCTGAACACTGAAAGACAGAATTTTGTTGCTGCCGACGTTTTGCAACGTTCTTTGAACGATCGACACTTTCTCAATATCCCGTCAGTGCGAGACTGAAAAGACTGTAAAGTCAACGCCAGTTCCATAAACGCCAATGATGGCTGAGATGGAAGAAGACAACGCCTTCTCTGACGACCCGACTGTTGGAAGCAATGATTCAGCTTCGTGGCTGTACTTAGTGCGCGAGTCGTTCAAGCCACTGCAAACTGCAGTAACCTCTGACGATGCTAACGTGTCATACGGCGGCGCCGACAGCAACCTCACGGTATCGGACTATCCCCCCCATGAACGCCTTGGGCTTCGAGCTCCAGGCGTTCCTGATCGCGCTGTACAGCTTGACCGCGCTGCTGGCGCTGGGCGGCAACGTGATGGTGATCGTGGTGCTCCTCCTGGGCCGTCGGTCGTCGCGCGAACTCAGACTGTTCCTGGTGAACCTGGCGCTGTCGGACATCGCCATGGCCGTGTTCTCCATCCCGTTCACCTACACCGACTTCATGCTGGGCCGCTGGATCTTCGAGCCCCTCTTCTGCCCCGTCGTGCTCTTCATGCAGCACGTCTCGGTCATCGTGTCCGTCTACACGCTCACCGCTATCGGAGTCGACCGGTGAGTAACATTCTAGATCTTAAGATTGACGTATTTTGTATTTATGTTGACCTATTATATGAATTTCATGTGCTGGTACTTTTTCTTCAGAGGCTTCTTTTTTTATTACAAGGAGCCCACTTTCAGGTGTGATAAAAATGTCCTTCCCCAACTGGATCCTGATATTGCGAAGTTATTCATATTTGCGAGCTGAAACAAAATAAAAAAAAAAGAAAAGAAAGTGGTGCCCCCCAATTTTAGTACGTTTCTTGTTTCGAATCAGTGTAGCTGGCTAATTTTCTAATCACAGTTTGAGCAAAAAAAAAAAAAACTTAAAGGAATAAAAAAGACCCGCCGTCTCGTTTTGAAAACACGCAGTGTTTCGGAAATGTTTTTGTAAATCTAGCATTATTTCTTTTTCTTTTTTTTTGAGAATTGAGCTGGAATTGAGCTGCAAGGATGATTCACTCTAAGAACGGCAGTGCGATCTGTTGTCACCGAAATGTAACGACATATCGCACCAACGTGGAACTGTTTAAGAGAAAGCTTCGTTATGAATCTGCAAAGAACTACTGATATAGATTTTCATTTGTGCTGTAGATGCCTCGACCTCTTCGCTCTTTTTTTTTTCTAAATCAACCTCACATGAATACACGAAAGTATTCTTCTGATTCACTTGTGCCTTGCCTCAAAAGTCCTGTCTACCATGTATACTCGCAAAGTAATAATGCTACATTGAAGATGCAGACTGTTCAATACGCATCTTGTTTTTATTCCGCAAACATGATATGACCGATCCGAACTTATTCCGTGAACATTAACCTGCGCCTAACTTGTTTCAAAAGAAACAGCGCCTTGTACATGAGCGCACGCGGGAACCCGTTTAATTATAACAAAAATCAAATGACGTTTTTTGTGCAATTGTCATCTAAGCGAACCTTTTTATTTATTTTATTCTACACACAAACTCAGCAAGCACATACTGAAATTTTTCAAAGGCTTGTGCGGAAGGAGAAATGCCTATCTTCAAGATTTTTCTGCCCCGCACATTTAACACATGCATTGATCGTGCGGATGAAGCAACGCGAGAAAAAATTTCTTCACCATAATTTGATCATTAAAGAAACCAGGAGAAACAGCGGACCTGATGGGGTAAACGTTTTCACGGTGGTTTCAACACACGTTTCACTGCGCTTTAACACACGCGTGGAGTGTCCGTCTTGTCAACATTAAAAGCAAGGTTATTCAAACAATCGAATCTTCTATCGGAACTGGATATTGTGCATCTTAAAATTTATCCCACAAGTTTAGCGGTTTTCCTTGGACTGCCGTCTCAGCATTTAACATGTACAATTTCTAAAAAAGAAAGCTAAACGCTATATTTTGCCCTTTCTGGCTGGACAGCCAGAACTTATCTCTGCTATGCATGCCTCTCTAATATTACATTTTCAACGTCATCGTATGAAAGAGATGGCTGGAGCGGTCAGACGTTTGCTACTCCATTCGCCTAGCAACAAATTCTTGAACCAACTTGTACGTGCTTTAGGCATTTCAGTTCATCATTCTTTTTCTCTCCGTAAGCTCAAGCGGCTACAGCTATTCAACACGTACAATAACGTTACAATATATTGATAATGAATAGCAAGTTTTATAATGTTCGCCAAACCTAAAACAATTTTATTTTCAGCAGTGTACGAAATTACAAGCATTCTCATCCTGTTCGTGAGCTGCATCGTTGCTGTAGAAACTAACCAGTTCTGTTTGAAACTTGATGAAATGAGTGCAAGAATGACACAAAGAAAAAAAATGCCCAGACAAACGCTTTAAAAACAGTCTCCGCCAGGTGCTTAGTGTCACTACTCGTCAAGTTTTTTTTTCTTTTTTTTTTAAGGATAACACAACACGCAAGTTGTTTGGATGTCTCGTAGCATAAAGTGTTTAAATGGAAAGTATTCGTTCTAGTCCTCAGAACTGCTCGTACCCAGCAGTCTTTTCTCGTCGGAAAGCTTTCAGCTTTCAACTCACATGGCAACGACAGACATGTTAATGAGGCGGTGACTGCGACCAGTGGCCGATCGCTGACGGTGCTTAATAAAATAGACCACACATTTTGGCAGAAAAGCTTTTTTTTTTTTCAGTAGATACGAGCCAATCTCGATGGCGGACGTCTTTTTAATGAAGGCGGCCGGTCAGTCACTGAGAGACAGCTTATATACAACCGAAGAGCCTTCGTGAATTTGGCTCCTACTTGGGTCTGCGCTAATTAGCAGCTGCTCTTACGATCAGATCAAGCGTAAGAACTCGGGAAAAGCAAGTTCTAAGGTGGGCAAGTTAGAATGGCGAGACAACATTACTTATCAGTGGACTGGTGTAGGGAACCCTAAAAAGAGTGTTCTCGTGCCTGGGAATGCATCGAATATATTTTTAATACCACTAACCTTAAAAACATACCTATTGTTTCGATATCGAGGAGGTGGCTTCTCAGTGATACGTCATCGCAGTGTGACGTCACAGGGAAGCCGCAACTCGCGACGTACTAGCGACAGATCTGTCATCTGCTCGTGGTGCCCGCAAATAAGGGTGTGTGAATTGTTGTCCACCGACCCCAACATTGATTTCTGCGATTTAGGCTCCACACAGGACGAATAATTCGCAAACTCAGTGGAACTTTGTTGACTTGTCGCGATAATGTCCATTGCGGTGGGGCTGTCTTTCTGATGCTCACTAACGAAAACTTTAAAATGAAAGTAAAGTATTTAGATACGTGTTGTCTGACTCCGGTGCGTGGAGAGCGCTAATACTGAATACCAAGAGAACGAAAAATGTCCCTTTTGTGATGTCTCAAAATCGTATCAGTACTCCTTTAATGTGAATTATTTCACTTATTGCCTATTCAAATTCTGTGAAATCGCAGTGAAGATATGCCGAGGCGTGAGCATAAGGAGCTGCCCAACTTAGCACCTAACTCCCGTGTCTCGTCTACATCAAATTTTAGCCTACCCATATCGCTAAATGAAAAACATAAAAACAAAAGCTTTTGGACCTTGGACATTTAGTATCGCTTTAGTGTGAGATACGTTCACTCTTACCAATAAAAGCAGCGTGTTTTTTTTTTTTGTACTTAACATGAACAATTTCTACGCACGTGACCCATTCCAATAAATCGGAAATTACCCCACGTCCAAAGAGACAGTGGTATGACCAATAAAGTTCAGCGGTATCCGCTGAACGAACTACGTGTGTGAGATTTTTATTGCACCCTGTGGAAATAAGTCAGTAAAGATTACATCGTTTATTCCCTCCTGCTAGGCCGACAAATCATTCCCCTAGGGAACTTTTTTTACTTCGCTGCAGTCATCAATCTTTCTTACGTCCTCAAATCCACTCGCCTGCCCTGCGCATTCCTCCGTTATGTATTATGTTCTATTTTTCTGACACTTGCCTCTACAGTGTGCAAAAAGGCTTATGAAACATACAATTCTCTCACCGTCTCTTTTGGGACTACACTATACGTTCACCTTCCAAAACAAACATTTTAGCTTAGCGACTTCGCTCTGGCCTACTCACATAAAAAAAAGATACCGCACTAGTTCTTACTAGTTAACAATAGTTACTATTGTAACTAGTTGTCCGCATTGCAAACCGCGTTTCGCTTGAATTTCATTATTCTTTGCCCATGCGGGGCTCTCGGGGATGTAATTCGGACTTTCAGCGTTAAGCGAGACATCTCAGGTTGGACTTTCTAACGCCGGATGAAGTGGCCGCCCCTTATAGAGCAACAGAGCCACAGAATGGGCTGTTTTAGTGCGCTAGCATTCTTAATGAACACCAACCAGTTGCGCTTAGCTTTTGTGTAACTTGGGTGCCTGTGTTAGGAGAGTGATCCTCTGCCAAAGTTAGGGATCCAAGTTATATCTTAACAACAACGCAGTGGAATCGGACGCCAGGCAAGAAAGACGAAAGGCTAAGCGTTACGTATATGTGCCTCTTGGTCTGCTCGACGAAATCCAACCGGCGTCATGTACTATATTCAGCCAATCTTGTCCGGATAAGCACACGTTACTAAAAGACATAGTGCCATTGTCGCTATAGATGGCGCACCGTTCCCATAGTTCCCTAACTGCGAAAGAGGAACCTGAATAGGTATACATACTATGACGAGTTTCGACGATGGCATTGCGGTCCATCGTGACGTTGCCGATGTGCCGATCTCATCAACATCGAAGTCAATCTTTAGAAGGGTTCTGTCGGAATTATTTAAAGCATAGAGATAGTGTTTAGTATATATTATGCTAAACAGCTTGGGCTTATCGAACGCGTCGTACTTGAAGGGGAAGCGAGGTGGGCATGCACCGCCACCGCTAAATTTAAGTTACGGTGGACTAGCTAAAACCAACTTGTTCCTTAAACATTTAATAAAATCAAGCGGCCAAATCTTTGTCTCGCTAACGGGGAGACATCCACATTTTAACGCGCCTCCATTAGAAAATTGCAATAATGGGCGCTCATGTTTCGATTACCAAACTTCATCGCTCAAACCACCGAGTAATATCGACACACACTTGTTTTATTTGCACTCGAAAGCTGCGTTGCATCTGCGTGTCTTTGTTACAGTCGGTAAACGGGGCATTGTTAATTAAACGCGTCTGACTTGCTGACAGCGCCGCCACTCCATTGTACTTGTTGGATTTGTTGAGAGAGACGTTATACTGCGCACTCATTGCCTAACGAGCAATTGTGAAGCAGTAGTGCCTATCAAATTTTAGGAATCGCTGCGCAGACTGAAAGAGCGGTACCGTTCCCAGTGTGTTTCGGTGGCTAAAGCAAGCAGTGCCGTACATAGCGCGTCAAAGCGGTAGGCACCTGACGCGCGAACTGACAAATACTTTCATTCGTAAGGGATGTTTGCTATCGTCAATAGCCTTTGTGAATAATATGTTGGAAGTGGTTGTTGGGTGACACTTTTTTCTGATACAAACAAGTCTAGCTATAAAATTATCGTGTGGATGCGTGGCACAATCTCAGTGCATATTGACCACAGGCATGACTCGGAAGGGTATACTACAGACAGAAACATATGGACTGAAAGATGACAAATGGTTAAATGTTACTGAATTCATATTGTTTTTCCTTCAAAAGGCTAACTTGAAGGTCATTGCTTTATATTGCTTGATGTATTTATTATTCATGGTAGCCTTCTGTTTAACACATGTAGTTAATAACTTTTCGGGATGTTTCTCTGATAGAGGACTAAAGACATTTGCCATGTTGTATTTATATTCCCATGTTGCACGCGGTGTTAGATCCGCAAAGTTTTCTTTCAGAAGAGCAAGTCACAATCTTTATTACTCTTTTAAAGCTACATACAAAGACGAAATCTATAAGTGCTTGTTAAAAAAACGGCAGTGTAGTTCAGGAATAACTCTTCAGAGTGAAAGGTAGGAGGAAAAGTTGGTTGCAGTTCGCAAAAATCCTTTTTGTAGCGCGTGTATCATTTTTAGCTTCTCTTGGGTGCAGGCCCAGGCTATATGACAGTAAATGAGTTTGCAATATCATACTCTATTATACTGTATTAGAATTATAACGGGGCATAGGAAGACATATTTCTGTTGCCACATATGAGGCCAGCTCAGTGGCACCGACATGATGGAGTGCCTCTGTTCTTAGAAAAGTCACACGGCCACAATTGTCTGCGCCACGCTTCCATTAAAATTATTCGCTCATTTTTTTTAATCTTACAGCTTTCATGACTGTGCGTGAGCGCGCACCTGACCGTTTCAAATCAGGGTTACGAACTATAAAGCACACAGTCTGGAAGAAGTGCTGCCGTCACCGGCATCTTCTATCTGCGTTTAGGCCTCTCGCTGAACACGTTCCCTGAATTCTTGGCCTCTGAAAACGGCTCCATTTAACCTGTTTCGCACAGCGCTGAATGAATGACGCCTATATAGAATTAATTATGGGGTCTTCCGTACCAAACCACATGAATAATGATGATAATAATAATAATAATAATAATAATAATAATAATAATAATAATAATAATAATAATAGTACTGCACGATCATTTATTTAAAGTGCCAAGGAAAAACGGTAATGTAGATTGTGCTGGTGCAAGCAATCAAATAAATAAAAAAGTCAGTTTCGCCGCAAGGACGAAGCGATGAATGCGATAGTAACAAATTGGCATTTCACGCGAAGAACTGCAAGCAGATCGAAACTTGGAGCGCACTGCTCAAGCGCAAAGGACGCACGAAAAAACACGCGCAGGGCGAGCGCGAACTAACAACGTTCACAGCTCGACACTTAACGCACTACTCAAACACAAAGGACGCCCGAAACAGACGCACAGGTATACACAGGACGAGCGCGAACTAACAAGTGTCACAGTTGTTACTTCACTGTGTTTGAACAGCGCGCTTCTTTCGGAAACGGGGCCTCTGCAGCGAGCCAAGTGACCTTTGTTCGCTCTGTAACCTAAACGCAATCTTTCCGGCGAAAGCACATGACGTAAAATTGCCCCCCATTCCCCCCACCCCAAATTAAGCGCGCCCGCGCAAAGTTGACTACGCCCTGCAGGCCAAAGTGCAGGTTGAGGAGCCAACGCATCGGAACGAGTGGGGCGTCGAGCGTGCACTTTGTGCCATCTCGCTGGTTTGCTGGTAAGGCAGAGAACATGCTGATATTCCCCCGAGATGGGCGTACCGCCAGCGGTGAATGGTTTTCAGTTTAAGTTTCAGTTTGTTTATTGATTACATATGCATCAGTTACATAATACTTGTACACAGATGAGGGTCCCAGAGCATGAATACTGAAAACGGGACCCTCAGTTAAAAACTACAAACAAAAGTGAGTAGACAAAAATGGCAGAAGATTAGAACACTTGAATTAGGAGATGAGATAATAGGAAACCAATAACATAGAATGCAAAATGCGAAATACAATATAGAAAGGGAAAATTTATATAGTTTATATAGTTTTCATTTTTTTTTTCATTTTTATTCCCATTTTTCATGTTTATTGTTTTGTACTTTTTTTCTTCTATTCCCCCCTTATTTTCTGTACTTGTATTTACTTTGCGTTGCATTGCTTTGTATATTGCATTTCGCAATTTTGCGTCGTATTTTATTATATTGCTATTATTTCATCTTTTATTTCAACTGTGCTTGCCTGCGGCTACTTTTTTTTTGCGCTGTATATGATTATTATTATTATTGGTTCTATTTTCCCTTTCTATATTGTATTTCGCATTTTGCATTCTATGTTATTGGTTTCCTATTATCTCATCTCCTAATTCAAGTGTTCTAATCTTCTGCCATTTTTGTGTCTACTCACTTTTGTTTGTAGTTTTTAACTGAGGGTCCCGTTTTCAGTATTCATGCTCTGGGACTCTCATCTGTGTACAAGTATTATGTAACTGATGCATATGTAATCAATAAACAAACTGAAACTTAAACTGAAAACCATTCACCGCTGGCGGTACGCCCATCTCGGGGGGAATATCAGCATGTTCTCTGCCTTACCAGCAAACCAGCGAGATGGCACAAAGTGCACGCTCGACGCCCCACTCGTTCCGATGCGTTGGCTCCTCAACCTGCACTTTGGCCTGCAGGGCGTAGTCACTACTGAAAATAAGGGGGAATAGAAGAAAAAAAGTACCAAAACAATAAACATGAAAAATGGGAATAAAAATGAAAAAAAAATGAAAACTATATAAATAGCTCGCTGTTAGTATGCTGGGGGGACATGCGCTTCTGTGGCCTAGCGGTAAGCGCCGCGTGCTGCGGAGCGAGAGGTCGCCCGCTCGACTCCGCGCGTCGGAAAATGTTTTTCTTCGTGGTGTTTTATATATATATATATATATATATATATATATATATATATATATATATATATATATATATATATACGGGGCATGACGGCGACGCCAACGGCAAACAGCAGCCGAGAGTGTCCATATAATCGCTATCGAAATAATAATCATCAGCCTGTTTCATATCCACTACCGCACGAAAGCCTGTGCTAGTGGTCTCCAGTTTGCGCTGTCCTGTGCGTCACGTTGCCGTTGAATATATTTGAAAAGGAGCCAGAACCAGAAGTAGACAAAAGTAGCCATTACGTTAAATTTTATCGTCAAATTCGTTGCCAAATAGACCAGAAACGTTTTAATAAACACAACTTTTATAATTGAACAGTGACTAATAACGTACTCAAAAAGCGAGAACAGAAATATGAGCAGAATTTTCATCCCTGTTGCTCAGTCCAGCCACAGGTAAGTTGGAAGAAATAAATGAGTTAGTTAGTTAGTTAGTTAGTTAGTTAGTTAGTTAGTTACACTCAAGGCCAAGGACTAGCAGTTGTACAATGGTGGTTGCTCCATCGCGAAAACGTTATGACAAATTGGTGCTTTGTCAGTGGGGAGCAAAGTGGTCCAACTAAGCTGTCGTTCACGATAAAAAAGATTTTGAAAATGATTTGGTTCTACAAAATGAAATGCTTGCATTATAGCGATGATCAATGCGAGGGGACATATATTAGGGTGATAAAATAATGTGTCGTGGAAAATGCTGCCACAGCAAAATTTGCGACATGGGTTTAGGCGACAAAAAATTCGAGGCACTATAAGAAACGGAACGGAAAGGCTGGCTTTTAAAACTGTTGTGCCGGGAATGCCCTTGTAATCAAAGAAAATAAAACGACTACTCTAACCGAGTTTCAGGTCACTCTCAGGGCTCTTCACATGCCTAGGATCCCACACTGAAGCAGTGTATTTAAGATTTCGCCTTATTCAGGTTTTGTAAAGGATCAGTTCAACTGAGGATGGAGCGGCGTAAAGTTGCGACGTAGGCATGCAAGCATACGGTAGGCATTGTCACTGTCTTCAGTGCGTATACTGTCCAGTTTAGATTACATTGGATATGAACAGCTAAATATTTATACCAACTTACCAAGTGACGAGTTCTAATGAAGCGCTGTTAAAGGGGTGATAAGGTGGACTGTTATTACGCCGGGTAATACATGTATAACACTACATTTGTTTGTAATTTAGTTCCATAAACCATATTTCGCACTATTTAGATACAGCAGCTATGTCGGATGTGTAGTGCACCTTCAGAAAGTTTATGTAGAATAGATGGAGTTCTCTCCGGAGACGGATTAATTGAGGGACATTGGAGCCAACAAGCCCGTAGGAACGTTAAATGCCAAAGCCGGCTTTCGTTGAAGTCACAGACCGGAATTTATTAGTGGAATTACCATATTATATTTCGGGCTTCAAGTATTGAAATCTGTTTGCAGATGAACCGTCTAGTTTCATTTTGTTGTGGATTTTGGTTTTTGTCACGTTCACGCGAGAATACGCGCTGTGCTGTCCGCATTAGGAACGGGCGTCAGCATATAGGTGGTGGGCAGCGTGAGCAGAGTTAGCGGCGTGCTAGACACCAACACGCGCTCAACTTCGTCACTCCAGTCTCTGCGGGCACGCCGCGCGTTGCGTTAGCGTGCTTCGATGTGCACCAGTCCGCTAGTGGTACCATTAGCTGACACGACAGAAAAGCTTGGAAACAATGGGCAGTCTACAGGCTTGCGTGTTATATTATATGCAAATAATAAGAAAATTGGCTACTGAAGGCGCCAGAATATAGAAACTGAAAAGTGGCCACAAAATAGCCATGGAGCCAACCTGCAATTTTCTGGCCCGAAAGCTGCGGGTTCCGTCTCGGCCGCGGTGGTCGAATTTCAATGGAGGCGAAATGCTAGAGGCCGATTTGTTGTAAAGATGTCAGTGCACGTTAAAGAACACCAGGTGGTCTGATTTGCCGGATACCTCCACCACGGCGTGCCTCATAATCATATCGTAGTTTTGGCGTGTAACACCACACAAGTTATATATATTAACCTGAAATTTTTGTTGCCAGACAGGTTCATAAAGTATCCAACCTGGCGCGAAGTGGCCACCAACGGCAACTCTGGTGCGCGAGCTGATTCCAGTTTATGCCTTGAAATTTCAGAATTTTATTACCACACTTAGCATTTTGCGGTCCTTGGCTGCGTTCCGCATCTTTTCGTACATTGCATAAAATATCCAGTGCAGGAACACTATCGATTAAACGGAGCTGTTAAGCTGCTGTCGTTCAATTAGAACTAACGGCAGGTAAACAGCGGGTTTTAATCAGTAGCGTGCCTGCGCTGATACATTTGCTCACAAGCCGCAACGGCGGTGTTGACTGTGAAATTTAGAGCAATGGCACAAATGGCGCTTGTGCTCACGAGCGCGACTAATCTGGTGGTTGCTGACAGGCAAACGGTTCAATTACAGCCACGGCGGCAGTATTTCGAACAGAACGAAGTGCAAAAGCGCGTCTGTATATTTGCTTGCAACAAATTACACGAACCTTATAAGCGGACAATTTTAACCTTGTGTACCGCATTATATGGAGTGCCTGATAATAGACTCGTTCCATTCGCACGTAAAAGTACCATTGAAGATGATACACGTGGCACTTTATTCGTCTTCATACAAGCCGGTAATTTAACACATAATTATAAAAAAAACAAAAATAGTACACTCTTAAAAAAAAAGGTAGTAGCACTTGCTAACTTTGGGGTAGTAACCGTTTGTCACATATGTTACAACCCTGCTAGTAAGTACAGTTAGTGACGGCGAGGGTGGTAACTGTTACTACCTTTGTCGCTCCTAACAGCAATTAGTAGCTGTTACTACCCGAGTTGTTATAACCGTAGGTAGTAAAAATAAAGGTTTTAAGAAAAAACAATCTAGTAACCGATACTACCGAGTTCATTTTGCCACATTATTTGTCCATTGTTGATACTGCTGACATTAATGTCTTATAACTAGACAACTTCGGGTAACCTTGCGTGGTGTGTCATGAACGCGAAGAATGCACAGACGTGACAAGTTCCCTACGCGACAGTACTAACTAAGCGACTCTCGGAGTATTTATAACCCCTACCTTGGAGATGCATGTCTGGTACAGGTGAGCGCCTGTGTTTGAGGAGGAATTAAAAAAAATGTGAGCCTAGAGCACCCCTGATTACGTGTGTTTCGGGACGTAGCACAAGACTTTTAGTCAACGATAATTAAAAAAAACATAATGTGTCATATCTATTTGTTATAAAAGTGCCACAAGAAAGCACTATGTACAGCTGCCAAAACAAGGTACCGATCTCACTAACATAGCCTCAGTGCATTTGAATGGTTCCCTGTGCTAATACATCGGTAGTCAAATGGCAATAATCATTTCTGGGGTTTTCATGCCAAACCCACGATATTGTTATGAGACGCACCGTAGTGAGGGATTCCGGATTAATTCCGTCCAACTGGTTAATTTTGATCCGCCTGTCATGTTAGTTTGTTGTATTCTACATTGTCTACTAAAACGCATGTAGCACTTGCGTATAGTTCATTAACTTGTACTTCTCCGTTTTAAAAACAGCAGAACGACGCTTAAAAATCTCGGTTGCGTAAATAACAAAATGTTTTTTGCTTGATCCATGGACATTTTCTGCGTCATTTTTGCCGATTAAAGATGATATGTCGAGACGATTCTAGTTATAAATTAATACAATAGAAATTACCTACAATTCTTGATTAGTTAACGGCCGGGTAGCAAAAAGGTAGTAACGGTGCAAAAAAGTTGGTAGCGGCTGCAGTTACTACCTATTTCATTCCATTTACTGTGTACTAACGTAGATAGTAAACAGGTAGCAAAAAGATAGCAACGGTTGCCGCTAGTAACCGTTTACTAAAGTAGGTAGCAAACAGGTAGCAAAAGGTTAGTAACGGTCCGAGAAAGTTAGTAAGCGCAGCAGTTACTACCTATTTGCTTGCAATTGCTACCTTTTTACTAACTTTCTTTTAAGAGTGTAGACATCTGATTGGTGGATGGCGTTGGTCCCTTACTCCTCTTGTGCAATAGACGCTTTTCGCGGTCTGTATGAAGCCGCCGAAATAGTAAAGAAGAGACAAGAGCAAACAAGAAACAGCATATAAAATGCTCCTATCGTTTACGCTGCCCGATTTTAACGTTGGTAAGTGTGAATTGTGCGGCTGTGTTCAAAGGACGCTTTTAGGCCCAGTGCGTAGCAGTTCGGAACCTGAAAAGGTGGTGATTATGTTGTGTGCATTGATCTGCTCATGTTTTTACCTACGAGGCTTTGTCGCTTCCGACTGTATACAAGAGACATGCTGATGGGAATTTTGCAATCAACTCAGTCGTCACCAATGTTTAGAAGACAAACTTCGCTTTCAAACTGGATTGGGCTGCGTGGCGCCGCTGCATTCGCACCCTTCTCCAGAAACTTACGTCACACCCGTGTGCGAGCGTGCGGGAACAAGTGGAGCAGTGCGTCGTGTGATTATACTATCTCGGGCATTCTGCAGGCAGAAGACGTGCGCGTTCTGCTGTTGCCAGTGGAGCGTATGCGTTCGTTGATTTCGCAATGGCTGCACAAGTGGCTATATGAGGCAAATAAATCACCGAGACACTTCTCGGCTTCGCGTGATCCGGGCCTCAGGAGCTGCGTGGGGATCTCGCCATTCTCCATCTGCGACAAGGGCATGTCAGACAAAAAAACACGAGCACCCTTTGCTAGCCATTATAGCAACGCTGTTGGCAGGCACCTAGTCACCGATATAGAAAAAAGAGAAAAGCCAAAACCAAACGAAAATGGAAAGGTTTCCGGCACTATCACGGGGTTAAATGAAGACTTTTTCGTGCGCCGATCACTCACGCATTTTCACTCTGCGCATGCCGAGGAAAAAAGCCAACTTATTTCGCAAACTGAGAACGGCAGGAAAATTGTAGCAAGCAAATAAACAAGCAAAGGGCCAACTAAATAGTTATTGAATCGGATTGACTATAAATACGTTTTTTTTATTTTCCTGTGTATTCCAATCAAACAAAAATCATACCAATTGTTTCTTCATTTAAATGCGAGCCGGCAGGTTTTACAAATACTCTACATACAGTACAACTTTGTTGGCTAAGGTACGCCACTTTTGCCATTTTGGAGCAGTGTGTAGTGCTATACCTAGAAGCAATGAAAATAATAGCTTATCACTAATTAATTATTTGATTTATGATGCGTTACGCATCTGTCCGAAGGCCGTGAGCCAGAAAGGTTCCAGTACCAGTCCCTTTAAGGTATACAATGAAACTGATTCAGCCACTAATGTTTTATTTGAATTACCCTCCGGACCGAAGGCATCAAAGATGACAGCGGAACACTCAGAAAAACACATACTATATGCTTTGTTCTGCTAATACAATGTTAGCTGAAACGATAACAAGTATCAGTATAAGCCGGAATAAAGAAACAAAAATCAAACAATTTGCCAGGAAACATAACTTCATAATTGGTTCGTTAGGCAGTAGTACACTCGCGTTTAAACTGTTATGAACGTGTAAATAAAATGGATATGATTCATCCTTGAAGGTCGTTCCAGTCGTTTGAGGTGCGGGGAATAAATCACAGATCACATGTGTGCGTTAAGTATGTCATAATTTCCGCGATGACCTAAACGAGGACAATGCATCGCGGAGGAAGAATGCATCGCCATGCATGGTGGGACGTTCGTGTATTAACGCAATAGCGTTAAAGAGCTCGTTTCTCAAAAATTCCGGCGTCGGCGGCTGTGAGCGAAAAATCATCATCTTGTCCGTGACCGAAAAATCGGGAAAGATGCAAATAAAATAAATAATTAAAATTTCCGGGTCCGAGTGAGGATCGAACCCAGCCTGTCTGCGTGGCAATCAGGTGTTCTACCGCACAGCCACGCCTCTGCTCGGAAACTCAGTGAAAATAACTTCCTCTGGTTGGAAATGCAGTGAAAATAACTTTCATGCTTCGCAAACGCAAGCGTCCAATGCATGTAATATCCCAGTAAAAATTCGGGGACCCTTAAGCTTCGCCTTTAAGAGTTGAACGCGATGGCGATATCCTGTCCCTAGTGCGTCCTTCAATCACTTAGTGCATACTACGTAATGGGTAGCATGCTTTAAACCAGGAGCAGTTATGAGCGGGAAATGTTTTCGAACTTGCTATGCACCCACTATGTGGTCTTAAGGGAATACGCGCTGTAACGTGTGTGCCTTTTTAATGGGTGGCCGGCTTTGAACAATGATGTCATTATGATATTCACATGTTCTGACGCCCGATGGCAATGTACACTTGTACCACGCAATATTACTGCGATATTACATGTTGTATTGTGACGCCTGTATACAGGACGCGTGTGCTTGTAAAGCATGAAAGTTATTTTTACTGCATTTCCAAGCAGAGGAAGTTCTTTTCAAGGTAACTCCAAGCGGAGGCGTGGCTGTGTGGTGGAACACCTGCTTCCCACGCAGACAGGCTGGGTTCGATCCTCACTCGGACCCGGAAGTTTTTATTATTTATTTTATTTGCATCTTTCTCGATTTTTCGGTCACGGGCAAGATGATGATTTTTCGCTCACAACCAACGACGCCGCCGCCGCCGCCGCCGCCGACGCCGACACCAACACCGACACCGACGCTGACGCCGGAATTTCTGCGAAACGCGCTCTTTAACGCTATCGCGTTAATATTGCGTGGTACACGCGTACATTGCCATCGGCCGTCACAACACGTGAATATCATAACGATTTAGTAGATTAAAGCCGGCCACCCATTACAAAAGACACGCCTTACTGCGCGTATTCCCTGAACACCATGTAGTGGGTGCACAGCAAGTATGCACTCAGTGGTTGAAGTACGCACTCGGGACAGGATATCGCTGTTGCGTTCAACTCTTAAAGGCTAAGATTAAGGGTCCTCCAATTTTTTTTCTAACGGAGACATAGCCGAAAAAATTTGCTGCGACAGCTGAGTGACAGAAGCCGTAAAGAGTCTTTCATTAAAGTGATACGTGTAGTATGACCGCAGTTTCTGAGAATAAAGCGGACGGTGTTATTTTGGACAATCTCAGTAGAAATTATTGCATTAGTGGCATGGTCCCAAATGAAGGCGACATAATCAAGTTTGCATCGTTCTAAACTTTTGTAAATGATAATTTTCTAAAAATCAGTAACAGAAGAAAAGTTGCGCCGGAGATATCCTAACGAACGGTTAGCATTGTTAACTATTTTGATAATTTGACGGCACTAGGTAAAAGTCCCAGTTATGTGAACACTCAGGTAGCGATAGGACATTGATTCAAAAGCGTAGTTGTAAAATAAGCAGGAAGCGGAGCAACTAGATGTACACGTAGTATTTTAACATTTAGTTACGCTGAGTTCCATCACCCAGGCTTTGCACCAGTTAGATGAAGAATTTTTTTGTTTGTTTACGAGGGATAAAATTTTTATATGCAAGATGCGGTCGCATGGGGCTAAATACCCCAAGTTATGAATTTAAGTGCCCCTTCATACACTTCAAACATTCGAATTCTCTAAACGAACTGCGCTTGAAATCGAGACCTGAATGTTTAAAACCTTAAGCGGCACTTCTTGGTATTTCTTTCGTTTCATTGGTGAATGCGGTGATGTCATTCTTCGAATAAACTTTAACGCAGCTTGCAACATGCGAAACTTGCTGAGGCGAAGCGCACAAGCGGTAAGCATGGCACATCGCAAGAAACAAAGAAAAATAAACGAAAGGTAATTAATAAATGCTGTGTTACCAAAAGCCATAACTCGCACGCATCAAAACTCAAGAACGGCCAGTTTGCTGACATACAGGAAGAATGAGCTGACATAGTAGTCTTCGCTAGCCAGAAAATCAAAGCCACTTCCACTACAAGTGAAAGCTGGGGTGCTATTCTGGACATTGCCAAATTCCGCCATGTTGTCAAATTCCGCCATTGCCCAACTCTGATTGGTTCAGAGAGCTACTACGGCCTCTCTGATTGGCTTGAAATGCCGCCATTACGAAATTTGACAAGATCGCGGAATTTGACAGTGTTCAGAATAGCACCCCTGTACGAACTGCGTAGCATTGATTCGACGGTTTTTGTACTTGTGTTGGTTTTGTGTTTATCTGCTGTTTTGTGTTCTTTGTTGTTCTTTTCTTGCTCTTTTCTTTTGATTATCTCATTTGTTCTGCGATAATCTATTTTCGGGTCTATGGTCTCCTTTCTACTGTTTTTCTACTGTTTGCTACACTGAGTGCGGTGCGTCCAACTCCCGACGATGGCGTTTCGCTATCGCTTCGCTGGCTCGGACCGACGAAGTAGCCCTTCGGCGACGCTTGCGCTCCAAACACGCAACCTGCTCGGCTGCGCGTTTGGAACGTTTGTATCAAACTTGCTACCTGCCTGACGTCAACGCGAGACTGCTTGACCCCAATGCGAGACATGCGTGTCGCGACAGGGCAATCTATTAAACTGCTCCGCAGTTTTAAAAAAGCACGGTTTTACTCAAATATGATTTTTTTTACTCCACAAAGTGAGCAACGTTCACTCTCATCATGCCATTCTTCACATGAGCTTCAAACACTAAGCGCGCTCCTGTTACAAGTTGAACGCCGAATGAGTCTGTCATATTAAACTGCGCGGGGAGCTGAACGGGAAAGTCAGTGGTTATGGCTTTAGGTTAGAGAGGCAATTCATCATTGGTGCGCCGTTGAAAGCGTAACTTTCAACACAGCGTGGCCAAAGGAATACGCCGGTATAGTCTTGATATTTGCAAACGTTAAAGGCGTTACATGCATTCAATACAATGTATTGAATTCACAATAACACCGTCACAAGTGCTTATAAATTGCCAAGGCTCCTTATTTCGCATATACTTGTTCATCCCCTTGATTATCACAACTTGTTATGGTTAATACGTAATCATCTTCTATGTCAGTAGCGGTACATTCTGTGTGCAGTAGCGGTACAATTTTCGATTTTAGGTAAGCAGAGTTGATCTATCTGTATGTGATCAATCGTGCGAGTAAGAACAGTTTGCATTGTTCATTGTTCAGCTTTGCATGATGAACAAGATGAATAAGTGTCATCAGATAGCACATTGGATGACAATAAACACGTCAGTGTGAAATAGACAGCGTTGATATTTTATGAGCAGTAGCGACTACGGCACCGCGACTTTCTGCATAAACGCAACGCAACATCAGAAAGGTTTGCAAAAGGCATGCGACATAAGCAGAGTGGTATAGATATAAGTGCCTACGGACCAGTGATCAGTAATTCTGGCGCAAAATCACGGAAGTCAACAACTCATTGGCGATATTTGACGGAGTTACTTCAGACGAACACACGACCCCAGTTTATGTGATAGATTCAAATTCAAATTAAAATTGAGTTTATTTCGACATCAAAGGAATCCCCTATATGGGATATATGCGTTTTTTTTCTAAAGCGATGCTTTCATAGCACTACGCAGACGCTTCAGTGTCTGTTTCTTCATTTGCCGTCATTAATCCCGCAAGCGCACATTAACCATATATACTCTGTCGTTGATTTACATAATCCATAATTTGAATAACACATAGGAGCCGCCTGCGTCAACCTGAGGGTTGATCTTCAGGACCTTAATAAAGTTTAACATACCATACCATACCATATCTCGCTCCTTTTTTCACACTCTCATCTGTCTTACATATACTATAATCAGCTAAGGTCGTCCGTGCCCTTTAACTAAATGTGCTGCGCCTCCCGTGTTTTAGTTCACTCGGGTTAGCTATTATGTATGCGCATATTAACAACCGATTTGAACGTGCAGAAATTGAGCCCGGGTTAGTTCAGCAGTATACAGCAAGATTTCCGCTCTCCTCGAGTAAACATAAAAAGGTGTTCTATACTAACCGATCATATGTATAACTATTTTAACCAATCAGTAAGAAGTAACAGATGCCATTAGACGCTTTTATATCGAGGAGACTGCAGAAGAGCCTGTCAATTTATCGTAAATGGCACACCGTCACAAATCCAGACCGCAGCACAATAATAATAATAATAATAATAATAATAATAATAATAATAATAATAATAATAATAATAATAATAATAATAATAATAATAATAATAATAAACAGGATGAATTCCCCGGCATCACGGAGACGAGGTAATTTGAAAATACCGAGAACTGCGCATTGCAGACATCATGTATTATGTTACTGTGGACTGTTCCCAAATAATAGCAAACAACCGCAAATAACTGGTGAGTTGTGCCTAACTTCTGAGGCCCTCCCTGGGGAAAATATAGATGCCTACCTTTGAATGCATTGCACGTAGTTATACTGGTGTACAGCTACTCTGTCAGTGACGACACGGTGTTTAAACTGCGCAGAACAAACCAGCTCAAAGCAAAGACCAATATGACGGGCTGTCCTAGAACTTCAATCGCAGCTGTATTGTTATAATTGGGGCGCGAGTGTTAATACGCGTCGTACGGTAACTATTCTTATTCTCCAGCATTGAATTTCGAAATTCAAACAATGATCCGATGTACAGTGAGTAACAGGAAGAGCTTACATATAGAGATAGGTAAAGAGGCGGAGGAAGAACTTCACGATAATAACAACAGATGGCGTAATCTGAAAATTCCTTTTGCTCGATCCTATTCGTTTCTTTTTTATCGCTCAGAGTTAACAACCAGGCTCATCTTCGGGGATAAGGTGAACAAAGCGTGGCTGGCCCTATACTCACGCTAACAAATCAATAAAAAATATGCCGGCCAAAATGGGCAGCTGATTTTTGCTTTATGCTGGGAAGAAGGGTAAATGTGGCCACTTAAAAGCACGACGTAGTCATATCGGCAACGCATCAGCGTGCACAAACAGATGTGAAAGCGTTCAGGACACATTTGTATGATTTTTCGCAATAAGTTTCGTTTATAAGCAAAGCAGAGCTCCTTATTTGTGCATCGAAAACACTTCAAGGGTGTTTCAGTGATTTGAACATGAAAGTATTTTTTTTTTCCGCAGAGCTGTTACGGAGGTTTGCCGTGTGTCGCAGATAGAAAATTATCTTAGTAATGAACCGGCACTCCCTCTCTTCTTCCTCTTCAGCTTCTCTCCCAGAAAGCATGCGTCGATTTGTACGGCGTGGGGTGCAACAACTCTAACTCTGATGGGCGAGAGAACGAGACAGAGAGAAATAAAGAACGAGAGAAAGAGAGAGAGGAAAAGAAAGAAAGAGAGAAAGAAAGATGGAAAGAAAGAGAGAAATTTTTGCCGAAAAAAAATTTCTTGGTGAAGCCAGATTCAAACCCATATACCCACGATCCGAAGGCGACGATCGTACCCACTCGCTATACAGACACGGCAGAGCGTATCATAGCCTTGTACAGTATAGTATAGCAAGGGGGGTAGGGAAGCGAAGTGAGGGTAAGGGAGATAGGAGAACGAGTAGAGGGAGAAAGAAAGAGATAGAAAGAAAGAGAAATAGAGATAGAAAGAAAGGGAAGAAAGAGAGAAAAAGAAGGCGATGGAACTACAATAGAAACAGAAAAAAGACATAGAAAGAAAGATGAAGATATCGAGAGTGAAAGGAAAGAGAGAAAAAGACACAAAGAAGCAGACACAAAAGAATGATTGAAAAAAAGACAGCATAGACATGTATACGGTGTAGTAAAGTGGTGGGAAAGAGAGAGGTGAGAGTGCAAAAAGCTAGCCAATCCAGGACCACCTTGCCCACCAGCTCTGCTATGACCCAGCCTTGCGCGACTTAGTGCAAAGTGCGCTAATTTTCTTTTTTTCTTTCATTTTGTCTCGTTTCTCAGACCCTTCATCGTTCGCTTTTGTTGGGAGGGCCGGTCGGGGCTTCTTGTTTTTGCGTCCAGCGTTGCGCTCCCCAAGTTGCAGATTGCGCCTAGTTAGGGCCTGAGAATTTGATTTTCGCTTGACGGGGATAAGAATTTTCGCTCGGCACATGAAATCCATCAGCGTTCACCTTGGCGGCGGCGGGCGATCAATGCCCCCTGGTACGAATCGCGAGAAACAACCAGGAGCAGCTGTTCGCATCATTCGCTTCGTCCGCGGCTCGCGAATAAAAGAGTTTTTTGTGTGCCTCCGGCGCGCAGTTTTCGCGCCACAGCCGCGCATCTCAAGTCCTCTATACCGTCTTCAACTATGCAATCGATTTTGCGGGTGCGCAGCGCCACTTCTTGAGAGCAGGCTTAGTCGAAGATGCAGCAAAAGTGGCGCCCCAGCGCACCCGACAAACGCCACCGGTGAGCACAAGGCTGAGTAGGTGCCAACCGCGAACCGATTGTTTACCCGCCCCATTTCTATTTGTCTCTCACTCCGCCTGTCTTCTTAGGACGGAAGACGGAAATCGGCGCACTGTTCTGTTCTCTGTGTGAAACTCGAGTGGTTTCTAAAGTAAGCATCGAGGAAGTTCTACTGAGTTGTTAGCCTGCACTATTTGTGTTCGCCGCGTCACGTACCTAAACAGCATGACCGCACTTTTTGTAAATATCCATGGACAGAAACAAGAAAAGGGCGATTGTGGCATTTCCTGCTGAACGTACGTTTGACGTGAATGCAGAAGTAACACGATGACGCCTATAAACTTAAAAACATGAAGCTAGGCAGGTTGTAGGGCTAGTCGGTTCATGGTTTCAAAAGGGCTTAGACTGACGATGAAGACTACGCGATGAAGTGTGTGTGTATACGTGTTCCTGTTCTCGTCCTGTCTTCATCGCGCAGTCTAAACCTATTTTATAAACATGATCTTACTGACTCGGTTTATGTCAGTGCGAATAAAATATATTTGAGAAGTACGATAGAACATTACATCCGTTCGTCTTGACCCATCGTCCGCCACGGTGGATCAGTGGTTACGGTGCTCGGCTGCTGACGCGAAGGTTGCGAGTTCGATCCCGGGCGCGGCGGTCGCATTTCGGTGGAGGCGCAATGGTGGAGGCCCGTGCACCGTGCGCTGTCAGTGCACGTTAAAGAACACCAGATGGTCGAAGTTTCCTGAGCACTCCACTATACGCCATCCCTCATAATCATATCATGGTTTTGGGACGTTAAACCACAGATATTATTATGTCTTGAACCATCATTTCACCGCTATGTAGAACTGACCAAGAGATACGGGGGTGCGTCACACTATATATAGTGAAGATTTATCGGAAACCGCCATCTCTGTACCGTACGGTTCTGCAAAAAGAGTGCTGAAGCTTAGCAATATAAATGTCACAATTTGATTTCGAAATTCATCGCGACGAATGAGTCAGCAGATGACTCGCTTTCCAGTCAACGTCACTCTTAATGAACGCAAGAATCGATTAATGAACGCAAGAACGCAAGACGCGGCATTATTTCAACGTTCGCGCACATGACTACCTCTTTCTCTCTCCCTCTATCCCTTAGATAGATAGATAGATAGATAGATAGATAGATAGATAGATAGATAGATAGATAGATAGATAGATAGATAGATAGATAGATAGATAGATAGATAGATAGATAGATATAAGGTACACGTTCAGACCATAGGAATGCTAGATGTGCTCTCCCTTTCGCCGATGGCGCCACGCAGTACGTGAGCTTGAGGAGCAGCTGGTGAACTTCAATTGCTGGGAAAATGCTGTGCAGCGCAGTCTGATTTCCAACCCCAAGACTTCAATTGGAGACTGAGTTTCAGCCAGGACCCCATTCGGCATGGGACCAATAAAGCGTAGTCTGACCAGACCAGTTTTTACAGTTTCCTGTGCATCTTACAGGCCAGGAGTGTAAACTGGCTGAATTTCAGTCGCTCATGAATGCAATTTAATGGCGTTTCAAGAAAACATTGCTTAGAAGTGCTCATACAACATTGCAAGGGAAGCAGACAGCCGACGTTAACTGGGTACTATTTGAGGTTTTCAGTGCAAGTAATCTCTTACTTCCGCATTCCAAAAAGCCGGCAGATCCCACGCACTGTGGGAATCGATGTAATGCGAAGCAGCCAGGAAGGAGCAAATCGTGCTTTACATAATTTGCATGTCATGTTTTACATGATGCGACCTGTCATTTGTGTTCGTCATACAGTCACGTCGCGATATACCAATTTTGGTGTATGTCAAGCTAGCGAACTGGACGCAAGCGCACCATGAGCGTGGCATGTAAATGGCATTCTAGATGACAGGCATGCCAAGATTTTCATGTTACCACCTGCCACTTATGTTCGTTATACAGTCATGTCATTCAATACCAAATTATGTGCATATCAAGCTAACGAAACGGCCGCGAGCGCGCCATGAGCGTGGCATGCAAGTCATGTCGCACATGACAAGTCATGATTTCCATATTACCACTTGTAATTTATGTTCGTCATAGAGTCATGTCACTCAATACCAAATTTGGTGTATATCAAGCTAACGAAACGGCCGCAAGCGCGCCATGAGCGTGGAGTGCAAGTCATGTCGCACATGACAAGTCATGATTTCCATATTACCACTTGTCATTTATGTTCGTCATAGAGTCATGTCACTCAATACCAAATTTGGTGTATATCAAGTAACGAAAGGGCCGCGAGCGCGCCATGAGCGTGGAGTGCAAGTCATGTCGCACATGACAAGTCATGATTTCCACATTACCACTAGTCATTTATGTTCGTCATACAGTCATGTCACTCAATACCAAATTTGGTGTATATCAAGCTAACGAAACGGCCGCGAGCGCGCCATGAGCGTGGCATGCAAGTCATGTCGCACATGACAAGTCATGATTTCCATATTACCACTTGTTATTTATGTTCGTCATAGAGTCATGTCACTCAATACCAAATTTGGTGTATATCAAGCTAACGAAACGGTCGCGAGCACGCTATGAGCGTGAAATGCAAGTCATGTCGCTCATGAAGTCATGATTTTCATATTACCACTTGTCATTTATGTTCGTCATACAGTCATGTCACTCAATCCCAAATTTGGTGTATATCAAGCTAACGACACGGCCGCGAGCGCGCCATGAGCGTGGCATGTAAATCATACTTTTCATGACAATTTAGTCATGATTTTCATGATATGACCAGCCATTTATGTTTGTCATACAGTCATGTTATGCCATACCAAATTTGGTATAAATCCCATTAACGATACGGCCAGGAGAACACAAAGTCGTAGGCGGCTAGATAGATAGATAGATAGATAGATAGATAGATAGATACGCTCAAAGTCGCCGAAGTTCGCTAAGAAATGCTTCGCATTTAAAAAAAAGGGGAACATTTAGGTAACTAATGAATCACCCTTTCATTAGTATTAGGTATTGTAAGCTTGTCATTATGGCGCCGGATCGCGATCATGATTTTTTTCAATGTACTGCGCGGCACGAATCACCTTAAGAAAGGTGCAGAGAAAAATGAGACGAATGGAAAGAGCGCAGAAGCATCAAAAGCTCAGAATTAACTAACTACCCAGCACAAAAAGTGCTTATTATTATCATGATTGCTAAGTGCCGCAATGCCGGTGGATTAATAAACGTCGTTAGGTGAGGTAAGCTTTAAAACTAGGGGCACTCGGATTTAACTGTGCAAGAGATTAATACAAGCCCCTTGCGCATAAAAGATCCTCACTCAAATTGCTCCTCCCCGTCCTCCACCACACCCAGTCCTTTAATGAATTCGCGATTCTAGCTTGGTACCCGTTCGTATTCGGCGTGCGTTTGATTAATAATCGAGGGATTTAAGGGAGACTACAAAGTAAGCGAAAACGAGGTAATGCCTTTTATCTTGGAAAATTTGGCGATAGTAGCATGGTCCTTATAGGAAAGAAAACTAATGTTCTGTATTTTTGAAGATCGCGTCTACAACACCACTTAGACGCCAGTGTGACACCTTGGATTTAACACTCTTCTGTTTTTTTCTCTCCTGCATTTAGGTAGCTGTTAGCTCAAAAAAGTATTAGATGTTACCAAAACTTGTCAAACTCTGTCATACAGGCTGTTTCACAATAGTGCGTAGTCTACCTTTGTTTAAAATAATTGGAGTGGGATTTTGCAGGCCCCCCCGAAAATTGATTACGACGCAATTAGTAGATGCGGGTAGAGCGAACGCGGTACGTACTGTCGCGACGTCTAAACAGCGGGCGTAAATCTCTAATCGAGCTCAACAGTAGCAGGCTGGTCCTTTTAACATTGCGCGATAAGGACGTCCTCTTCGTCTCTGTGCCTTCTTTTAAAGCCTATTCATATTGGCATCCTCGTCGCCTTTATCGCAGTACACACGCGAAATATTTCTTTCCTATTTGAGTCTTTTCTGGCTTGTCCATCGGCTTTTCATGGTAGCGGTCGTGTTCTTTCGTATTGTTTACCAGGGTAATTTCCTATTACAAGATTGGCCCGCTATGGTAGCTTAGCGGCTATAATCCGCTGCGATACTAGGCTCGATCATGCAGGTTACACTCCCGGCCCCTGTGGCTGCACTTCGGGAGAGTCTTCAATTTAGGTGCATGTTAGGGAACCCCAGGTGGTCAAAATTAATATGAAGGCCCCCCGATGCGGTGTGGCTCGTAATCGTAGAAGGGAGCAGACTGTTGGGCGAGTTGGTGATACATTACGGGGAAACTGCGCGAAAAAAACGTGGACAAAGGAAGGAACAACAGCAGTATGCGCTTGTGCTGTTGTTCCTTCTTTTGTCCACGTTTTTTTCGCGCAGTTTCCCCGTAATCGTAATCGTATCATTGTCTTGGTAGGTAAGGCCTCAGAATTTACTTATATTTTTTTACTATAAACTGGTTACACCATTTTTCTATTTAGTGTCCTCTTAAAGCGATAATTTCGGTAAGCTTCGGTTAGCTATTGAAGCACCTAAAAAAAAAACTTTTCCACTCGTGGCATGTCGTATTCGGGTCTTGTGGTATGTGCTCTGCTGTTCAAATGGAACAGGTGCAATGCCAACAGCTTTTAATTACAAGGGGCGTTCAAATTAAACGGTACGAAACTACGCTGTGGGTATAAATGAAGACTTTTTTCACAGTATACACCATGTGCCTGACGACAACGATCCCACTGATAAACGAGCCAATGCATTCCTTGTTCCCAGAATTCCTGTGGCCGTGAGGAGACCCAGTCCTTCACAGCGTCCTTGAGCTCGTCGTCCAAGTTGAAGCACTTCCCTTTCAGATGTCTTATTGCGATAGCAATTATATGGACAGTCTCGACGGGTTTTTGCCCTCGCCGTTGCCGTCGCCGTCGCCATCGCCGTCGCCGTCATGTCGCGTATGAAGTCCAAATTGATAAGAACCCCCTGCGCATCGTACGTTCTACCAGCGGGTAATAGCGGGCGAGCGGGAGCGGTGAACGCAGCTGAAGTGGCGATCAAACGAGCCGGCATCTCCGTCGCTCCGAGGCGCATGCGATAAGATCCCCCCCAACTGTTCAAACGGCCCCGCCCGTCGTTCGCGAGCGTGAAAAGACGCGAGGGGGGGGGGGGGGGTCCCTCGAGCGACCTTCGATTGTACGACCCCGGTCGTCGCGGGCGCGCGCGTTATCTCCCCATCTCGGCAGCCGACAGCGGGCGGCCGGTGTACCCTTCTACGTGCTGCGCTCTCAACGCGAAGAGAATTCTCTTAAACAAGCGTTTTCTAGAGTTGCGTGAGATCGGATCCAAAAGACTTGGCTGCCAGCCCCACCTCGTATAACATTACAATTTGTTGCTATCGCATTCATTGCTTCACCCTTGCGGTGAAACTGCGACTTTTTTTTTTCAGAAGGCCAAAGAGATGGAAATCGCAGGCGATGAATGGTGGCCGGTTCAACACCTTTCGCTGTCAGACATCGGATAACGCCTCGCTGCTCCTCAGTCGTCAAATTTCGCAATGTGAACGCCATCATGTACTCACACGCACTGCCGCGTCAATTGGATGGCACTGCTTATAAGAGCCTCTGCTCTCTTCTGCGCATGCGGGAGCCCCCGCATGCTCCGATCCACGGCGGAGACTCCAATCGCGTACCTATAGATGTCTCGCTACGTTCCCCCCATAGCGCCATAGGCATCTTGGTGAACGGTCATGTTGTTATGACGTTTCATACCTTTTCATTTGAACACCCCTTGTATCTAACGCCCGCCATGGCGGTTAGTACATGGTACACTGCATAACGCTGAAAAAAATTTCGAAGAACATGAGGCATATACATCTAAAATAAGTAAATGCTCATATTTTTTGCACACTTGTCGGTCAGACGGGTAACACTTACGCGTTTGCACTGTTTCTTGACCACTTTTGAACGAATCTTCTTGCATGCGTGCCGCCTAGATGTGCCTTAGATGTTCAACGTGAAATGACAAGTGACCTCGATAACAGATCAGCATTTCTTATCAGAAACGCCGATCGCCGACAAGCCTACGATCGAGAGAGCAACAGTTATTGGAAAATGATGCATACAATTACGCATGTGACCGGCGCACCTTTGACGGCCGTATATCTGTACGCTCGCCGGCTGAGGGTTTTGCGCGTAGGACTCCGCCACTAAAATGTGCGCGTTATAAAGGTTTCGCTTGAAGAGATAAAAAAAAAAGCCGGCAGATCCCACGCGCTGTGGGAATCGATGTAATGCGAAGCAGCCAGGAAGGAGCAAATCATGCTTTACATAATTTGCATGTCACGTTTTACATGTTACGACCTGTCATTTGTGTTCGTCATACAGTCACGTCGCGATATACCAATTTTGGTGTATGTCAAGCTAGCGAACTGGACGCAAGCGCACCATGAGCGTGGCATGTAAATGACATTGTAGATGACACGCATGCCAAGATTTTCATGTTACCACCTGGCCACTTATGTTCATTATACAGTCATGTCACTCAATACCAAATTTGCTGTATATCAAGCTAACGAAACGGCCGCGAGCTCGCCATGAGCGTGGCATGCAAGTCATGTCGCACATGACAAGTCATGATTTCCATATTACCACTTGTCATTTATGTTCGTCATACAGTCATGTCACTCAATACCAAATTTGGTGTGTATCAAGCTAACGAAACGGCCGCGAGCGCGCCATGAGCGTGGAATGCAAGTCATGTCGCACATGACAAGTCATGATTTCCATATTACCACTTGTCATTTATGTTCGTCATAGAGTCATGTCACTCAATACCAAATTTGGTGTATATCAAGCTAACGAAACGGCCGCGAGCTCGCCATGAGCGTGGCATGCAAGTCATGTCGCACATGACAAGTTATGATTTCCATAATACTACTTCTCATTTATGTTCGTCATACAGTCATGTCACTCAATCCCAAATTTGGTGTATGTCAAGCTAACGAAACGGCCGCGAGCGCGCCATGAGCGTGGCATGTAAATCATACTTTTCATGACAAGTTAGTCATGATTTTCATGATATGACCAGCCATTTATGTTCTTCATACAGTCATGTTATGCCATACCAAATTTGGTATAAATCCCATTAACGATACGGCCAGGAGAGCACAAAGTCGTAGGCGGCTAGATAGCGAGATAGATAGATACGCTCAAAGTCGCCGAAGTTCGCTAAGAAATGCTTCGCATTTAAAAAAAAAAAAACAAGAACAAGAGGAGCCGCGGGCCCCAAAGACGCCGAAGTATGCGCGGGAATCGCGCGATCGACCGCTAGACGGCGCCAGAGCGGGAGGCCGCTGCAACGTACGAGTCATTGTCGAGAGGTGTAGAATCTGTGCTCCGTTAACACAAGCTTCGCGACGTGCAACGGAAGCGGTGGTTGACGCTTCACTTTGCGCTTGTTAATGTTGTACTGGCCATGTTGCGATCGATTCTTCTATTTTATAATTATGCCCTCACGGTCTTTATGAGGTCCTGTACTGGCGCTCGCACAGAATTTCGTTCGATTATTGAGTGTTTTCTTTGAATTTTCAACGCATTCTTAATTTTCGTAAAAGATGCTTCTACAAGTTCCAGCATGTTTTGGAAATCTGCCTGCGCGACATCGTAGCATTTACAATACGGCCATTCCTTCAGCTCTTCCGTTGTTTTTGTGATGTGCATCACTTTTTTACCCCTTGCGAATTCCATAACCCCTGCATTTATTTGTGCCTCGCGAAGTATATTCTAATATATACCGGCCTTACTTCTTCAAAGCCGCAATAGAAACCGACTTTTCACAAAAGCCTCTAAAGCATTTACTTACAGAAACACTCTTTAATGCGCAGGGTATGGATATTGAAATTTATGAACACTTGGGACTTCTTTAACTGCCCCAACTGACCTAGTGATTTTGCCTATACTTATCAAACACGTATCTCTTACGGTTTCGCCGCAAGTCATCTTTCTTTTTTTCTTTTTTTTTGTATTTTGTGATCGACGCAGAGGCACGATTTTCACCACAGCGTGCGGAACGACATGTGGACCAACGAGATCTGCTCATCAACAAGCTCAAACAATGCAATGTTAGCAAGAAAGCGGTACGATATGTTAAAAAAAAAAAGAAAAAAAAAGAAAAGAAAAAAAGAAAAACAAAACACAGTGACATACGCGATTTTCGAACAGGACCCTCATATAAGCTCGTAGCACAGTTTAAGCACACATCGGGGAAGTACGTCCATGTATAGCATAAGGATCCTTTCATGCCTTTGAAATGTAAGCAGTGTGCATTAGTCGCACCCAAACTTTTCTTTTTCCTCGACCATGTGTAACAGAGCATTAACGGCGTCGCTCATCCCGACAAAAAGCCGAGGCATCTGCAACGTTCGCATTGCTCGCCGCGCGGATGACCCCGATTAACGCGAGCCCATAGAATGCCTGTAAGCAACTTGAACGGCCACCGAGCCCGAACATCGCTGTGCGACGGAGCGAGAATTAAAACAAAAGGTTCGTGCCGCTGGTCCGCTTTGAAGCGCTTCGTTCACGCATGGAACTGTCGTGTGTAGAGGCGATAATGAGACGGGGCTCGTTGCAAAGCCAGGCATGGCCTCTGGTCGCGTCCGTCGGGATCTAATTAGGCGAATGGGCTACTCCTCGCCCCTAGAGGCGAACGCAAAATTGGCTCCCGCGGAAGACTCCAACAGCGCGCGCTGCCTTCAGTCTTCCCTGCCACCTTCTTTTCTATTTTTTGAAACGTCGCTAACGGTCGAATTCAGGCACGCGCTCGTGCGGCAGGATGAGCGCGCAGGAGCCTGGCTGGCAGCGCGAACTGCAGCAAGATCCCGCTGGGATAATGAGTCGCCGGTGCTGAACTTGCCCGCTTCGAGGGCAGTGCGGCAGGCAGGCAGAACCGCGAGTTCGTTTAATACGGACCTCAGCCAAAGCTTTTCCTCCAACGGCTCGAGGCAAACGAGCGGTGTATAATAGTCTGTCTTTGGGGCCAATTCCCACTTCATCTTGGCCTCCGGCTTGGATGTAAATGAGACGTTTTCTTGGTCTGATTTCGCGCGAGCTTAGTTCGCATTAATTAGCGTGTCGCACTAAGCGCCGAGTTGCCGGCGTTTGTAAGTGCAGGTGCGTGAGGGCGCGCCCGCTCGTTCCGGGGCACGAAAACGCCGCTGAAGCCCTGTAATGGACCTCGCTTAGGTCGTCTCGCTGGTGGTGCGCCCACAGTGCTCAAATGGAAAGGCTGATACGCTTCGGAGCCAGCCAGCGTGGTGACAAGATTTCTGGGGATGAATGGTGCAATTCGCCGGGGAAAATGCTCTACCAGTGAACAGCCATTTACGCACAGCGCCACATACGCGCCACATTTAGTTCCAGGAGTGTCTTGCGGGTGGTTAGAACTACAAAACCCACAGCGCGCGCCTGCTTTTGTGCGTTGACTTTTTCTTACCCCTTGTCTAGATCGCCGCTCGCCCTGGTGTCCTCGTGAGGTTCCGGGTGATGAAGCGCATCTCGTCCTTTTGCTTGTTTTGCATTTAGAATTGCAACATCGCGAACAGCACGGGTGCATCAACTATAAAAATGAAAGAAAAAATAACGTCAACTTACACAAAACCCTCCAGCAGCAGGGGGAAAAAAATGGGTCATTTCGTCTGACTTCACGATCATTAGTGCGAAAAGGAGAAACGATGAAATAGCAGGCGTGAGTTAAGCGCTTGTCTTTTCTCTATTTCGTGCCGTCTGTGCGTCATACTGGCGCTGGCCATTGTGAACGGTGAAGGTATAGTTATAAGAAGAGAACTCAAATGAATATAATCATATCTGGGGTTTTACTTGCCAAAAACATGATATGATCATGAGGCCAACCCTAATGGACGGCTTCGGAAATTTCGACCATGTGGTGTTCTTTTACGTGCAATGACGGCGCATAGTACACGGGCGTCTAGCTTTTCGCGTCCATCGAAATGCGACTGCCGTGGCCTAAGATCAAATTCGCGACTTTCGAGTTAACAGCTGAGCACCGTAACCACTACCACCATGGCGGACAGCACGCACGTGAAGTCAAGGTTCCGTGTGTTCATTGTAAGCCTTTACGTGTCGCTGATGCGACAAGACTTAATGACACATTTCAGGCTATAAGCCAGGTCCTTATTGTGAAAGGACCGCGCGACTAAATACGCAGCAAATGGCCAGCCTGCGCATTCGCACTAGTTCGAATATTCATAGGGCGATACAGCAAATGTGCGCAAATTACACATAATAAAGCGCAGGAAACGCAAACAAAGCGCTGCGCAGTAATTATATAGCAATATTTACAAGAAACTGCGCGAGTAGCATGTACGTTCATGTCAAAACGCCATATTTTCAGAGTTCTTCATGATATTCAAGCGCCGCAGCAAACAGCTACAGGCGTCTATAATTAACGCGTATTTCGCAAGAAAGGCGACAGGTCAAGTACACTCTGTCGCACGTTACTATGTGTAGTAACAAGCTCCGCAGTAATAAAGGAGGGTAGCTACGCACAAGACGCGAACACCCACCTATAACTGACATTTATTAGAACGTACATGTCGAAAAAAGGGAAAAAATGAAAACAAATTGTGTCGCTACTTGACACGTGCACTTGAAAAAAAGAAACAGTCCAAGCTGATGTTGGGGTTAGTTAGGGCGCTATGGAAACAGTACTAACGTGTTATAGTGAGTGCGCGCTGCCAGAGGCAATACTTTCTTAACCAGATAGGTGACGCGCTTACCAGTGGCCGTTGAGTTTTCGCTTAAAAAACAAGAGCGGACTGAGTATGATCAACCAGCTTCATTTATCGTATTTCTTTGGTGCATGATTGTCTTCAGCGGGGCACGTGTCTAGTGATACCGGGTAATCTATCTTTAGCCGTGCTGGATCCAATGAGTCTCATGTTAGCTCCTGTCCCGCGTGTATGCTCTATACTGCGTCGTTCTTGCTATATCTGCGCTCACTCGTCCCAGGCACAAAGCAAGGGGTACTTTACTGTTCTAATTAGAGAATGCTCGCAGGATTAGCAAGAACGAAGTCGTTGCGAAAAGTGTGGCGTCGTGAAGGTTACTTGCTTAACTCCTGTTGCGGAGACAAATTGCGTGAGCGGGATCGGCGTTATATTTGGCGCGTTCCGTGGAAAACATGATTTTCGAAGGGAATGCTCGCCGTCCACATGGGAGATAGCGCATGCTATTTACATGCAAAGAAAATTCTTAAGAGATTTGTTTTTCAACGCGCCTTATACTTGCGTGTAGGTGACTTGTTTTCGCTTTCATAACTCTTCCACAACTCGCTGTTTTCCGCTGCACTTGTTCCCAAACGTAGTTTTTGTCGGTGTGAGATTTGTCAGAAGTGATAAGGGAAGACGTGTGCGCGGTAGTCGGACTAGGGGTTGTATCATTCGCTCTTCGAATAACAATATACACTCGTTTTGTTCCATCAGTCTTAGTTAAGCTCCATTATACTTCAGATAATATCTTTCTAGCTTTTATTGGTACATGGTATGTGGTTTTGGTGGTCGTTCTCGGTCTTTCGGTGGCACACATTTTCAGCTCGCATTGGCAGCTCACATTTTCCCCAGTACGTCGATAACTATAGTCGGTGACAGCCTAACAATAAATATAGGCTCCGCGCACGAGGCCGCATTGCCCTTATTTTTCATGCTTCCGCCGTGTTGCTACTTCACGCTGCGGAAACGACGGAACGCGATAACGCGTTGCAAAACACTCCGAGCTGCTGCCGCTTCGGTGCACGTCGAACGCGGCACAATCACAAACTTCAACTGCGTCGAATGACGACCGACGAGGATGATGCTGTGTACGTACGTGTGGATAACAGTTGAAATTTTTATTTGTTCGTCCTTAACATGACGTCATAGCAAAGGGCAGCTCTAGCTGGACGCGCATAACACAAATGGATAGTGGTACACTTTACTTTTTATTCTTAGCTTGTCACCGACTATAGTAGATGCAAATAAGTATGCGGACAAATTAAACATATATGAGAACGATTGCCGATAAGTGTAAGAAAGGGAATTGTGGTGGTATCTTTGGGGGGTGACATTACGGCCGCATACGCGCCGATTCTGGCGTCGATCGGATGGCGAGAGTCCGAGGCTCACTGAACCGACACGCTGCAACGACTCCACTCATCAGTCGCCTTGCACAGGCACATAATGTCGCAGCTTGACATGCCATCAGTTACTAGATTCACAGCCCGCAACACGCCAAGGGCTATTCATGGTGTTACAGAAGAGAAATTTCTAAATCAGTACTGGTCGCTCTGCTCACGTCAACGCAGAACACGTTGTAACACAGGCAGACAGCGATCGCTGTCGGCCGGAAGTTGAAAATTCTAGCAGTGAATGGCCATAGTGCATTCTCTTTCGATGGTTTCCTTATTACCTACAACCTAATACAAAGTATTCCAACTATTATAAACCATGTATCTTGGACAACGAAGTTGGCAAAATTGGCATTGACGCGTGCGGAACGTCCAATCAGATCGGTCCATCATGTGACGTCGCTCACCCATGGGGAGAGAGAGAGAGAATAAGGAAGGAAGGAAAAAAGAGGAGGGAAAGGAAAGGCAGGGGATGTTAACCGGTCTAGTAGGACCGGTATGCTACCCTACACTGGGGAAAGGGGTGGGGGGAGATTGAAAGATGGAGAAAGAGAGAGAGAGAGATAGAGGAGAGAGCACGCACACACAAAGTCTCACTTCACAGTCATCACAGCCATAAGCCTATAATCGTCGCAGGGAGGTTAATCTGGGCTGAGCCCGGTAGGCTACCCTGCACGGGGGAAGGGGGGGAGAGGGACGAAAAGTTAGAGGAGGAGAGAAAAGTCAGTGAACCGACGCAACAGTTCCACGTTTGGAATCACAAACGACGAATCAGTCCGGTGTCCGTTGAGAAACCTCAACAGCGCTTTCGTTCCCTTTCGGAGTTGTGATGGGGCAGGCCCATGGTCCCAATACCTTCTCGACTGTGAAAGCGCTTCCGTCCAGTTGATGTAGAACAGTGCGGAGGTGAAGCCTCTCGTTTGCATATATCGGGCAGTAACACAAAATGTGTTCAATAGTCTCATCGACGGCACAGTTGTTGCACTCGGCGTTGTCGGCCATCTCAATGATAACTGAGTAGGCGTTGGTGGAAAGCTACGCCCAGACGCAGACGGCACAACACTGTACCTTCCTTCCGGGAAAGACCAGGGAGTAACCGCAGTCGTAGAGATGGATCGAGAGAGTACAGTCGATGATGTGTGAACTGTGATGATTGCCACTTCTGGATTGTCATGAACGCTTCATGGGGATGGGCGGCTGAAAACAGCAGCTCTACGATGCGTATCGGTTCACAGATTTAAAGCCTTATAATAAACCAACACGCGTCACGGAGAGCTAGCTTAAACCGGTCGGCTAATTATCCTAATTACTTGCTCTACCGTCTCAATGTGTCTGTAGAAAACTATCAGAGGTGTCTCAAGGTCCTTTTAATATGCGCATGTTGTTGACGTGTGAGACGGCATCTTAAAATTAGGTATGTGAGGATATTCTTACTTTTGGATACGAACTGAGCAGTCGTTACCATTCGAATAGGATATCCGATTCTATGAGTCACTATACAAGATTGCCAAATGGCTAATTTTTTGGAATATGTATAGGATACTAATGCTGTTATCGTTTAAAAGGAAAGAAGGCTGTCGAAGCAAGCACTGCTCCGAAAGATACTGCTGCAGGGCAGCTACGGTTGCTGCACAGAAGCCCCAACGCCTGAGCGAACGCATAAGGAACGTAAAACTCTTCGCAGATGACTGCGCTTTCTATCAGCGAAGCGCTTCAACATTAGATCCAGAATTAATTAAGCGTGACCTAAATAAAGCAGGACGACGATGTGATAATGACGCTGTGAACAAGTGCTCAAATATCAAAGAGTAAAATGATTTTATTAGCTTAATGAAAAACGTTCCTAACACTCAGTTTGCACGCATGAGTGGTGTTGTACTCCCTAGAGCAACAGAATATAATTAATTTGGAGTTCACTTAGTGGAGTCCAGGTGCAGTAATGTAATTTGACATCCAAAGCAAGCAAAACGTTACCGCATTCGCCCGAAAATTTTAGGTGGGTAACAAGAGAGGTAAAAAAACATGGCTGATCCCTCCGTCATAGGAAATCGGTATAACACGAGAGTAAAACGTGTCTTCGCTGAAATAGTGCTTATTGCGGTAGCGACATATGAGAGCTTGTACAATGTCTATTGGAGTTTGACAGCTATAGCACCGTTTGACGTGGACACACCCACGTTGACGCCTTAGTGGCAAATCTCCATCGCGACGACTAACGCCCATGGATCATGAATTAACCGTTGTTGTAGCTGAAGTCATCAACATGATATACCTTCACACAGCGTATCGTGAATCCAGCGCAAAGACACCAACAAGCACGTAATGAACACTGGCACTCGATATGCGTGTCTTCAAAGAGAAGTGGTACGGTGTGCGCGCCTGAGTAATAAGGTAACCTACTCCTGCGCTCATGCATACACTACCACGCTGCCCTTCAGCAACGCGGGAGGCAGAGGTTCGTAGCTTGAGCCGCGAGCACGCGCAGGCGTTCTACGTCCTGCTGGTCTCTGTCTCGCTCCACCAAGGCACGACATTCGCCCGTCGACATCGCTGCCTTGCGGCCGCGCTCACTGCAGCAGTTTCATTAGTCGGTGCTTTCGCACCCGAAGTAGCCGTCAGCGAAACAACGTTGGTGCATGTGGAAGATGGGCGACTCCGACAAAGAGCCGTCACACGCTAACACGAAGCTAAAGGCAAAGAACATAGCTACATCGGCGACTCTCCGATGCTAGCGCGGCCAATGTTTTTCACTGCTATCGAGACGCAGTTAAAGCATGGACCTCCGAGATTGTGCGCCGGCGTGCAATCTCTGACGCCATGCTTTAACTGCGTCGTCGACTAATCGTTCGCTATCCGGCGCTAGTAAGTGTCATGCTGCATTACATCTCTTCCCCGCTCACAGGCGGCGACACCGACCCGCCACGCCTAAGCCACGCCAACAGAGAGCACCATGCGAGAGAAAGAATGTGTGAGAGATATAAGGCGCGTTGGCAGGTTGCTCTCCAGCTGCGTCGGTGGCTTAGTCGGTAAGAAACCGGGTGCCCTTCGTCGCGGGCCAAGAAGTCAGAGGTTCGATTCCCGGTGGGGGGAACATTTTCATAATAATTTTTCTTTCTGATTTGGTAGCGTTGATAATTATATCAACGTCATATCCGTAACGGATATAGTTGGTGGACCCCAGGCATAAAACACTTTCGTGTTAAAAAAAAAAGCGTTTCACACCCCACATGCACGCTAAGTAACTGAGAACCCTTGCATATATCTGAGACTTGGATCAGAATTACCTTGCGGATGAAAAAAAAATTGTGCAACACACACCAATATTCCTTCATTGCACAACATGAACACCACCTACGTTTAAATAGTAGTCGTATCCGGTCACGAGCTTCAGAATTCCACTCTTCTGCCGCCAATTTATTAAGCGAGGTCGTCCCTGCGTTCGCCAACTCTCTATCACTTCCAGTACTTTTCCCGCCCAGAAACTCGTTCAGCTCAGAGAGAAGGTGAAAATTGCAGGAGCAAGGCATGGTCTACAGCGTGGATCAAAAATTTCCCACCCAAACTGATCCATCAATTCTTGAGCATTATGAAGGCGGGCACTCTCGTGAAGAAGCACAATTTCTCCAGAAACCATTCCTCGCCTGCTGTTTTGAATCGCTCACTGTAGATTTCTTAGAGTCGCAATAACCATTTTCTTCGATTATAGTGCCTTGCACCATGAAATCCACCGAACACCTTTACGATTATAAAAGACGGTTGCCATGACCTTGCGGTCTTTATTTTGTGGATGACACTAATACATGCATATACACCGAAGCTCGTTTGTGTTGTGGTTGTTTGAAGATATTGCGCACTTGTATGTGGCGCTTGCAGAGTCGGCAGGCGCGTTGAAAACTGCTTTAAACATCAATACCATCGGAAGCTGTAGGACGTTATGTCAGGAATGTCAAAAGCAAAACAGAAGTGCGTTAATATACAAGTTGGCGAGTGAAATGATGGGCTCTCTACAACATGACTGGCGTCATCCGGCACTGACGTCCGCTCATGTTATCAAATATCCGTCATAGAACCTATACTGATGAGTGCCTTTGATGGCGGGGTATATCCTTGGCTGCTAGGATAGCATGGTATAACGAAGACGTACGCCAAGGTTCGTCGCTCGTCCAGATTTACGGTCGTGCTTTTTTTACGATCAACCGTTGACCTAGCTGATGGAACACATCATGTGTTCTCTGGTCGCGTACATCTTTTAGTAACGTCCTTATATTGGCCCGGCGACAGCATGACCTTGGAGTGTAGCCTGCGACTTGCGCGATCACTGGGCGAAATTCGCGGCCAGATTTTTCTCTTCGAATTCCGGTAACATCTAATGTTTCGTCGCTTTGGGCGTAGGTATAATATCGCAACTTTACCAGTTGCGTAAGAGAGGGCAACGACAAAAAATCGTAAAAAAAAATTTCTTCATACAGTAATGGGTGACTGACAGAAAGAGGCATGGCGTGAAAACTATGAATGGTCTCACGGGCATTTATTCATTGAAAAAAGTTTTGAAGAATCTAATGATAAGTGACATTACGATCGCAAACGTGGACGACATGTTATGTAGCGACGACGTTATGTAGCGGCTACATATAGAGCTTCGCAATGCAGTGCTCGTACAGTAACAACAAACGAAAAATAAAAAAAAGAAAGAAAACATTGCATACAGTAACTACATTTATTTATTTATTTATTTATTTATTTATTTATTTATTTATTTATTTATTTTTCTACCTCATAGACTCCTGAGGGAGTATTATTCCAGGGCAAAATACAGGGAATTAGCGAAAGGAGGAGTACAAAGAAATGATGTACTGTTAGCGGGTAAAGATGAAAGAACAAGTATTTGACAAATATAAGCACCGAAATGAAGGACAGTAAAGCTCACAGGGTCCCTTGTGCATTCGCCTAAGACGACTCGAGGGCGAAATCCATTTAGTGTGACTATTTTACCGCGGGCTTTAGAACACGTGAACGCCGAATTTTTTTTTTATCTTTCTTAGTCAGAACACAGTGGGTTATCATAGTACGTGCAAAACACGTCGAGGCACTCTAGCTTCAATTACTACATCTCCGAGAGGTGTCCACGAAGAAGCGGTCAAGCAGAAGGCGCGGCCGAAATGCGACAATAGTACTCGGACATCTTTGATGGCCCCCCGCCTTGGGAAGCTGGTTTCTACGCACAGGAGAGTAATAGAAGGCATTTACGTGTGCAGTGGCACGTAAACAATGCGAGCAAGAGTGCGTTTCGATGCTCGCTTGTTTCCAGTATACAACGACACGGCGAGTCGCGTCTCGCTTTTAGTGAAATCTTGCGCAAGACCGTGCACTCAGAGAAGTTTCACCACCATGCACAGTGCAAGAACAGGCGTTCTCATAGGGATAGTTTGTTTTTCATGAATAGCCGCTGCACCAAATAAATGCAGAAAGCTGGACAAAAGTGCCTGACGGGTGCGTAAACTATTCATAGCACCAAGCGTGAGGCGAGTGGTCGGAGGTGGTTGACCACGTCAAGTTTTGCCGGAGCAAGCCTTCTGGAAAGGTCGTAAAGTGAAGTATTCCTGGACGCAGCCTCTCAGTCATTGCGACGCAAGAGAGTCGGTGCTCCACGCACGACTCAGGAGTGTACGGTTCTGTTTCAAAGATCGCGCGCAGTGGCGGTACATGCAGAAGTAATGACCACGGGGCTTTCATTGTTG